>OU342737.1:169555351-170115031 GCA_910589765.1 Avena atlantica
AGCGATTCGCCAACCTCCGACGATTTCTCATGAGACCTGGACATGGGGGTCACCTGCTCGGCGCAAGCGGCCAACCTGCTTCACCGCACCAAGAGGTGAGATGGTTCTCAACGTGTGAGCAGGTGGCATGTGGGTGACGGACGTAGCCAAACCTGTGGCCGTCGAATGGATGTGGGCGGCGTTGTTAGCAACGATGGCCGCGTTCAAAGCCCCCTAGTTGATGAGATTTTTGGTGAAGGCCTGGGCCTGGGCGGCAAGGGACTCATTGGTGGCACGAGCATGAACCTCGGCCATCTAATATGTCTCCATCGTCTGCACGACATCGACGACCACCTTGGTCGCGTACGATGTCATATCAGCTTGTCGTCCAGTCCTCTTCTTGCTTTGCCTGGTCAGATCTTTCTTCGGCTTGCGCAGGACCGCAGCGCCGGTCTCCGGTTCAGTTGTGGGTCGGAAAAAGGGAAGGGCGATAGGTCTGTTGGGTGTGGCAGATGCTGCTCGTCCATGTCCAGAAGGAGTTGGAATGCGGGAAGAAGAGGGGAATTGGTTTTTGACGAGCGGGCCAGAGAGGACAAAGCGAGGACAATGAACTGGTCCAGACTAAACACGTCCCGATTTGGACCACGAATGCACCTGTCCAGGCCCTACAGATCTTTTGCGATGCCCCGTTGGGGGCTTGGTTTTCGGCGGATAGCAAAACAACGTATGTCCTATGCTCCCCACTGTTGGGATGGCCAAAGGGCATCTTCACCGGGACGATCCAAACGGTTTGTGCGTGTCCGAACTTGTCTATGCGGACGCTCGGCGCGTGCACGACGCTCCAACGGGCCGACCCATTCGGCCCGATCCATCCATGCATCTAATCTGGGACTCTGTTGCGTCGGTTCGGACGCGCGCTTGTCCGAGCGTGTCCTCCTTTTATCACTGGTGGTCCCTCCCGCCAGTGGCACAGAAACCACGCCACTTCTCCCTCCAAAAAACCTCTCCCTAATATTCCACTGCAGGAGCGGAAGGGAAGGCGATGGATCATGCCGCCATGGTTGATGTTGCGCGCTCCCCCGCCAAGAAGCGTGGCCGGTCGAGGAAGACCGCAAAGGACTAGACGCCGGAGGAGCGGAAGATTGAGTCGGACAAGCACAAGGGCCGGCGGTTGGCAGCGAGAGATCGACGCACCGCTGCTAGGCTCGAGACGGAGCGCCGGGAGGAGGAGCACCTCCTCGTCACCAAGAACAGGGTCGATGCCAACAAGATGGCAGTGAATGCTGCCAAGCACGCCGTCAACATGATCAAGTAGGAGGCGTTCGACACCGTTTTCGCCAGCGCCATCTCTCTTCCCGGCTTGGCCACGACCGGCACGCCATCTACCATCTCCGTCACTTCCACTCCTACCGGCCGGCCACCAGCTCAGCCCAGGGCGACAGGGCCACACATGCCCTCGCTTGGAGGCCACCAGCTGTCCCGGTTCAACCATCTCCGGGCGGCGGCATCGGAGGCGGGAGAGCTTGCCATCGACCTGAACCACACTCCAATCACCGCGGGCGCAACCCCGTAGGCATCGACGAAGCGGAGGACCATCTCTACCGCGAACATGCCGATGCCAGTCAACCTGTTCGGTGAAATGCGCGCCGAGCAGCCAGCCGCCGACGACACGGTATGATTGCCACATTTCTTCTCCATTGCCAGTGCACTACTCGCACCGCTTTATGATGGCCAATTGGCATGTAGGATTTTGTGGGAAATGACGGCGAGGACGTCATGAACGACATGATTAACGAGGGTAGCCACGGCTATGCCGACGGCGGAGAGGAAGAGACGGAGACGCGGCAAGAGACCCAGCAAGATGCATGCAACATTGAGGACGAGGCATTGTTCGGGAACGATGTAAATGATGGCACTTCCATGGGCGAGGGCTTCACGGCCGCATCGTTGTCCGCTTCACTTGCGGCCTCAATTGTCGACGGCAAGAAGGTGAGACAACAAACCTGGGGCTACACCCCCACCGAGGACAAGCTCCTATGCAAGGCATGGATAGAGATTTCACAAGATCCACTATGCGGCGCCGAGCAAAAGGGCTTTGCCTATTGGAAGAATGTGGGCAGGTTCTTCCATGAGCATAGGAAATTTGGGAAGGACGCCTTTCTTAGCAATCAAAATGATCTCTCCCTCTCCAAGAGTTGGGGCACCATCCATGCCGAGTGTAGCAAGTTCCAAGCCTCCTACGAGATGGTGACGGAAAGGAAAATAAGCGGCTTGCGGCCGCTTGACATGGTAAAAGCTCTTCCCCTCTTTGTCGATGTCTTGCATTTGCATTTGCCGATTGAGCCATTGTTGGAATCCATGTGTGTAGATCATGAAAGCATTGGAGCATTTCAAGACGGTGAACGATAACAAGGCTTTCTCGTTGAGCCATTGTTGGACGTTGCTTAAGAACACCAAAACATGGGAGACTAGCTTTGCCCTTTGGAGAGAGACGACGAAGAAGAGGGGCACCCTAGACCTGGCCTCGGCCTTCTTGGCACGGGCTTTGCCCTTTGGAGAGAGACGATGAAGAAGCCAAAGCCAAGGAGGCCGAATCCAAGGACAAGAAAGCCGAAGCCAAGATCGTGGCCAAGGAGAGCGCCATCATGCTTATCGACCTGGATAGCATCGCCGACCCCGATCGCAGGGCTTGGGTTGCGAAGAAGTAGCAGGACATCAACGCTCGCGATGCCTGAAGAGCAATGGCGACGGCAGTTGCAACTTTTTGGGCAGGGAAACTGCCATCTTTTGGACATTGTGTATGATATTGCCCCCTTTTGCACAGTTTAGATCCAACGACCACTTGTTGGCGATGCCCAAAGGATGATGGCACACATATGCCATGTTATTTGCTAGTAATATGTGTATTTTTTTGGCCAGCGATGACGCTATTTTCAACTGATTTGCATCCCTGTCCGGCGATGGCACCAACGCCCGCCTGCACGGACAAATGGGTCGCGCCGTGGGCGCGGCTGGCCAGACAGGCCGGACCCTCTACCCAAATCGACCGGGACCCAACCCAAACGGACAGAAACGGACCGTTTGGGGTGACCGTCTAGGCAGCACGGTGGAGATGCCCTAAGGGCTAAGGGCAAAGAACACCCGCACACTAGGCCTTCTCTTGCTATGAACCATGGCTTTAATTCATAAATGATCTATGATGAGAGGGCCATCTCCGAGAATTGGTGTGCTATGTTGTCAAACACCCAAGCGTTCTGATTCCATAGAGACCAGCACATAGTGTGACGAAAGCATCAAAGTTTCCATTCCCTTATTGAATCTCTTTCCTTCCATGTTTCAACAGTCGGCCTAAGCATCTGGGAGCACTACAGGAATGGCGCTGTGTGCCGACGGCCAAAGGTCGGGGCCGTCGGCGTAGCACCGGGCCAGGCCAGCCTAGCTTTCAAGCCCTCGGCGTAGCGCAACCGTCGGCGTAGCGGCAGGTACACCGAGGGTGATCGTCGGCGTACCGTAGCCCTCGGCGTACGGGGGTGGCCACGTGGCACTATACAGGCCAGGACGGGCCCTAACGACATAGGCATAGGCATAGGCTACGCCGACGGTCACCCTCAGCGTACGTCCTGCCTACGCCGACGGTGACCCTCGGCGTACCTCTGCACATTTTTTCCTTACCAGATTATGATCTTATTTTATGTTTGTATTTATTTATTAGTATCAATTATTTAGGTTCTATTTTATCAATTGGATGGATTCGTAGCCTCCGAATAATAGTCTTCACGCCCACATGAAATGTCGAATCTTCTCACAACTTGATAAATTTTCATGTTTGCATGAGCATGTGTGAAATAAAGGTGAGTATTGCTCTGAGTTCTGAGCTGAAACAAAAAAAAACTGGGGCTGGTCCTTGCCGTCGGCGTAGAGGTACGTGTGGCCAAATGGTCACGGCTACACCGAGAGCAAGGTCGTCGGCGTAGGACCAGCCCCAGTTTTTTTGCTACGGTACGCCGAGGGTCAGGCCGTCGGCGTAGCGTCTGCGCCAGGCCGCCCCGCTGCCTCCACGTGGATAAAGTACGCCGAGGGTCTGGTCGTCGGCATAGAGCCTAGGATACGCCGACGGTGAGGCCCTCGGCATAGCAGCTGCGCCAGGACGCCCCGCTGCCTCCACGTGGCGAACGTACGCCGAGGGTGAGGCCGTCGGCGTATCAGACGCGTCGTTAGCTGACCGTGTGATGGCGCTGTCGTCGTTCGCCGACGATCCCTACGCCGACGGGCGTCGTCAGGCCGTCGGCGTTGATCTACGCCGACGGTCTTTTCCTACGTCGACGGCCGCGGTTGCTCCGCCGAGGACGGTACACCGAGGGCAGCCGTCGGCGTAGCGTACGCCGAGGGTTTTCCTGGCTACGCCGACGGCAATAAGCCCTCGGCATACCAGGCGTTTCCTGTAGTGGAGGCCTTGGTGTGCTTGACGTGAATATGTTCAGCCGGGATCTTAGAGCATCTCCGCCCGCGTTCCTAGGATGGCATTTTCAGACCCATTTTTTCGTTCGGATGGAGAAGATTCGCCTAGTCGCGTTCCCAGAACGCCGAATAGAGCCAGATTTGGCCCAACTTTCATCCGACGTTTCCAGGCCGAACCCGGGACGCTGGGAACCGCTTGGAAACGCCGAACGCAGCGAAATCGGCAAAAAATCCTCCGCCCGTGGCCCTGTCCTGTCAGCGAGAGAATCCGAGTCATCCTCATCCCGTCGACTAGGCTCCCACAATGGACCGCCGGTCAATGGCCGCCCGTCGCCATAATGTCGCGCCACCGCCGGCTCGCCTTCCCGTCGTTTTCCCTTTTCCCGCCCACGCTGCTACACCCCTTCCTCCTTCGCCACTCTTTCCTCTTTCGGCTATAAATGCAGGTGCCCTCGTCGTCTCCTAGAGCACACACTTTCGCCTCCACTTCCTCACTCACAAGTTCCACACTCGGCGACGAGAAGCAGAACTCCATGGGGCAGAAATGGCGTAGACGTACCTAGGCAATCCGGCGGTGGAAAATGGCTTCAGCCGGCATTCTCTGCAGCCTAGGAGGCTGATCGCGCCCGCCGGGAGGAGCAGGTATGCCACGTCGCCAATGATCGGCTAGCGGAGGCGGCGGCGAGGGAAGCGATGGAGCTTCTCAGGGGAGAGGCGCTAGAGGCGGCCTGGGCCAACCAGGAGGCGGGGACCACTGGGCGGCCGATATAGAGAGCACCCCAGCGAACCACGAGGCAGACCGCCAGAAGGCGCAATCAAGGCTGCAGATCGTGGCCGAGCGCTCGACCGTCACCGCGAACGTCTCCAGCAGCACACCATCTGGGCTGCGAGGGCATCGATCGACGAGTAGCCATAGAGACGGCCTCTTCCAACATTACTAGTAGTCCTTTTTATTTTGTTCAAATGTGCCTTTTTTAATGAGCAGAGCCAATTCAATGGATAAAAAGTTTCAATAATAATGTTTCATTTACATATATATGGAGCCGAGCGGCCGACTAGCGGACACCTGCATAGTCCGTACGCTGTCCGGGCTGATGTAAACTTTGCCTAAATTTTAGGAAAATGATTGCCTTCCCCCGCGGGTCGAGGAGGCGTTAACCGCTCGTACGCTCATTAATAGCAGGACCCACCACCTGCGTGCCTCTTTCTCTTTCTTTTTTCTTCCTCCCTGTATCGACTCCTTTTTTCTTTTCCCCGCATCGGCCATGGAGGAGCTCCAATCCCCTCGGAGAAGGTGAGCGGCGGGTGAGCCCCGGAGCCGGCGGCCGACAGCGCGCGGTGGAGGTCATGCCCGGCGAGGGCGGCGACATAGGCGGCACCTCCGGGGGCCGGCCAGCCGCCGGGGAGATCGTGGCCGCGGGCGTCCGCCCACCGCCGCACGGGCGCGGAGATGGTGGAACTCCAGCGATGGCGCCCCGCTCCGGTGGCCGCTGCCGCCGGCACCACCCTATAGGACATCGCCTCTCTACCCACCTGTCGGCGGCGCATGCAGTCAGCACCTCACACCGCCAAGCCGCCTGCAGCTCATGCGCAGAGCTCCGCCACCACCTCGCTCATGCGGCTGCCGGCTTTGCTTCCTATGGTGAGCGGTGCGGCCTTTGCTTCTTGCGGAGAGCGGTCTTGCTCCATGTGGTGGGCGACGTTGCTACAAGCGGCGGCCAGAGTTGCTTCCTGCTGAGGACGGAGCTGCTCCATGCGAAGACCAACCCTAGCTTTGATTTTGCTACATTATCATGTTTTTTTTGCTATCTCTGTTTTTTTGTTTTGCTACAATACCGTAAAAATTTTGGTACAAGTTCTCTGACGAGGCATTTTGGCTAAATTCTCCGGCAATGTCTCCGGCGAAGTAGGTTTTTTGCTACATTAGAAGAACTTTGTTGCTACAATCGTCTTGCGATTTTGCTACAACAGTGTCAATATTTTGCTACAAGGTTTCCGGCGAGTTTTTTCCGACGATGTTTCCGGCGAAGTCGGTTTTGCTGCATTAGCATAATTTTTTTGCTGCATGGTCTCCGGCGAGGTCTCCGGTGAGGTCTCCGGCGAGATGTTCTATTTCTAAAACGAACCGTTTTTTTGCTTCGGAAGCAAAAGCGGGGACATATGCAGCAAACGCGGGATGTTTTGCAGCAAAAGCGGGATTTGGGGCAATTTTTATGGACACGTGTCGCGCAGGAAAGAAGGACGATGGAAAAATCCTATCGTCCGGGGACGCAGAGCGTTGTCCTAAATTTTATGCGTCGATCGATCAGATCGGACACGTCGTTTCGTATAAGTCGTGCTGCTAGAAAGATCCGCATATCCGGACGCGAACGAATAGGTTCCGTCCGGAGAGATGGAAAGAATACGACGTGAGCTGGAACAAAACCGAGTCAAATAGAAATAGGACGTTCTCATGATTTAGGGCATGTAGAGTGGGAGAGAGAAAATGCCTTCTCTCTCTTCACGTCATCTAAAAAAGTTATTAAAGATAAATCATATAATGTATTATTTTTTAGTGTCATTTCTTCTGATTAATAAGAATTATCTATTTTTAATAAAAAATTAATTTGTTAAGGAAAGACATATGATACAACTAAAAAAATAGCTTTCTCTTATTTCTAAAATAAGAGATCATTCCTTAGTTAAAGGATTCTTACCTAAAGAAAGACAACCTTATCTTTCTTATTTTTCTCTCATATAATTAAATAAATATCCAATGTGACACTCATAATGAAAAGCTAAACGTCACTGCATTGTGCCGTTAGGGAGTTGAGTGAAAAAGGGGTGTAACTCGGACCAAACTGGTTGTTGCCTACGACAATTTGAGGGGGCAAAGGTGGACTTGTCTCAAATGTTCTAGTATGGCGGCGCCGGCAGATGCGCCTCTGTGGCTGCCAGCAGACAACATTGTGGAGATCTTGTTCCGCGTGGGCGACGCTGTCGCGCCGTCGTCCGTTGCGCAGCCACGTGCAAAGCATGGCGCCGCCTCATCCTAGAGCCGTACTTCCTCTCCCGTCGTCACGCCGGCCCCTCGTCCCTCCTCGGGATTCTTCTTCCGGGACACTTCCCAAATGCGGCCCCGTCGCCACCGCTACCTCTGTCGTCCCATATGCTTCCTCCTCCTCAGCACCTCTCAGCCGGAGGCAACCACCGAGCTCCACATGTCCCACTTTTTGTCGAACGCGGCCGACCTCAGCGGGTTCTACGCTGTCGCGACAGGCGCCAGTGGGCTTCTTGCCCTCCGCCGTGCCAAGGGCAACTCCTGCGACCTGTTGCATATAACCCTGACAACCAGATTCAGTTAGTTTAGACTATTGACAGGTTTCAGGCTGTCAGTCAGTCAGCTGCACTAGTTTCAGTTAGGAATAAAACGGCATGCGCATGAGCCTGTTCGTGCCATGACCGAGTCTTTTGTTTCCTTAGCCATAGCTGCGTAGTTGGGCCGCTGCGAGTGCACCATGGGATGGCATGGAGTACATGCGATCATGGCGGCGATATCGGGAGGTGGAGAGTGGACGTGGGATGGCGCGGCCGCACAGCTCGGACTCTCTCCCGTTCTAGTATAGGACTCTATAAATAAGAGCAAAAGATAAAGAAGAAAAGTTGCTACGTTTTGCGCAACAAAAACCACAATGTAAATCTCTGTCAGTTCGTGTGTTAGTTAGATGCAGGTCTGTCAAGTGGTATCAGAGCCTCGTTCACGAGGTTCATCGATCCGCCATGGCCGGCAGCACGAAGGACAAATGTAACACGGACAAGGGGAACGCCGGCGACAAGACTCCACCTCCATCACGATCACCCTCACGCCCTCCACCCACACGCGCACGTGGGAGTAGCCTGAGCAGAAGGGGCAGCAACGTGGTCATCGTCCACGAGAGGGTGATCCAGAGCGGAGGCGGAGACAATATCGTCTACCCCACGCCGACATCCACGAACTACATGAGTGGGCGCTGGTGAATAAAATCAACCTGCGTGCACAGGGCCTATGGGAGGATTTGTCTGGCATGGGTGAGCCAGGCGATCGCGAAGACATGGCGGCGCTCTCCACGCTGATCCATGCGGTACCACCAGAGATGGCGCCGGTGCTCGTGGTCAAGGAGACTGCGGCACAGGCCTGGCAGGCTATAAAGCTTCTGCGCATGGGGGTCAACCGCGCACGGGAGGCGACCGCACAACGCCTATGGAAGGAGTTTGAGGACATCGCGTTCAGGGATGGCGAAACCCTGGACGCGTTCGGCATGTGCATCACCACGCTCGTCAACAACCTGCGCTTCATGGGTGATACTGTCGACGAGGTAGAAGTCATTCACAAGTTTCTTCGTGAGGTCCCTTCTCAGTATTCGCAGATTAAATGCTCGATCGGGACACTGCTCAATCTCGATGACATGACTGTTGAGGATCTGATCGGGCAGCTCCGCTCGGCAGCACAACGGTGCAGCGTGGACAGCTCGGATAACTCTGGCAGCCAGCTCTCACGGAGGAGGAGTGGATCGCACGCGGCAAGAAGGAGGAGCAGGGGCAGGGCTCCAGCGCCGGCAAAGGCAAAGGCCACGGCAAACAGCAGAGCGGCAAGGGCAGCGGCGACCGCGACATGTCACAGATCAAGTGCTTCAACTTTAACAAGTACACGGGCCACTTCAGCAGGGACTGCAAGGAACCTCGTCATGAGCGCAAGGGGAAACAGCAGGAAGGTCATGCGCAAGCTCGCCTTGCTCAGGCTGAGGAGGACGCATCAGCCGCCCTTCTCCCATTGCATGCACCCTCAGCGACGACGACGGCCCGTCTCTGCTGATGGCGACCGTCACTGAGGCTTCGTTGCTGACAGCGCGCGTGAACGCGTCAACGGCGATCATCCATCGCGACCGTGAACACGTCGAGCTCGCGAAGGAACACGTCCACCTCGCCAGCGAGCCACGCCGCGATGACAGCTGGTTCCTCGACACGGGGGCCAGCAACCACATGACTGGCCACCAGTCTGTCTTTGCCGAGCTGGACACATCCGTCACCGGCATGGTGAAGTTTGGGGATGGGTCGGTGGTAGACATCCACGAGGGCGACACGATCCTCTTCACGAATGCCAACGGCGAGCACCGCGCCCTCACCGATGTGTACTTCATCCCGCGGCTACGGAGCAACATCATCAGCCTCGGGCAGCTCGACGAGAACGGATGCCAGATGGCCGTCACCAACGGGCACCTGGAGCTGCACGATCGACAACGATGCCTTCTCGCAAGGGAACCCCGGGCGCGCAACTGGCTGTACGTCGTGACCCTGTACATCGCCGAACCTGTGTGCCTCGCCACGATGCGCGGCGATGATTCCTGGACGTGGCACGCACACTACGGCACCTTAACTTCGATGCCCTGCGGAAGCTCTCGCGCTGTGGCATGGTGCGTGGCCTCCTACCGATCGAGCATGTGGAACAATTGTGCGATGGCTTCTTGGTGGGGAAGCAGCGACGCTTGTCATTTCCGCGGCAAGCCAAGAAGCGGGCCATGGGCCTGCTCGACCTGGTGCATGGGGACCTTTGTGGTCCCATCTCTCCGACAACGCACGTCGGCAGGCGCTACTTTCTTCTGCTGGTTGATGATCTGAGCCGCCACATGTGGATCCGTCTGCTAACCACGAAAGATCAGGTAGCAACGGCGATCAAGAAGTTCAAGGCAGGGGCGGAGGTGGAGACTGGGTGCAAACTGTGCCTACTCTGCACAGATCGAGGAGGAGAATTCACGGTGACCACTTTCACCACGTACTGTGCCGCCGAGGGCGTGGGCAGGCACTCACGGCGTCGTAATCTCCACAAAAGAACGGCGTTGTGGAGCGCCGGAACCAGACGATCGTCTCCACCGCATGTTGCATGCTGCAAGCTTCTGGGGAGAGGCGGTGACGACCGCTGTCTAGCTCCTGAACCGATCACCCACGAAAAGCGTCGACGGCAAAACCCCTTTCGAGGTATGGCACGGTTATAAGCCATATGTGAGTTATTTGCGTGTGTTTGGGTGTGTAGCACATGTCAAGGTCACGAAGCCTCACCTGGCGAAGCTCGATGACTGGAGCTTCCTGATGGTGTTCCTCGGATACGAGCCAGGCACGGCGGCGTACCGCATCTTCAACCCCGTGGGGAAACGCGTGCATGTCACGCGCAACATCATCTTTGACGAGAGCGCGAGATGGGATTGGGAGAAGGCTGGAGGTGCGCAGGAGGCAACACCGTTCCATTTCGACTTCCTGACAGCTCCGGCCACGGGCAAGACCACGACAGGCGCTGCCACGGGAAGGAAAGTAGACGAAACTTCTGCCGCAGCGGATAAATCGCATGCACGCACTCCAGCAGCCATGACGCCCGCGACACCGGCTACGCCAGCCTCCGTCACGCACCTGGGCACACCAGGATCGTCATCTACGCCACCGTTAGGAACACCGGCCACGCCAGCTACGGAGCTCGTCACTCCGCCACGCCACGCACACCCCATGGTCACGCGGGCATGGGCCGGCATCGTGCAGCCTAAAAAGAAGTACGAGGACTTCGTCATGACGACGAAAGCTGATGGCCACACGAGCGACTAGATGTGCCTTGTTGCAGCCGAGGAACCTGCGAGCGTCGACGCCGTGTTGTCTGAGGCATGTTGGAGGCACGCCATGGACGACGAGTTGACGTCGATATGGATCAACATAATGTGGGAGTTATCCGCACTCCCAAGAAGCCATTGGGAAACTAGCCTGAAATGGGCGTTCAAGGTCAAGAAGGACCTAGATGGCCGTGTACTCAAGCACAAGGCGCGCCTCGTTGCAAAGGGGTATGCCCAACGGCAAGGGGTGGACTTCGACGAGGTGTTTGCCCCGATGGCGAGGATGGAGATGGTGAGGCTGCTACATGCCATTGCTGCTCATTGTGGTTAGCAGGTACATCACATGGACGTTAAGTCCGCATTTCTGAACGGCGACCTCGCGGAGGAAGTCTACGCGCACTAGTTGTCGGGCTACGCCAACATCGGCAATGAGGACAAGGTCCTTCGGCCGCACAAAGCCTTTTATGGGCTCCGGCAGGCGCCACGGGCGTGGAACGCCAAGCTCAATGCGTCACTGCTCTCGCTTGGGTTCGAGCGAAGCCCCCTCGAGCATGTCGTGTACCATAGGGACAACGACAAGGCCATGCTGATCGTCGAGCGTCTACGTCGATGATCTCATCATCACCGGCACGAACGACAAGGACATCATCGTGTTCAAGGAACAGATGCATAATCTGTTCGACATGAGCGACCTTGGCCTTCTGAGCTACTACCTCGGGCTTGAAGTGAAGAAGAACACTGGCATGATCACACTCTGCCAGAGTGTCTACGCGATGAAGATCCTAGATGCGGCAGGCATGACAGGATGCAACGCTTGCCACACACCGATGGAGAACCGCCTAAAGATGTCCAAGGCCGGCATTGGTGATGTTGTGGACGCCACGCGTTACCGCAACATTTTTGGGAGCCTGCGCTACCTATGCAACTCCAGACCCAAAATCACGCACGTCGTTGGCATGGTGAGAAGGTACAGGGAGGCTCCCACGGCATCACACTGGGCGGGCGGTGAAGTAGATCCTGCGCTATGTTAGCGGGACTGATGGATATGGCTGCTGCTACATGAAGGGAGCGACGGAGGAGCCAGTGCTGACTGGGTTCAGCGATAGCGACCTTGCTGGTAACGTGGATGATCGCAAGAGCACGACAGGCATTGCGTTCTTCTTAAACTCCAGCATCATCACATGGACCTCGCAGAAGTAGAAGGTCGTTGCATTGAGCTCCTGCTACGCGGAGTATATTGCGGAAGCAACAGCAGCATGCCAAGGGGTATGGCTTAGAGCATCTCCACTCGTTGGGCGTACCCAGGCCGAAAATCGGACCGATTTTCGGCCGGACGAATCGCGTTTTCTACCTGGGTACGCCTAGTCGCCCACTCGCGTACCCAGACCACGTTCCCAGGTTCGGCTAAATTCACTTAAACTCGGCAAATATGGGCGAATATAGGCGGAATTTCATTAAATTAGGCAAGGGGAACATAGTACATCGGTTTAACTAGGAAAGGACGCCGCCTTTGTCGTCGCCAGACGCCGCAGTGGTCGCCGCCGGACGCCGCAACTACAGGCCGAGGCGAGGGTTGTTGCCGGCCTCGATGTGCGCCATGACTCCGACGAGAGTCCACCCTGAAACGCTCCACCAGCGACGGCGGTAAGCCATATTGTTACGTGGCGGCGGCGGCGAGCCCGGCGGTCCGTCGTGTCGGGCGAGTTCCTCGAGGCGCCTGTCGGCGAAAAACTGCCTCCAGAAGACCAAGTTTCCCTAATCCTCGAGATCCAGGTCTTGCATGGCCTCGATAGCAGCCTGGATCTCTCCGACGAGGTCTGGGTCTTCCATGGCGGCGATAGTCGCCTGGATCTCTCCGGCGAGGTCCTGCCCCTCAGGCACCGGCGAAACAGGGATCCCGCTGGCGCTGAGTGTCCAGCCTCGGGGCAGACGAGTGTCCGGCGGGGCCGTGTAGCGCGCCTCCCAGAGGAGCCGGGCTTCCCACGGCGACAGTGTGCGGCGGCCGGCTGAAACACCCTCAGAATCGACCCTATGCAAGTTTCAGCGATTCCCGCCAAACCCGCATAGAAACGATTCAAAGGTGCCCACCAGGCACTTTCGTGCGGGTGGAAAACGAAGTAATAACATTACACAACAGTCCTCGATGGGACCCACAGAACAGACATATTTACAACAGCGACTCGATGAGTCAAGAATACAGATATAATATACAAAGATCCAAATCACCTTGAAAATGATAGAGCGTCCTACTACGGACAAGATGCAAATGGGGCTAAGAGCCCTGAAGAATAACCAATGGCGTCCATAACCCTGCCCAGGCCAAGCCGGAAGGGTAACCCTGCTAACGACGTCGATCTCAAAAACCTGCTTAAACAAAAAGGGGTGCCGACAAAGGGCAAAGGAAAGAGAGAGAGCGGTCAGTACTGAGGCCAGTACACGGCGAGGCTAGAATTCGACGGTCCTCGCCTACATAGCTATGGTGGACTGAGCGGCAGCGCGGCATGCACTAAACAACCTATAGAGACTCGATACAATTGGCGGCTATCAGAGAGGGGCAAGAAAGACCTATTCGGAACCAACCTGATACTACCACCAAACATACCCATCCTGGTATTTCCCCCTCGAGACCAAACGAGGAAGTTAACCGAGGAACTCACACAGTTGGCAGTTTTATTTATTTAGTTATCGTTGCAGCAATTACTAGTCAGGTGTAGATAATCATCCTGATAAAATAAGCAGTGGGCCGTTTTAGTTAACCATTCCGTTGTAGTTGCAACACTTACTAGTCAGATACGATTAGCATGAGACATCCCAAAACCCAGCAGTTGTTGGTACTTTTATTTAGCCATTCTGTTATAGTTGCAATACTTACTAGTCAGATACAATGGTAGCAAGCGTCAACCCAAACAAGCAATCGTTGGCAGTTTTATTTAGACATTCCATTATAGTGAAGCTGATTACTAGTCATTATAAAGTCAAATTTATGGCACTACTTTAGTTATAGTTGTCTATGATCGAGATACTGTGCTCCAAGTCGTCCATAACCGCGGACACGGCTTTCAGAAAGTTTTACCCTGCAGGGGTGCACAAATAGCAACACACACTCGATCAACCTCGGAAAAACCAAATCAAAACCCAACGAGGCCTTCACGACAAAGCAATCACAAGATTCAGAAATATTTCAGGGGGCCACCCCATTGAGTACACCCGCAACGAAGTTAGCTGACTCCGAGACGGACTCAAGGTTTGGGTGGACGGCTGTAAACGACTGGGAACCCGAAAGTGTGACTGGGCTTGTCGATACCGCGAAAACGTGTCCCGATCCTACCAGTACAGGTGCTCCTCGCACAATCGTAAATAAATCAGTAAAGCATGGCATAAGTACAGGATAGTAAATAAAACCTCAAACTAGTTTGTGGCCCCAAGAAATAAGAATGAATCAAGCTCTGGCTCAGGGGGTCCCATAATCCTCCCGGATGTGGATAGCGCGAATATTCAAGGAACAGGTATCAAGTACTCGGGGTCCTACGGGACACAAGTGGACGGTTAACAACCAAATAACATCTATTGCCCACATGTGTCTCTGCTTACTTACTTCAATTTTAGTTGTTAAACAGTAATTAAAGTCTTGATCATCTCCAACAATAAACACACGACAATATTCCAACAACTGTGATACTTGACGACACGCAACAGCACTTGAGCAAGCGACTACGACGCGCAGGTCCAACTATCTACCAAACAACAGGTAATAGGAGGTGTCCAAGGCAATATAAGGCTGCAAGGGATATCACGTGGTACGAAAACTAGAGCACCGCAACACAGATAGAAATAGATCAATAGGAGGGAATAAATACTATAAAAGTAATATAGGTAGAAAAAGGGGGAGGTGCTCGCCTGAAAACATTGTCGAAGGTTCATCCGAGGATCGGGTCGACACTCGCATCAACTCAACGGCCTTATCCGCGAAGAACCAAAACACTAGAATAAACACCGGGTGCAATATTTAATACTACGACAAAAGATCGGGCATGATGCATGAATGATGTATGACATGGCAAAACTGCGATGCGATTAGGCCATATTAAGCGGAACCGGGGTCCCGACAATTAAATATATGGTTCTAGTTGTTTAGAACCCCGCAATTTAAATGTTGTCTTAACAAGGCAAAGGATAGCACCGGTTCGCTACACAAATTTAAATGGGACCAATATACGACTAGATTTGCCCGCATATGGATCCCATATTTAATTATGAGATGAATTGGCAAAATGCCCCAAACCCACATGATATGCATGCGAGATGAACAATTAATATGCAACAAGTTCATATTACAATTTTATAAAATAGGGCTCGGAAAGGGGATCACACATTAGGGTCCGACGATCTTGGTTCGGGATCAACAGGGTTCGGTCTCGCCGGGATCGGTCTTCGGACTCTGGGAGGGAGAGCTCGGCGTTCCAGGAGTCCGGATTCTGGGAAGGAGATCATGGCGTCCGTCTCGTCTTCGGTGTCGAACTTGCGTCGGCGTTGGTCTTCGGAAGAACTTGATATAAGGCGGTTCTTGTCGGTGTTTGGGATTGTTGAACATCACCCAGCGGCATCATGAATCCACATATGGGCATCACACCACACAGTTACCGATGCATCTACATACCACCTCTTCACATCAGTACCAAAACGTCTCACTTCTTCAACGTAGCACTCCATCGAGACTTGTTGTCGTGCAGGCAAAAACCACAGGAACATCGGGGAGACAGGCACGGGGAAAACGGTACCGGCACGTGAGGCTGAGAGCGCTAAAGCGAGGAGGCCGGTGGCCGACGCCGGGAGCTCGTGGTACCGAGGAGGATGGGAGGACGCGTCCACCGGGGTCACAGGAGCGACGGCGCCCGCATGCAAGTGACGCTGCAAGGGCCGGTGTTGCAGGGGGAGGAAGACCCGGTGGCGGTGCAGGAGAACGATAGCCCGGTGTGCCGTCGCGGGCGACGGCGGATGCAGGGAGGCGGTGGGTGACGGTTGTCGGGCGATGGAGAGGGTGCTTGGCGGGGCGGGGCAGGGGCGACGACCGGCGAGGGGAGAGAGAGCGGGGGAGACAGGTGGTGGGGAGCGGGGCGTGCGGGAGGCGACGGGAGGGAGGTCGCGAGGATGGTAGCAGAGGGCGGAGCGGTGGCGCCTGCTAGGGAGAGAGAGGTGGGGAATCGAGGCGCGGAGGAGGACGGGGTGGAGGGCGCGCCGGCGGCGAGGAGGAGAGGAGGAACCGGCGGCGGCGGGGGAGGCAACTCGGGGTGGGGGTCGGGGCTAGCGCGGGAGTAGGCGCTGGGGCAGAGGGAGTTGGGGTTGGTGGGTGCGGGGTGGGGATCGAGCCCAAGGGTGGGTCCAGGTTCCAGGGAGTGGGGGGTCTGGTGTGGTGACGGGTGGACTGCAGGGTGGGGCCAGGGTGTGGGTCGTGTGTGTGGGATCAGGAGAGAGGCAGGGGGTGTGTTGGGTGAGGTGGCTGGCTGGGATTGGGTGGGGGAAAGGGAGAGATGAGGTGGCGAGAGGGGATTGGTTCGGGTGAGGTGGAGGGGGTTTGGGTAGACTAGGATTGGGTAGGAAAGGGTTTAGGGTTTTCTTTAGATGGGCCGGGTGGTAGGTAGTCTGGTCAGGTCGGGCCTCTGGCCTGGCTGATCGGACTGCCTCCCCGGACAAAACATTTGATTATTTATTTTATTTGTAAAACATTTTTGTAAATACTTTTTAGACAAATAAAAGATCTGAACAGATCGATGTTTTAATTTGAAATAAAGACGGGGGTTATTTAGAAAACAAAACTAGGCGTTTCGAAATAGTTTCAGACAACAATGCATGATGATGACGATGCAATGCACAAAAACAACGCGATTTTCTAGTAGGGGTTTTGCGGGATGCCACAATTCGACACCACTAACAATGGATATCGCCCTCGAGATCCACCTCATGGTACAGGGAAGAAGACCGACGATCTGATCCTTCGCGCTTCGTGAAGATCATCGCGGCACCACTAACAATGGTTCTTTCTTCAGCTTGAAAATGGCGACACCACCAACAATGGTCGGTCCTCACGCTCGTCAAGAGAACACTCCGGAGAAACAAAGGACGAAGGTAGAGGTATCAAAAGATAAGGCCACCTCTAACTTCCATGAGAAGAGGAAAAGTTACATTGATCCACCAGTTCGATGTATAAGAGTGAACAGTAAGAGTCGGGTAGGGTGATCAGTCCATCCCGTACCCAAACTATCAACTCTATACATGAATAGGAAAATCAGGCAACACAACTCTCGAAATTTAGAATGAAGATCTTCTTAGCGGTATTCGGAACAAAGGGATGATGCCAGCTCTGCATTGGATCTGATGTAGATGAGGTCATCACATCGGAAAACACCGGAAGATACAACAGAAATCGTCTGAAAGACACAATGATTAGGTTCCGCGATGGTTCCATTGGCATGAACAACACATGCTCAAGGTATACTCCAACTTCACCAATGCTCGTCCTTCTCATATGTTTTTCAACGATACGGATATCCAGCAAGGTACACATATAGATAAAGAGTTCAAGAACAAAAAGATTGGATGAAGGGTACAACAGACAAGATGCCGATTTGATGATCGTAGCACCACCGTTATAAAAGGGAGAAAACGGAACCCTGAAGGTACGACGGAAACCCAACCGCGAGGAATCCTGGACTCGAAGAAAGATAAGAGAGCATATTCAAAACACGCAGGGGTAAGAGGGGGATAGCAGAGGGGTAAGGAGTAAAATCAGACCTAATCAGAACTATCCAACCGATTTTGCAAAAATAGTTTTGACACTCTACTTCGGCCATTAGCTAGGTTATCCTACAGGCTGGACTTGTGGGGTATCGCAACTGCTGAGCTCTGATACCACTCTGTAACACCCTCAGAATCGACCCTATGCAAGTTTCAGCGATTCCCGCCAAACCCGCATAGAGACGATTCAAAGGTGCCCACCAGGCACTTTCGTGCGGGTGGAAAACGAAGTAATAACATTACACAACAGTCCTCGATGGGACCCACAGAACAGACATATTTACAACAGCGACTCGATGAGTCAAGAATACAGATATAATATACAAAGATCCAAATCACCTTGAAAATGATAGAGCGTCTGACTACGGACAAGATGCAAATGGGGCTAAGAGCCCTGAAGAATAACCAATGGCGTCCATAACCCTGCCCAGGCCAAGCCGGAAGGGTAACCCTGCTAACGACGTCGATCTCAAAAACCTGCTTAAACAAAAGGGGTGCTGACAAAGGGCAAAGGAAAGAGAGAGAGCGGTCAGTACTGAGGCCAGTACACGGCAAGGCTAGAATTCGGCGGTCCTCGCCTACATAGGTATGGTGGACTAAGCGGCAGCGCGGCATGCACTAAACAACCTATAGAGACTCGATACAATTGGCGGCTATCAGAGAGGGGCAAGAAAGACCTATTCGGAACCAACCTGATACTACCACCAAACATACCCATCCTGGTATTTCCCCCTCGAGACCAAACGAGGAAGTTAACCGAGGAACTCACACAGTTGGCAGTTTTATTTATTCAGTTATCATTGCAGCAATTACTAGTCAGGTGTAGATAATCATCCTGATAAAATAAGCAGTGGGCCGTTTTAGTTAACCATTCCGTTGTAGTTGCAACACTTACTAGTCAGATACGATTAGCATGAGACATCCCAAAACCCAGCAGTTGTTGGTACTTTTATTTAGCCATTCCGTTATAGTTGCAATACTTACTAGTCAGATACAATGGTAGCAAGCGTCAACCCAAACAAGCAATTGTTGGCAGTTTTATTTAGACATTCCATTATAGTGAAGCTGATTACTAGTCATTATAAAGTCAAATTTATAGCACTACTTTAGTTATAGTTGTCTATGATCGAGATACTGTGCTCCAAGTCGTCCATAACCGCGGACACGGCTTTCAGGAAGTTTTACCCTGCAGGGGTGCACAAATAGCAACACACACTCGATCAACCTCGGAAAAACCAAATCAAAACCCAACGAGGCCTTCACGACAAAGCAATCACAAGATTCAGAAATATTTCAGGGGGCCACCCCATTGAGTACACCCGCAACGAAGTTAGCTGACTTCGAGACGGACCCAAGGTTTGGGTGGATGGCTGTAAACGACTGGGAACCCGAAAGTGTGACTGGGCTTGTCGATACCGCGAAAACGTGTCCCGATCCTAAACAGTACAGGTGCTCCTCGCACAATCGTAAATAAATCAGTAAAGCATGGCATAAGTACAGGATAGTAAATAAAACCTCAAACTAGTTTGTGGCCCCAAGAAATAAGAATGAATCAAGCTCTGGCTCAGGGGGGTCCCATAATCCTCCCGGATGTGGATAGCGCGAATATTCAAGGAACAGGTATCAAGTACTCGGGGTCCTACGGGACACAAGTGGACGGTTAACAACCAAATAACATCTATTGCCCACCTGTGCCTCTGCTTACTTACTTCAATTTTAGTTGTTAAACAGTAATTAAAGTCTTGATAATCTCCAACAATAAACACACGGCAATATTCCAACAACTGTGGTACTTGATGACACGCAACAGCACTTGAGCAAGCGACTACGACGCGCAGGTCCAACTATCTACCAAACAACAGGTAATAGGAGGTGTCTAAGGCAATATAAGGCTGCAAGGGATATCACGGGGTACGAAAACTAGAGCACCGCAACACAGATAGCAATAGATCAACAGGAGGGAATAAATACTATAAAAGTAAGATAGGTAGACAAAGGGGGAGGTGCTCGCCTGAAAACATTGTCGAAGGTTCATCCGAGGATCGGGTCGACACTCGCATCAACTCAACGGCCTTATCCGCGAAGAACCAAAACACTAGAATAAACACCGGGTGCAATATTTAATACTACGGCAAAAGATCGGGCATGATGCATGAATGATGTATGACATGGCAAAGCTGCGATGCGATTAGGCCATATTAAGCGGAACCGTGGTCCCGACAATTAAATATATGGTTCTAGTTGTTTAGAACCCCCGCAATTTAAATGTTGTCTTAACAAGACAAAGGATAGCACCGGTTCACTACACAAATTTAAATGGGACCAATATACGACTAGATTTGCCCGCATATGGATCCCATATTTAATTATGAGATGAATTGGCAAAATGCCCGAAACCCACATGATATGCATGCGAGATGAACAATTAATATGCAACAAGTTCATATTACAATTTTATAAAATAGGGCTCGGAAAGGGGATCACACATTAGGGTCCGACGATCTTGGTTCGGGGTCAACAGGGTTCGGTCTCGCCGGGATCGGTCTTCAGACTCCGGGAGGGAGAGCTCGGCGTTCCAGGAGTCCGGATTCTGGGAAGGAGATCATGGCGTCCGTCTCTTCTTCGGTGTCGAACTTGCGTCGGCGTTGGTCTTCGGAAGAACTTGATATAAGGCGGTTCTTGTCGGTGTTTGGGATTGTTGAACATCACCCAGCGGCATCATGAATCCACATATGGGCATCACACCACACAGTTACCGATGCATCTACATACCACCTCTTCACATCAGTACCAAAACGTCTCACTTCTTCAACGTAGCACTCCATCGAGACTTGTTGTCGTGCAGGAAAAAACCACAGGAACATCGGGGAGACAGGCACGGGGAAAACGGTACCGGCACGTGAGGCTGAGAGCGCGAAAGCGAGGAGGCCGGTGGCCGACGCCGGGAGCTCATGGTACCGAGGAGGATGGGAGGACGCGTCCACCGGGGTCACAGGAGCGACGGCGCCCGCATGCAAGTGACGCTGCAAGGGCCGGTGTTGCAGGGGGGAGGAAGACCCGGTGGCGGTGCAGGAGAACGACGGCCCGGGGTGCCGTCGCGAGCGACGGCGGATGCAGGGAGGCGGTGGGTGACGGTTGTCGGGCGATGGAGAGGGTGCTTGGCGGGGCGGGGCAGGGGCGACGACCGGCGAGGGGAGAGAGAGCGGGGGAGACAGGTGGTGGGGAACGGGGCGTGCGGGAGGCGACGGGAGGGAGGTCGCGAGGATGGTAGCATAGGGCGGGGCGGCGGCGCCTGCTATGGAGAGAGAGAGAGGTGGGGAATCGAGGCGCGGAGGAGGACGGGGTGGAGGGCGCGCCGGCGGCGAGGAGGAGAGGAGGACCCGGCGGCGGCGGGGGAGGCAGCTCGGGGTGGGGGCCGGGGCTAGCGCGGGAGTGGGCGCTGGGGCAGAGGGAGTTGGGGTTGGTGGGTGCGTGGTGGGGATCGAGCCCAAGGGTGGGGCCAGGTTCCAGGGAGTGGGGGGTCTGGTGTGGTGACGGGTGGACTGCAGGGTGGGGCCAGGGTGTGGGTCGTGTGTGTGGGATCAGGAGAGAGGCAGGGGGTGTGTTGGGTGAGGTGGCGGGCTGAGATTGGGTGGGGGAAAGGGAGAGATGAGGTGGCGAGAGGGGATTGGTTCGGATGAGGTGGAGGGGGTTTGGGTAGACTAGGATTGGGTAGGAAAGGGTTTAGGGTTTTCTTTAGATGGGCCGGGTGGTAGGTAGTCTGGTCAGGTCGGGCCTCTGGCCTGGCTGATCGGACTGCCTCCCCGGACAAAACATTTGATTATTTATTTTATTTGTAAAACATTTTTGTAAATACTTTTTAGACAAATAAAAGATCTGAACAGACCGATGTTTTAATTTGAAATAAAGACGGGGGTTATTTAGAAAACAAAACTAGGCGTTTCGAAATAGTTTCAGACAACAATGCATGATGATGACGATGCAATGCACAAAAACAACGCGATTTTCTAGTAGGGGTTTTGCGGGATGCCACACCGGCCATGGCTTCTCGGCGGAGTTGGCGAGAAAACAAGGTGCGAATGTCCGAAGTTTGCCGGATTTGTGGTGGTGTGAGGAGCTGTGAAGAGAGACGGCGAGATGTACGGCTTTATATAGGCCGGAAAAATGGCGGGAGGGGTGTAGCGGCGAGGGCGGGAAAAGTGGAAATGGCGGGAACTTAGTGACCGCCGGTCCATCGCGGGAGCCGAGGCGGCGACGGTGGCGCCGTAATTCGGCGACGCGTGGCCGACGCGACGGGCAGTTATTATCGGCGGTCGCCGCGTGGTTCCGAGGATGACGACGATTCGGCTTCCGTCACTGACACGGCGGGTCCACGTGCCGCTTCGTTTTTTTTGCCGAAATCGCTGAGTCCGGTGTCCTGGCGTCCCCAGGACGTACCCGGAAACCTGGGTTCGGCCTGGGTAGCCTGGACCAAAAATGGCCGAAAACAAGTCCTTGGGTACGCGACTGGGCCGATTTTCGCGTCCGGACCAAAATTCGGCATCCGGATTGGCCTTCTGGGTAGGCAAGTGGAGATGCTCTTAGTCGGCTCCTCGGTGAGCTGATCGGCAGGCCCCCAGCGATGATGAAGCTGCACGTGGACAATAAGTCCACGATTGAAATGAGTGAAAATCTGGTGCATCACGAGCGAAGTAAGTACATTGACACTCGCTAGTGCGTCGAGGAAGGCAAGGTGGACATCGAGCATGTCGGCACTGACGCTCAGCTCGCCGACATTCTGACCAAGCATTGGGCCACGCCAAGTTCATGGAGATGAGGCTCAAGCTCGGTGTCATGGAGGTTTCTTCAGGTTATCAGGATTAGGAGGGGATTTGTTGCATATAACCCTGACAACCAGATTCAGTTAGTTTACACTATTGAAAGGTTTTGGCTGCCACTTAGTCAGCTGCACTAGTTTTAGTTAGGAATAAAACGGCATGCGCATGAGCCTGTTCGTGCCATGACCGAGTCTTTTGTTTCCTTAGCCGTAGCTGTGTAGTTGGACCGCTGCGAGCGCACCGTGGGATGGCACGGAGTACATGCGATCATGGCGGCGATATTGGGAGGTGGCGACTGGACGTGGGATGGCGTGGCCACACAGCTCGGACTCTCTCTCGTTCTAGTATAGGACTCTATAAATAAGAGAAGAAGAGAAAGAAGAAAAGTTGCAACGTTTTGCACAATGAAAACCACCATGTTAATATTTGTCAGTTCGTGTGTTAGTTAGTTGCAGATCTATCACGACCCCATCAGGATCAGCGTCTGTGACCCCATGTCCGGGACCTCCACCTTTCTCCCCCCCTCTTGTCAGGTGCTTACTTCTAGTCAAACGTGGCCAACGGGCCGGCCCGGCACGGTCCCAGCCCGGCACGCAGTAAACGGGCCGGAACGCGGCACGGCCCGTCGTGGCCCGTCAGGTCACGTGCCGTGCCGGGCCGGCACGCGTGCCCCGCCTGGCGGCCCGAGCCCGGCCCCGGCTCTACACAGGCCGGCCCGTGGCACGTGAGGCACGCGGGCTTTTTGGCCTTTTTTCGTTGGCCCGTCCATTTAACATACAAAAGAGTGCGTGTCTCCCATAAAACAGCTAAGTTTGCTTGGTGTGTTGGTTGAGGGACTAGACCTGGAAGGTGAGGTTGTGAGTTTGACCCCCTCGGAGGACAATTTTTTGCCTAATATTTGTATGTTCTCATCACATGCGTGCTGATGGGCCGTGCCGGGCCGGCCCGCGTGCCTGACGCCGCGGCACGGACACGGCCCCGGCTTCTCACGGGCCCGGCACGTCGCGGGCCGGGCAGGGCCTGTGCCGGGCTTTCCTCGCGTGCTCACGGGCTGGCCCGCCAAAGGGCGGCCCGTTGGCCAGGTTTGCTTCTAGTTGAAGACGACCTGACCATTGGATGTGTGTTTAAGGGATGTGATGCTGTAATGTAATTCTGAACTTAGTGAACTTGTTACTTGCATAGAGAATGATGTTATTGTAACCTGAAAACTTATGACAAGGCTCAGGTCGCGATTATAAGGCCCGAGAGGGGAGGACGGGTGGCTGGTCAATGAAAAACAAAACTCCTTTACCAATTTCCTTGCCCAGTTTTCCTTTAGTCCCAAGTTTACCTTTCCTGTTATTTCTCAGATTAGATCATTTTCTTAGCCTGCAAACATCAATTCTCCCTACCATCCGCTATCTATCAAGGAGGTCCCTGACGATTGGTTACCAGAGCAGTGAATCCTCGGAGCAAAAAAATTCAACCGAGTTTGCCGGTCATATTGATCCAGCTTTAAAATTCCCGAGCGGCGGAGATCTAGAAGGGGAAGACCGTCCTCTTGCTGTCGGATCCTAATCTCCGGTGTAGAAGACCTTCACCTGATGTCGCATGTACGCACCCATTCGCAAGACGCCCTGGATCGAGCAGCAGAAGAAGCCCGCGATCTGGAGCTAGCCCAAGCACGGGCGGAGGAAGAGGCAGAAATTGAGCATCGTCTACCTCGGGAAGTGCTCAACATCACCAGACGCCTGGAGCAACAATAGCGATCTGTGGATTCCGTTGAAGGTAACCTCTCTAAACTGACAAACATGATGGTGGAGTTTGGCATAGGCACGAACATGGTCGGATCTGGACAATTGCGTGGGAACACCATCTTTTATGCAGGGGGTAGTGATGCGTTCCAATTGTTCCAGCAACAACCAGGGCTCAGCACAATCATAGAGGGATCAACTCCTAGTGAGGCACAAAATTCTTCAACTTGCCTACACATAAATCAAATACCTTTTCAGACTCCCCACCAATTTCACAGCCACATCCTAGCCAACTACCTCAACCAAACTTCATACCATCTCCCCAGTCCCAGAATTACCAAATTCCAACCACAAACCAGCAACAAAAAACCCAACCTTTAACCACACCACACACATCTCAGCCTCCCTCGTTCCAAATGCCTCAGCAAATTCAGTGTATCACCAATCCCCAAACCCACCCACACCTCTACCAACAAAATCCAAACCTTTTTCAACCATTTTCACCAACCATTCCTTACCAATACTCCCATTTTCAGCAACAAAATCCCCAACCTTTTTCTCAGCCACCACCAACATACCAACAACAATTCCACCACAAAATGCCCCCACAACAACGGTTGGAGATATGACCTAGAGGCAATAATTAAAGTAGTTATTATTATATCTTTGTGTTTATGATAAATGTTTACATTCATGCTATAATAGTATTAACCGGAAAAATTAATACTTGTGTGATTTGTAAACTTAATTAGAGTCCCTAGTAAAGCCTCTTTATAATACTAGCTTGTTGGTTAATAGATGATCATGGTTTCTGGATCATGAACATAGAGATGTTGTTAACAACAAGATCATATCATTAGGATAATGGTATGATGGACATACTCCTATAGATAAGCGTAGCATAAAGATCAAGTCATTTCAATAGTTCGTTTTATATAAGCTTTCTGATACATAGTAACCTAATTCCTTCGACCTGAGATCATGATAATCGCCATCACCGGAAGGATGCTTTGATGACATCAAACACCACACCGTAACTAGGTGGTTATAAAGGTGGCATTGAGTGTTCAGAAAGTATGTGTTGAGGCACATGGATCAAGAGTGGGATTTGTCCATCCATATGACGGATAGATATATATTTTGGGCCCTCTCGGTGGAATGTCATCCAATTAGCTTGCAAGCATGTGATTGGCTCACAAGGGATCACATATCACAGGAACGAGAAAAGAATACTTATCAGTATCGAGGTTGAGCTAGGTATGCAAAGATACCGACGATCAGACCTCGGATAAGTAAAATATCGCGAGACAAAGGGAAATTGGTATCGTATGTAAATGGTTCATTCGATCACAAATTAATCGTAGAAATATGTGAGAGCCATATGAATTTCCAGATTCCTCTGTTATTTATTGATCGGAGAAGTGTCTCGATCATGTCCGCATAATTCACGAACCGTAGGGAGACACACTTAAGGATTCGATGTTGTTTAGTAGATATGGAATGTAAGTAGGGAGACCGAATGTTGTTCGGAGTCTCGGATGGGATCCGGGGTATCACGAGGAGATCTGGAATGGTCCGAAGAATAAGATTCATATAAGGAAAGTCCAATTCTGGAGTTCAGGAATAATTCTGGTGTTTTCATCGGAAGATTCTAGAAGGGTCTAGAAGGTTCACCGGATCGAAGGGGAAGGGTACATGAATGTGTCATGAATAAATGTAATGATTGAATCATGTCCTAGGTCACTTGGTTGGGCATTTGTAAGAAAGAAATTGAGCTCCAAATTGAAAGCCAAAAGGCAAGTTTGAAAAATCAAAATGGGACAATGTATCCTAGTGGAGAAAGGAAAGAATCCTTCTGTCCCTCCACCACAAGCCAACTAGGAGAGGGAGTTGGGGAAGAACTCAAACTCCCCTCTCCCAAGCTTCCTTCCTTCTCATAAATAGAGGGGAGGGGGTGCCCCAAGAGACACAACACCATCCCCTCCCCACACCGCCGCCTAGCGCCGCCGTCGGTTCATCTCCGCCACCCTAGCCGCCGCCGACTCCACTCCAGCCTCTAAACCCTAGATCGCCGGAAACCCTAATTATCCACCATAACCTGCTCTGGCTTAGGCGAAGCCCTGCAGGATCTTCCCTCTACTACTGACACCACGCCGTCGTGCTGCCAGAATCACGAGGGGAGAACTAAAACCTCCGCTGCCTGCTGGAACAAGGGATAGGAAGGTATTCATCGAGTACCGAACGTGGACCGACTGAGGAAGCGCTACCAGAATGCAGCGCCGGAAGGATCGTCTACGCGATCTTGAGATCGGCAAGTGTATGACTACATCACCCACGAGAATCTGCTCTCGTTAACCGCTTTGGAATCTTCGAGGGTGAGTACTCTAATCGACTCATTCCTACAATCTAGTAGATAGATCTTGGCTTGTTTGTGTTCATGTGGTAGAAATTTTTTGTTTTCCATGCTACGAACCCCTACAGTGGTATCAGATCCATGTCTATATGTAGATCTATTGCACAAGTAGAACACAATGGTCATTGTGGGCGTTGATGCTTTTGTTGTCGATTGCTTCTTGTGTACTTTGCATCTTGCGAGATGGTGGGATGAAGCGGCCCGGGCTAACCTTACATTACATTGTTCATGAGACTTGCTCCACGCTTGACATGCAACTTGTATTTCATAAGTGGCTTTGTGGGTGTCTGTTTCTCCCAACATAGTGAAGACTCAATTTACAATGGGTGATTGACAATACTAGTATCAACATTGTGGTTCTTGTTCGTAAGTTAGAATGACACTTATTGAAAGCCTCAAACCACGTAAAACATGCAAAGAAAATTAGAGGCGTCTAACTTTGTTTTGCAGGGGTGTGCTGTGATGTGATATGGCCATGATTGTGATTATATATGATGTATGCAATGTTCCTCATTGTAAGTCGGCAACCGGCAGGAGCCTTATGGTTGTCTTTTAATTTCGTTAAGACCTGCATGTCTATTATTCAAAGTAGTTGTAATAGTTGATGCTTGTGGATGACGACCATGGAGCGGTGCCATTGATCTTGACCCCACGCCGGTGATGATGGAGATCATGTCCGTGCTTGAAGATTGAGATCGAAGGCACAAGAAGAAAGGCCATATTATATCACATATTTTGAATTGCATGTGATGTTAATCCTTTTATGCATCTTGTATTGCTTAGTTCACAACGGTAGCATTATAAGATGATACCTCTCACAGAATATCAAGTTATAAAGTGTTCGTCCTTAGTAGGCACCGTTGCCAAAGTTCGTTGTTTCAAAGCACCACGTGATGATCAGGTGTGTTAGATTCTGCGAGTGTATACAACGGGAGCAAGCCAGATTTGCTCATGCGGAAGCTAAGGTTTGATCTTGACGAGCCTAGCATGTACAAACATGGTCTCGGAACACGGATCACCGAAAGGTAAAGCATGAGTTATATAGTAGATATGATGAACATGTTGATTTCGCCTTTGAAGCTACATCATCTCTCGTGATGATCGGTTTTGATGTGGTGGATTTGGTTCGTGTGATCACTAAAACAATGTGAGGGATGTTGTTTTGAGTGGGAGTTCACCTAGATTAATTTAACTATTAATTAGAACTCAATTTGTCATAAACTTAGTATAAACTATTGCAAATATGTTGTAGATCAATGGCGGCCCCTACCATCAATTTTAATGCATTCCTAGAGAAAGAAAAGTTGAAAAACAATGGAAGATACTTCACGGATTGCTTCCGCAACTTGAGGATTGCCCTCAATGCTGGTAATTTGACCTATGTGCTGGATGCACCGCTGCGTGACCCACCTGCAGCTAATGCTACCGATGAGGTTAAGAATGTTTTCCTCACTCGGAAGAATCAGTACTCCACAGTTCAGTGTGCTATCTTGTATGGTTTGGAATTGGAGCTTGAGAAAAGGTTTGAGAACTTTGACCCACATGATATTATCCGTGAACTCAAAATGATATTTGAGGCTCACGCGGCAGTTGAGAGTTATGAGGCTTCTGAAAAGTTCTTTAACTGGCAAGTTGGAAGAGGGCAGCTCCGTCAGTGAGCATGTGCTTAAGATGTCTAGGCACGCAAGTAAGCTCCAAAGCTTGGGTATAGTGATTCCTAATGCTTTGGGGATTCACCGTGTCCTCCAATCACTACCACTAAGTTACAAGAACTTTGTGATGAACTACAATATGCAAAACATTGACAAGTCATTTCTTGAACTCTTCTCCATGTTAAAGTTTGCGGAAGTGGAGATCAAGAAAGAGCACCAAGTGTTGATGATCAATAAGACCACGAAATTCAAGAAGCAAGGCAAGTCTAAGAAAAAGGGAAACTTCAAGAAGGGCGGTAAGAAAGTTACCGCGCCGACGAAGAAGACCAAGGTTGGGCCTAAGCCTAATACTGAGTGCTTTTACTGCAAGGGAGAAGGTCACTGGAAGCGGAATTTCCCTAAGTACTTGGCGGATTTGAAGAACGACAACATCAAGAAGAAAGGAATATCCGATATACATGTTATTGATGTGTATCTCACTAGTAGTCATAATAGTGCCTGTGTATTTGACACTGGTTCGGTTGCTCATATTTGTAACTCGAAATAGATGCTGCAGAATAGATGGAAACTAGCGAAGAACGAGGTGACGATGCGCGTTGGAAATGGATCAAAGGTTGATGTGATCGCGGTCGGCACTCTACCTCTTCATCTACCATCGGGATTAGTTTTATACTTAAATAATTGTTATTTGGTGCCTGCGCTGAGCATGAACATTATATCCGGATCATGTTTATTGCGAGGCGGTTACTTGTTTAAGTCCGAGAATAATGGTTGTTCGATTTATATGGGTAATATGTTTTATGCACATGCACCTTTGATAGATGGTCTATTTATGTTGAATCTTGATTTTAGTAATACACATATTAATAACATTGAAGCTAAAAATTTGGAATTGAATGATAACTCGACCTATAAGTGGCATTGTCGTCTTAGTCACATTGGAGTGAAGCGTATGAAGAAACTTCATTCCGATGGACTTCATGAATCACTTGATTTTGAATCACTTGAAAGATGCGAAGCATGTCTGATGGGTAAAATGACTAAGACTCCATTTTCTGGTATGATAGAGCGAGCTACGAACTTATTGGAAATCATACATACCGATGTGTGTGGACCAATGAGTATAGCATCGCACGGTGGTTATCGTTATGTTCTTACTTTCACGGATGACTTGAGTAGATATGGGTATATCTATTTCATGAATCATAAGTCCGAAACTTTCAAAAAGTTTAAGGAATTTCAAAGTAAAGTAGAGAATCAATGTAACAAGAAGATTAAGTTTCTGCAATCTAATCATCGAGGTGAATATCTAAGTTACGAGTTTGGCGAGCATTTGAAGAAATGCGGAATACTTTCACAGTTCACACCACCGGGAACACCATAACGTAATGGTGTGTCCGAACGTCATAATTGAACTCTCTTAGATATGGTCCGTTCTATGATGTCACTTATAGATTTACCTTTATCATTTTGGGGTTATGCATTAGAAACAGCCGCATTCACTTTAAATAGGGCACCATCTAAATCCTTTGAAACGACACAATATAAATTATGGTTTGGGAAGAAACCTAAATTTTCGTTCCTTAAAGTTTGGGGTTATGTAATGCCCCGAAAAATATTCCAAAATAAAATTTGCCTGTAATTTTCTTTTCGCATCATCATGACATCATCATGCATAATTATCCTCTCAAGATGTTTTGGCAAAACCCTATTTTGTTTTCTAATTATCCCCTCCTTGTTTCAAATTAAAACCCTGGTATTTTTTTAATCTTTTATTTGTCTAAAAACTATTTACAAAAGCCTATCTAAAAATAAAATAAGTAAAATAAAAATATATTAGGGAAGGCAGTCGGCTAGGCCAAAAGGCCCAGCTGGCCGCCTATGACCCTAGTCCAACCGACCAGCAGCACAAACCTCACCTAACCCTAATCCCCACCGAACACCCATCCGTCGCCGGACACAACACAAACCCACACTCACGCACACTTCAACCCAACACGACTCACACAGCTCACGCACGCACACCACGCACTTGTACACACGCACGCACGTGACACACCAAGGTGGCACACAGCGACGCATGCCATCCACCCACGCAACGCATGGGATCCCCTCGATCCCGCGATCCCTATCACCTCCCCGCGAACCCCTCCTTACCATCGCAGAGCCGCCGCCTCCTCCCTGGATGCCCAGCACTGCCTCCCTTTGAACCCCCGCCGCTGCCTAGGTCTTGACCTCGATATCGCCGGCCGCTAAACCCTGGTCTCTGTTTCACGCGCCGCCGGTTCCTCTCTGGCCGCTGTCGACCTCGTCTGGCCTTCCTCTCCCTTAAGCTTTGCCCGGCCTCTCCAGCTCCTACCGCCGCCAAACTCCTTCGCCTCCGTCGCCCTCGTCCCCCTGGTCGGCCTCCACATCCGTTGGCCGCACGCCATGGACACCACCGCGATGCTCCGCCTCTGGCTAGCGCTCGCCGCCCGCATGTGCCTCCTCGTCTCTGCCCCATCCCCGTCGACCACGCGCCTACCTCTCTATGTCGGTCAAATTCCGTTGGTGGTAATGTTCTCCTGCACGCGCGTGACCTCCCAGCGACGCCTTCCTAGTCTGTAGACCCTCCTGTCACATCATGACGGCAAGGTGCTTGAGCCAATGCCCGAGCGAGACGTGGTCTTCCGGCAGCCTAAACGTGACCTTGATTAGTTGGTGCCATTGCAACCATGCTATAGTGTGGGGTGGTGCTGCTCAATTGAAGGAAAAGATGGAGATTATCTGAGTGTTGGTGACATGCGTGTTCTGCTGAAGATCTCTGAGCTACTCGTGTTGACACAAGATCGTCGCAAGGACCGCGCCAAGATCGACCATGATGGGATGTCGAAACTGATCCATGTTCACCATCAACTGTGAGGCCAGCAAGGATTCCCATTGCGGAGTGTCAAGTACTCCTTCACGGATCCGAAGACCGAACTCGAATCCTCGGAACCAAGATCTTCGACCATAATGTGTGACCCCTTACCAATACCCTATTTTGATAAATATAATATAACTTGTGCATATTAAATTATCCATGCTTGCATACATATATTACTGTTCGGGGTTATATGGTGATTCATCTACTAAATAAATATGGAATATATGGGAGTGCTATTTGTCTTGTCCCGGTTGCATTTAATATTGTGTAGTGAACCGATGCCATGTTATATTTTGTTAACCAACATTTAAATTGCGGGGTAGATAAACAACTCGAACCATAATATTTATTTGCCGTGATCCCGATTCTGCTTAATATTGCTAAGTGGGACCGCATATTGCCATGCCATGCATCATATCATAAACACGCCGGATCTTTCGCCCTAGTATTAAACAGTGCATCCAGTGTTTATTTCTAGTGCTTTGCTTCTTCTCGGATAGGCCGTTGAGTTGGTACGAGATACGACGAGCCTTCGGATGATCTTCTCAGGCGAGCATTCTCCCCCTTCTACCTATTTTGCATTTATAGTCTTTAATTCCTTCCTATGATCTATTGTTATTCTTATTGTCGATGCTATAGTACCGTTCCTTTATTTACCTGCTCCACTATATGCCTTGGTTATCCTATTGCCTTGTTTGATTAGCTAGCTTTGCCCTTGCGAGTCGTAGGCATGCTAGTATCGCTCTCATACAGGTGGAACATGATACATGGATATTGTTGGTAATAAGATAATTAATCTGATATTGTTGGTTATGGTTTCACCTAATGATAAGGCCCCGACAGGGAACATCCTTGGGAACTGCTTGAGCCGACCTAGGACCCATTCATTTTATGATACCAGTTCTGAGTTGATCGCGCTAACCAAACGTGGGGCTTCTGGGATCCCCCCCCCCCCTTAACTACCGGCGCTATTCGTATATCCAGAGGGTTACAAAATTGGTTTTCCATTTGGTGCATACGCATAATATGTCCTCGGACATGGGTGAGTTGATATGTATTCGGACTTGATGTTTTGGTGGATTGCCATGGCTTGCATACATAAATCGCGGTACACGGTGGCGGCACCCATGGTGTGTACAAGTTACCCCGCAGGGCCCGATCCACTAGTAGGCGCAAACGCTATGCCTTCCCCGAGAATCGTCGTACCTCTTGGTTGGTTCCCCACACTAGGTGATGCCTCTGGATATGCTCGTAGTTAAGGGACAGTTCTTGTTGTGAGATTCGGATGGCACGCGTGATATGTTGCCTGAAGGGTTGAGCATGCGTTTGGGTATAGTAGTGCACCCCTGCAGGGTAAATCTTTTTGAGAAGTCGTGTGTCCACGGTTATGGACGCCTCAGGAGTATAGTGTCATGATCATAGCCACTAATGTTTTACCTCTAATAATATGATTAGTAATTAGCCTTATCAACTAAACACCTGCTTAACTAAAATTGCCACTGTGTGTGTTCTGCAAGGGGACTTCCTCGACTGGTCTTGGATTGGGAAATCTTCGGATGAGTTATGCTTGGTGTTATATTATTGTTACCATATAGTGCTCTCTTATATCGCTCTAATAGCCGAAGTTGTAGCGTGTCTCTATAAGTTAGATAGTGCAAGCTTTGTTGCCGCTGAGCCCACCATACCTATGTAGGCGAGGACCGTCGAATTCTAAGACTCATCGTGTACTAGCCTCAGTACTGACTGCTCTCTCTCTCTCTTTCTGTTTTCCTTTGCCCTTTTTCGGCACCCTTTGGCTTGAGAGGTACGTGAATGGCGACGTTAGCAAGGTTACCCTTCCGGCTTGGCCTGGACAGGGTTGGACACCGCTTGGTTATTCTTCAGGACTCTTAGCCTCATTTGGATCTTGTCTGTACTCGGATACTAGCTTGCTTTCTTCTTGAGTTGTATCTTCGTATTGTACCTTTTGTATTCTTGACTCGTTGAGTCGTTGTTGTATATATAAGTTCTTGTGGACTCTATTGTAAACTACTGTGATGTAACTACTTGTAATCAAATCCCACCCACACGAAAGTGTCTGGTGGGCGTCTTTGAATCGCTTCTATGCGGGTTTTGGCGGGAAATGCTAAGATCTGTATAGACCCGATTCGGGGATGTTACAAGTGGTATCAGAGCAAAGGTTTATGATACCCCACTGGTCTAGCCTGTAGGAAAACCTAGCTAACGGCCGATGTCTAGTGTCAAATACAAATGTGTTGGATAGATCTGAGTAGCTCTGGTTTTACTCCTTACCTCCATTCTTTCTCTTCTTATCTTTGCGTGTTTTAATCTCCTCTCTTACCTTATTCAAGTATAGGATTCTCGTGGATGGATTATCCGTCGTACCTTTAAGGTTTCGCTTCCTTCTTTTGTAACAGTGGAGCTATATATGGATTTCATTCTACTTGATCCCTCTTCAAATTTTTCCCTATGTCCTGCAACTTCTGCGATGACATCATCTACCTGAATCTTTTGTTAATACCGATTGTCAAGTTTTTCAGTCTGAATTCCGAGAGTTGTTTACATGATTCTTCTATCCATGTACAGAGTAATGCTTTGAGTGTGGGATGGAGTCATGACCATATCACTGCTCTTAGCATTCGCTCTTGTACATTGATTGGTGGATTAATGCAATTTTACTTCTTCGATGGAAGATAAAGGTGGCCTTATCTTTGATACCTCTACTTCATCCTTTGCCCGTAGTGATTCCTCGAAGAACGCTGACAACAACCCCTTGTTGGTGGTCGACAATTTCAAAACAGAGCAAGAATTCTTGTTAGTGGTGTCGCGACCATCATCCTAACGCAAGAAGATCCGATCAGCAACCCCTTCTCCCCGGTGTCTTTGCTTGGATCTCGGGACACGATCCTTGTTAGTGGTGTCGAGTTGTAATTGCCCGGAAAATATTCCAAAATAAAATTTGACTATTAATTTCTTTTCGCATCATCATGCATAATTCGCCTCTCAAAATGTTAAGCCTATTTTGTTTTCTAATTATCCCCTCCTTCTTTCAAATTAAAACCCCCGTCTTTTTTTAGATCTTTTATTTGTCTAAAAACTATTTACAAAAGCCTATCTAAAAATAAAATAATAAAATAAAAATATTTTAGGGGAGGCAGTCGGCCAGGCCAAAAGGCCCAGCTGGCCACCTACAACCCCGGTCCAACTGACCAGCAGCACAAACCTCACCTAACCCTAATCCCCACCGAACACCCATCCGTCGCCGGACACAACACAAACCCACACTCACGCACACTACAACCCAGCACGACTCACACAGCTCACGCACGCACACCACACACTTGTACACACGCACGCACGTGACACACCAAGGCGGCACACAACGACGCATGCCATGCACCCACGCAACGCACGGGATCCCCTCAATCCTGTGATCCCTATCACCTCCCCGCGAACCCCTCCTTCCCATCGCAGAGCCGCTGCCTCCTCCCTGGACGCCCAGCTCCTTCGCCTCCACCGCCCTCGCCCCCTGGCCGGCCTCCACAGCCGCTGGCCGCATGCCATGGCTTCCACCGCGAAGCTCCGCCTCTGGCTAGCGCTCGCCGTACGCATGTGCCTCCTCGTCTATGCCCCATCCCCGTCGACCGTGCGCCTACCTCTCTGTGCCGGTCAAACGCCGTTGGTGGTACTATTCTCCTACACGCGCGTGACCTCCCAGCGTCCCCTTCCAAGTCTGTCGACCCTCCTGTCGCGTCATGACGGCAAGGTGCTTGAACCAATGCCCGAGCGAGACGTGGTGTTCCCGCAGCCTAAATGTGACCTTGATTAGTTGGTGACGTTGCAACCATGCTACAGTGTAGGGTGGTGCTTCTCAATTGAAGGCAAAGATGGAGATTATCCGAGTGTTGGTGACATGCGTGTGCTGCTCAAGGTCTCCGAGCTACTCGTGTTGACACAAGATCGTCGCAAGGACCACGCCAAGATCGACCATGATGGACCGTCGACACCGATCCAAGTTCGCCATCAACTGTGAGGCTAGCGAGGATTCCCATTGCGAAGTGTCAATTACTCCTTCACGGATCCGAAGATTGAACTCGAATCCTCGGAACCAAGATCTTCGACCATAATCTGTGACCCCTTCCCGATACCCTATTTTGATAAATATAATATAACTTGTGCATATTAAATTATCCATGTTTGCATGCGTATATTATTGTTCGGGGTTATACGGTAATTCATCTACTAAATAAATATGAAATATATGGGAGTGCTATTTGTCTTGTCCCGGTTGCATTTAATATTGTCTAGTGAACCGATGCCATGTTATATTTTGTTAACCAACATTTAAATTGCGGGATAGATAAACAACTCGAACCATAATATTTATTTGCTGTGATCCTGATTCTGCTTAATATTGCTAAGTGGGACCGCATATTGCCATGTCATGCATCATATCATAAACATGCCAGATCTTTCGTCCTAGTATTAAACAGTGCATCTGGTGTTTCCTTCTAGTGCTTTGCTTCTTCCCGGAATGACCGTTGAGTTGGTGCGAGATACGACGAGCCTTCAGATGATCTTCTCAGGCGAGCATTCTTCTCCTTGTACCTATTTTGCATTTATAGTATTTACTTCCTTCCTATGGTCTATTGCTATCCTTATTGTCGATGATATAGTACCGTTCTTTTATTTACCTGCTCCACTATATTGCATTGGTTATCCTATTGCCTTGTTTGATTAGCTAGCTTTGCCCTTGCGAGTCATAGGCATTCTAGTATCGCTCTCATACATGTGGAACATGATACATGGATATTGTTGGTGATAAGATAATTAATATGATATTGTTAGTTATGGTTTCACCTAATGATAAGGCCCCGACAGGGACCGCCTTTGGGAACTGCTTGAGCCGACCTAGGACCCGTTCGTTCTACGATACCAGTTCTAAGTTGATCGCGCTAACCAAACATGGGGCTTCTGGGATCCCCCCTTAACTACCGGTGCTATTCGTATATTCAGAGGGTTACAAAATTGGTTCTACATTTGGTGCATACGCATAATATGTCCTCGGACATGGGTGAGTTGATATGTCTTCGGAATTTAGGTTTTGTTGGATTGCCATGGCTTGCATACATAAATCATGGTACACGGTGGCGGCACGCACGGTGTGTACAAGTTACCCCGCAGGGCCCGATCCACCAGTAGGCGCAAACGTTGTGCCTTCCTCGAGAATCGTCGTACCACTTGGTTGGTTTCCCACAGTAGGTGATGCCTCTGGATATGCGTGTAGTTAAGGGATAGTTCGTATTGTGAGATTCGGATGGCACGCGTGATATGTTGCCTGAAGGGTTGAGCATGCGTTTGGGTACAGTAGTGCACCCTTGCAGGGTAAATCTTTTCCAGAAGCCGTGTGTCCACGGTTATGGACGCCTCAAGAGTACAGTGTCATGACCATTGACAATGCCACTAATGTTTTACCTCTAATAATATGATTAGTAATTATCCTTATCAACTAAACACTTGCTTAACTAAAATTGTCACTGTGTGTGTTCCACAAGGGGACTTTCTCGACTGGTCTTCGAGGGGGAAATCTTTGGATGGGTTATGCTTGGTGTTATACCATTGTTACCGTATAGTGCTCTCTTATATCACTCTAATAGCTGAAGTTGTAGCGTGTCTCTATAAGTTAGATAGTGTAAGCTTTGCTGTCGTTGAGCCCACCATACCTATGTAGGCGAGGACCACCGAATTATAAGACTCGATGTGTACTGGCCTCAGTATTGACCGCTCTCTCTCTTTCTGTTTTCCTTTGCCCTTTGTCGGCACCCTTTGGCTTGACAGGTACGTGAATAACGATGTTAGCAAGGTTACCCTTCCGGCTTGGCCTAGGCAGGGTTGGACACCGCTTGGTTATTCTTCAGGACTCTTAGTCCCATTTGGATCTTGTTTGTACTTGGATACTATCTTACTTTCTTCTTGAGTTGTATCTTCGTATTGTACTTTTGTATTCTTGACTCGTTGAGTTGTTGTTGTATATATAAGTTTTTGTGGACTTTGTGTAAACTATTGTAATGTAACTACTTGTAATCAAATCCCACCCATACGAAATTGTCTGGTGGGCGTCTTTTGAATCGCTTCCATGCGGGTTTTGGCGGGAAAGGCTAAGATCTGCATAGACCCGATTCAGGGACGTTACAGGTTGCGAAGCTTATGTAAAGAAATTACAGCCCGACAAGCTTGAACCCAAAGCGGAAAAATGCGTCTTCATAGGATACTCGAAGGAAACTATTGGGTATACCTTCTATCATAGATCCGAGGGCAAAATCTTTGTTGCTAAGAATGGATCCTTTCTAGAGGAGTTTCTCTCGAAAGAAGTGACTGGAAGGAAAGTAGAACTCGATGAGGTTGCCGAACCTTCTCTCGGATTTGAAAGTAGCGTAGCACCAAAAGTAGTTCATGTGGCACCTACACCAATAAGAGAGGAAGCTAATGATGTTGATCATGAAACTTCGGCTGAAGTTACTATGGAACCTCGCGGGTTAACAAGAACTCATACCACTCCCAATTGGTATGATCCCATTATGAGTGTCATGTTGGTGGACAACACCGATGACCCTGTAACATATGAGGAAGCGATGATGAGCCCAGATTCCAATAAATGGCAAGAAGCCATGAAACCGAGATTGGATCCATGTATGAAAACCAAGTATGGACTTTGGTGAACTTACGGGATGGTCGGAAGGCTGTCGAGAACAAATGGATTTTCAAGAAGAAAACATATGTTGATGGTAATGTTACTGTCTATAAAGCTTGACTTGTCGCAAAAGGGTTTCGACAAATTCAAGGAGTTGACTACGATGAGACTTTCTCACCGGTAGCGAAGCTAAAGTCTGTAAGGATTTTGTTAGCAATCGCTGCATATTACGATTATGAGGTATGGCAGATGGATGTCAAAACAGCGTTCCTCAATGGATACATTGATGAAGAGTTGTATATGGTAAAACCCAAAGGTTTTGTCGATTCTAAAGATGCTAACAAGGTATGCAAACTTGAACGGTCCATTTATGGATTGAAGCAAGCATCCCGAAGTTGGAATCAATGTTTTGATAAGGTAATCAAAAGTTTTGGTTTTATACAAAATTATGGAGAAGCTTGTATTTACAAGAAAGTGAGTGGAAGTTCTATAGCATTCCTAGTACTATATGTAGACGACATATTGTTGATTGGGAATAATGTAGACCTTCTTAATAGTGTCAAGGATTATTTGAATAATAGTTTTTCAATGAAAGATCTTGGTGAAGCAGCTACATATTAGGCATAAAGATTTATAAAGATAGATCGAGACACCTAATATCATTGTCACAGAGTACATATTTGGACAAAGTTCTAAAGAGGTTTGGAATGGAAGATAGCAAAAAAGGGTTCTTGCTGTTAGTTTGACTAGCAGATATCAAAGTGATCCAGGAGTGGATCATTGGACAGCGGTCAAAAACATCCTTAAGTACTTGAGAAGAACTACGGATATGGTTCTTTCTTATGGAGGTGATGAACAACTCGTTGTTAATGGTTACACCGATGCTAGTTGGAACACCGATCCGGATGATTCTAAATCTCAATCTGGATACGTATTTACTTTGAATGGTGCAGCAGTTAGCTGGAGGAGTGCAAAGAAAAGCGCTGTGGCGAGATCTTCAACTGAATCGGAATACATAGCTGCTTCGGAGGCTTCACAAGAGACGATATGTATGAAGGAGTCCATTACAGAGCTCGGTGTGGTTCCCAGTGCGCTAGACTCAATGTCTATGTACTGTGATAACATGGGCGCCATAGCCAATGCACAAGAACCAAGGTCACACAAGAAGCTGAAGCATATCAAGCTGCTTTTTCATGCTATTCGAGAGCATGTCCAAGATGGTGGCATAAATATTTGCAAAGCACACACAGATCTGAATGTGGCGGATCCGTTGACTAAACCTCTCCCGAGGGCAAAACATGACCAGCACCAAACTACCATGGGTGTTCGGTATATTACCATATAATCTAGATTAGTTGACTCTAGTGCAAGTGGGAGGCTGTTGGAGATATGCCCCGGAGGCAATAATAAAAGTAGTTATTATATCTTTGTGTTTATGATAAATGTTTACATTCATGCTATAATAGTATTAACCGGAAAAATTAATACTTGTGTGATTTGTAAACTTAATTAGAGTCCCTAGTAAAGCCTCTTTATAATACTAGCTTGTTGGTTAATAGATGATCATGGTTTCTGGATCATGAACATAGAGATGTTGTTAACAACAAGATCATATCATTAGGATAATGGTATGATGGACATACTCCTATAGATAAGTGTAGCATAAAGATCAAGTCATTTCAATAGTTCGTTTTATATAAGCTTTCTGATACATAGTAACCTAATTCCTTCGACCTGAGATCATGCTAATCGCCATCACCAGAAGGATGCTTTGATGACATCAAACACCACACCGTAACTAGGTGGTTATAAAGGTGGCATTGAGTGTTCAGAAAGTATGTGTTGAGGCACATGGATCAAGAGTGGGATTTGTCCATCCATATGACGGATAGATATATATTTTGGGCCCTCTCGGTGGAATGTCATCCAATTAGCTTGCAAGCATGTGATTGGCTCACAAGGGATCACATATCACAGGAACGAGAAAAGAATACTTATCAGTATCGAGGTTGAGCTAGGTATGCAAAGATACCGACGATCAGACCTCGGATAAGTAAAATATCGCGAGACAAAGGGAAATTGGTATCGTATGTAAATGGTTCATTCGATCACAAATTAATCGTAGAAATATGTGAGAGCCATATGAATTTCCAGATTCCTCTGTATTTATTGATCGGAGAAGTGTCTCGGTCATGTCCGTATAATTCACGAACCGTAGGGAGACACACTTAAGGATTCGATGTTGTTTAGTAGATATGGAATGTAAGTAGGGAGACCGAATGTTGTTCGGAGTCTCGGATGGGATCCGGGGTATCACGAGGAGATCTGGAATGGTCCGGAGAATAAGATTCATATAAGGAAAGTCCAATTCTGGAGTTCAGGAATAATTCTGGTGTTTTCATCGGAAGGTTCTAGAAGGGTCTAGAAGGTTCACCGGACTAGAAGGGGAAGGGTACATGAATGTGTCATGAATAAATGGAATGATTGAATCATGTCCTAGGTCACTTGGTTGGGCATTTGTAAGAAATAAATTGAGCTCCAAATTGAAAGTCAAAAGGCAAGTTTGAAAAGTCAAAACGGGACAATGTATCCTAGTGGAGGAAGGAAAGAATCCTTCTTTCCCTCCACCACAAGCCAACTAGGAGAGGGAATTGTGGAAGGATTCAAACTCCCCTCTCCCAAGCTTACCTCCCTCTCATAAATAGAGGGGAGGGGTGCCCCAAGAGACACAACACCAACCCCTCCCCACACTGTCTTCGCGCCGCCGTCGCCGTCCAGCGCCACCGCCGGTTCGTCGCCACCGACTACACCTCCTCCACTCCGGCCTCTAAACCATAGGTCACCGGAAACCCTAATTCTCCACCATAACCTGCTCCGGCTTAGCTGAAGCCCTGCAGGATCTTTCCTCTACTTCTGACACCACGCCTTCATGCTGCCGGAATCGCGAGGGGAGAACTACAACCTCTACTGCCTGCTAGAACAAGGGAGAGGAAGGTCTTCATCGAGTACCGAACATGTGACCGACTATGGAAGCACTGCCGGAAAGCAGCGCCGGAAGGATCGTCTATGCGATCTTGAGATCGGCAAGTGTACGACTACATCACCCACGAGAATCTGCTCACATTAACCGCTTTGGAATCTTCGAGGGTGAGTACTCTAATCGAATCGTTGCTACAATCTAGTAGATAGATCTTGGCTTAGTTTTTGTTTTCCATGCTACGAACCCCTACAACAACCACAAAACTCTTACATGCCAAACTAGTACCCAATACCACAATACACTTATACCACAACCCAACCAACTATTCCACAAAGCAATTCCCAACTCCAAATGTTTCCTTTCATGAATGACAACACAGAAAGGCAAAACATCAGAGCGGGGAGACAAGCAAGTCATGAGGCGATACATGAACATAACAGGCAGCATACTCAACCTATGGAACCTAAACAACAACAGCCAGTTAACCAAGATCCATACATTAGAACCCCAAGAATTGAGCTACCAACCTTCCACTGAGAGAATGCTCAAAGTTGGATTTTGGAGTGTGAAGCCATCTTTGATCTAGCGGGGATTTTCCAAGAAAACAAGATTAAATGGGCAAATGCACACCTCGGAGGAAAGGCAAAAACTTGGCTCAACAATGTAGTAATGGATGGCCACCTTCTGAACTAGCCGCAATTTTGCACATTAATTTGTGAAAGATTCCCTAGACCTGGTGCAGATGAATCTATGGAACAATGTCAAGAGTTAAAGCAAACTGGCACAGTAGATGTATACATTGACAAATTTGAGGAATGGATGAACTTGATGAAGAGGGACCATATATATCTACTTGAAAGCTTCTTTTTACTGAGGTTCCTTTGTGGCCTGAAGGACACTATTAAACATGATACTAGGTGTCACAAACCGGCAACTCTGAGATCAGCTTACTAGTTTGCTCGAAGACAAGAACAGTCATACTTGGAAAATAAGAAGAATGTGTCTCAGACTGGCAATAAGGGTCTCCAAAATGCTCCCAACATCAGAAACAATGGCATTAAGGAAACCAGACAATTACCTGCAAACAAAGTAAGAGAAAGAGGAAAATGCTGGTATTGTCCTGAAAATTGGACATATGGACAAAAATGCAATGGTGTAAAAAGCATGTTAAATGCCATTGAACTCTAGGGCCATTCGGATGAAGAAAACCAAGAAGAGGATAAATTGGCAGACAATCCAGAGGAAGAAGGGCATGAACAACATCAGGAAAATATCATGTCCATATCAGCAAATGCGGTTCAGGGAAATTCTAGTGATGACACAATTTCATTAGAAGTCACCATATGTGGGGTACAGACAAGAGCCTTAATCGACTCTGGCAGCTCCAACACATTCTTGGATAAGGAGTTTGCTATTAAACAAAATTTACCTATGCAAGTTGTTGCAACAAGAAATGTGACTGCAGCTGGAGGTGGCACACTCATCTCTGATGCAATCATCAAGAAGAGCATTATAACAATTCAAAAAGTGAAGTTCGCCACTAAATTTAAAGTGTTGCCACTAAAAGGGTATGACATGGTTTTGGGGGTAAGCTGGTTGAAAAAGTATAACCCTGCAACCTTCGATTGGATAAATAGGAAGCTAACCATCACAGTTGAAGGCCAAGAACATTCATTTACTGATTTCTTATCCCTGAAGAAGCATAAGATCATCCCAGCTAAGAAATGTAATGAGATCCTAAAAAAAGTGAGCAAAAGGATTTGTTATCCAACTGTTCCTAATGCAAGAGATTCAGCCCCAAGTGCGGCCTGGTCTCTCATAATATCCCAAAATGGTGCAACACATACTTCACCAGTATGAAGATATTTTCAAAGCACCTTGTGGGTTACCTCCCAAAATAAACTGTGATCATCAAATAATACTAAAGGAAGGAGCTAGTCCACCTAATATCTGACCTTATCGAATGCCTCATAAGCAAAAGGATATTGTGGAGAAACTGATTCGAGAGATGCTACAAAACCATGAAATCAGACACAGCCAAAGCCCATATTTATCACCTGCTCTAATTGTGGCCAAGAAGGATAAAAGTTGGAGGCTCTGTTCAGATTTCAGACAGCTAAATGCCTTGACAACAAAAAAACAAATACCAAATTCCTTGACAACAAAAAACAAATACCCAATCCCTGTGATAGAAGATCTTCTGGATGAACTGCAAGGAGCTACAGTTTTCTCCAAATTAGATTTGAAATCTGGGTATCACCAGATTAGAATGCATGAGAAAGACATTGGAAAAACTGCATTTAGAACACATGCAGGTCATTATGAATATCTAGTCATGCCATTTGGCTTAACTAATGCACATGCCACCTTCCAAGAATTGATGAACATAGTGTTTGCCCAAATTCTGAGAAAATTTGTACTGGTATTCTTTGATGATATATTGGTGTATGGCAAGGACACAGAAGAGCATGCTAGACATCTAAAAACAGTGCTGAAAATACTGAGGGCACACCAACTGAAAGCTAAGTTGACCAAATGCACATTCTTCACTCCTCAGGTTGAGTACTTGGGTCACATAATTTCTGCTCAAGGAGTGGCTATTGATCCTAGTAAAATTCAGGATATAATCAAGTGGGAATCTCCTAAGTCAGTGACACAACTACGAGGGTTCTTGGGTTTGACTGGTTACTATAGGAGATTTCATCAAGAACTATGCTACAATCTGTAAACCCTTAATATGAGGTCCTCAAAATGAATGCATTCATATGGACAGCTGCTCAAGAAGAAGATTTTAACCTTCTCAAGACCACAATGAAAACACCTCGAGTGCTAGCTCTTCCAGATTTCTCACTTCCATTTTTCATTGAAACTGATGCATCTGGATATGGTTTAGGGGTTGTCTTAATGCAAAAAGGACAACCTATTGCTTTCCATAGAAAGGCATTGGGAAGTAAAGCTATGTCACAATCCATTTATGAAAAAAGAGGCTATGGCAATATTTGAAGCTGTGAGAAAATGGAGACACTATCTGCTGGGCAATAAACTGATAATCAGAACTGATCAAAAAGCATTGAAATATTTAGCTAGCCAGAGATTGTTGGAAGGCATACAACATAAGCTGATGCTAAAACTGCTGGAGCATGATTATGCTATTGAATACAAAAAGGGAAGTGACAATTGTGTGGCTGATGCATTATCTAGAAAAATGTGCATAATTGACCAAGACTCTTGTATGGCAACTTCTGTAGTTGTGCCTAAATGGATAGAAGATGTGGAGCTCACTTATTATAAGGATGAAAAATGCCAAGCTTTGCTTCAGGAATTAGCTATTAATCCTCTCATCAAGCCTCCTTATACATTGAAGTATGGCATTCTTCGATATAAAAACAGAATTGTAGTGGGGCAGAGTACTAGACTAAAGAACAAACTATTTGAAGCTTTTCACTCTTCAGCCATTGGGGGGCATTCTAGACAAAAGGTAACACTGCATAGAATGAAACAACTCTTCTATTGGCCTAAAATGAAACAGTATATCATGGAGCAAGTACAACACTGCCCTGTCTGTCAAATATCCAAAACTGAACATGTACATTACCCTGGCCTGTTAGACCCATTAAACATTCCAAAAATGAAGTGGGATGAAATCAGCATGGATTTTATAGAGGGTTTGCCTAAATCAAAAGGGAAATATGTGATTTTAGTGGTGGTAGATAGACTCACAAAATATGCACATTTCCTACCTTTGGTTCACCCCTACACTGTACATCAAGTTTCCTCCCTGTTCATGGATAATATTCACAAGCTACATGGATATCTAAAAGTGATCACTACAGACAGAGATGAATCTTCACAAGCAAACTTTGGCAAGAAGTATTTGGGGCACTGAAAGTGGATTTACATTTTAGTTCTGCCTACCACCCAGAGTCGGATGGCCAAACTAAAAGGGTCAATCAGTGTCTAGAGCAGTACTTGAGGAGTATGGCATTCCGAGAACCAAAAAAAATGGGCTGAGTGGCTTCCAGCAGCAGAGTGGTGGTACAATTCATCTTACCACTCATCCTTGAAGACATCCCCATTTGAAGCATTGTATGGGTATGCTTCGCCACAAATATCTGAAATAGCTCTGCCAGTTGATGTATCTCCTGTAGTTAAAGTGACTATCAAGGATCAAGAGGAAGCAATGCAGTCATTGCAACAAAACTTGGCTCAAGCACAAAATAAAATGAAGAAATATGTTGATCTCAAGAGAACTGAAAGAACATTCTCAAAAGGAGATATGGTGTATTTGAAAATGCAGCCATGTAGAGAAACTGCATTAGGACTGAGGAATTCATTGAAACTCACTTCCAAATACTATGGTCCTTTCAGAATCTTGGCTAAAGTGGGAAGAGTAGCCTACAGGCTTCAGCTACCTGAGGGGGTTAAATTGCACAATGTTTCCATGTTAATCAGTTAAAAAAGCATTTGGGACCTAAGGCAATACCCAACCCAATACTACCTCCGGTTACTCCTGAAGGAAAAATTAAAACTAACCCCTTGCAGATTCTGCAGCGCAGGCAAGTTCCCCGATCGGCGGGTACCTATGACATACCAGTGGTACAATGGCTAATACACTGGAAGAATTTAACTGAGGAAGAAGTAACATAGGAAGATGCTAAGTTCATCCAAGCAACATTCAAGGATCTGAAGCCTTAAAGTCTTGTTTCAAGCGGCGGGAATCGTCAGGTGCTTACTTCTAGTTGAAGACGACCTGACCATTGGATGTGTGTTTAAGGGTTATGATGCCATAATGTAATTCTGAACTTAGTGGACCTGTTACTTGCACCTGAGAGTGTTGTTATTGTAACCTGAAAACTTACGACGAAGCTCGGGTCACGGTTATAAGGCCCGAGAGGGGCGGACGGGTTGGCTGTCAATGAAAAACAAAACTCCTTTACCAAAGTTTTCCTTCAGTCCCAAGTTTACCTTTCCTGTTATTTCTCAGATTAGATCATTTTCTTAGCCTGCAAACATCAATTCTCCCTACCATCCGCTGCCTATCAAGGAGGCCCCTGACACCTCTCCATCCCACCACCGACCCCAAGAGCGTCGTATTTCTCGACGCCGATGGCTCCTCGTTCCGCCTGCTTGCAGCGATGGAGACGGGCATGGGCCAGGCACGGAAGATCCACATGCGCGTCTTCACCTCCCGAACTGGACAATGGGGCACGGCTATGACAACCCAACCGCCTGACAACCTGTTGCTCAGCCTCACCCTCAGCTCCCCTGCCGTCGTCCGCCGTGGCGCCGTCCACTGGACTGGATATGTTGGCCCCGTGCCCTCTCGTCCGCGTTCCACCATGCACTGGCCGTACGCCCCGGCCAGGCCGAGGTGTCCGTTTTCCGATTCGACCTTCCACTGCACGCAGGCATAAACCACACGAGCCACCTCGAAGGGTCAGTTCGCCTGTCCAGTTCAGCTCAGGGGTGTCTCTCACTGGTTCTTCTAGACAGACCCGTGATCTCCATCTGGAATTTTCAAGACGACGGCAAGTTGTGGGTGCTTCACAAGACGATCACCAATCATCCTTTTACAAATCGATGGCTCCCTATTAGAGCATTGTGCGACCAGAGCGGCTTCGTGTTCTTGCATGTTTCAGGCGAGGGCTTTTTGAACCTCGAGACAGAGATGATGTTGAAAGTATGCATTGGCCGTGGATGGCGTTGCTGACAGGCTCGGTCTCATGCAGGTTGACCCAAAAACAACTCTGATGAGCCGGCTGCTGGGGATGATCTCACCTTCCATCCTCGTTTTTCCCACGAACAATGCGTCGAAGCGGAAGAAAATCGGGCCACGGAAGCTATTCTACATGGACATAGCAATCAGAAGAAGTGAGAGGCCTGCAACCAAAACTTCCTCCATGATGACGTCACGCCGTGCACAATCCAGCGCATGCAAGCGGATGGGCCTGATCCAGCGCAAGGAAGATTTCAGTTATGAAGTCCAGAACAAGTACTTGAAGATGTTTGACGAGCCGTTAGCGCAAAGCAACCTCCTAGGCCTTGCGGCATTAGCTGAAGTAACTGGTCGCCCGGGGCTCGTGTAATTGTGTTGCCAGAACACGACCTCCACGAGCTGGTCCGTGAGACACCAACGGTGTCCTAGGCAGTGACTGCCTCCTGATGTAGATGCACTGCAATGGATTGCACAACCACAACGTTCATAGTTTTCTTCTAGAAACGGCGCCGCCGTCTTCATGTCTTCTTGCTTTCCGCCTAGTCACCGAGTATGAGGCCTGCCTATACCTGTAGCTGGCAACCTCATGATCAGGCCATCGCCTACCTCTCTCTTGCATCCCCTCTTGTGTGTAACCGGCTACGCCGGAGTCCAAGATGTAATCGTAGTGTCAGTCCTCGTGTTAGCAAAGCTTAAGCTCCTTAACAGTGTTAGCACAGCCCTGCCACCGAGTATTTTCCGACGACACCGACGAGGAAATTCCGACGAGACGACACGCACGTATCCGATAACTTCCGCCGAGATGCACGTGCTGCTAGCCGATCGGTTCTTTTGATCTAACTAGTACACTCACACACGCGCACGCAAAACAACTTTGATTGTCAAAGGCTCTTGTCGAGCCTTGATTTCTCTCTTGTATTGCTCAACTCCACGGTGATGTTTATAGGCTAGGATACACGTATATATATATGTCAAAACTAGACGACCGACTCGATAGCTAAACCTAGTCTAATACATATGCGTATAGTACCTGGACACCTACACATATTCAAACTGCAATTCCAATACGTGTAGGACACGTGATTATCTAACAATCACCCCCTAATCACGATGTGCTTCTTTACATCGACCTGGGTCCCAGATACGCCAGCTACTCCTCGCGGGCGTCATCCTCGACATTGCTTTCGCAGCTTCCTTCCTTAGCACCCATGTCACCGACTTTGCTTTTATCGGCTTCTCCATGGATTCACATCGACCCTCCTCGTCCGCGTACTTCTTTTCCATGTCATCCATGACCGTGCCTTCGGTCTTTACCGGTTCCTTGATGAACAAACATTGATTTTCATACTTCATCTTCACCAGATAATTTACCGTCTGAAATTCTTTCTTCGGATAGTAGTCCAACATGCCTCGCATGCGTGCTCGTGTCGGTCGTAGTTGCTTTGTCTCCAGTTCTATCGAAGTCATCACGACATACTCTTCTGCGTCCGACAACACGCTTGTTTCTAAACCTTGTGTGTCTCCACGTAGAGCTCCTGGAGCCAACGGCTCTACATGCAGCGTATCCTGCATGCCTATTTCTGAGTCAATTTCTTGACTCACCACCACATCATATGGCCCTTTCACTTCTGGACACTCCTTTGCCCCAAGATCTTCACGTGGATCATCACCTCCTGTACTAGCACATGATGAGCTAAACGTAACACCTTCTAGCTCTGTTTTTTCTGACCACGGACTAGCCTTTTCTCCGGACACCTTTTCTTCTGGGAGTATCCCTAGTGCTTCTGGCCTGGTGTCCATGTCTGGAGCACCCCCTAAGCCTTCAATCTCTTCTGGGTCCAAATTTGCTGACAAAGATAAGCTTGGTTGATCCATATTTTCTTCATACTCAAGATCCCACGTGATGTGAAAATATGAATATTCCGGTTCCTTGGAGCCCCAATTCCATGATTTTTCTTCCTCAAAGACTACGTCGTCCGTGAAAACCACCTTATTGGTATAAGGATTGCACAAACGGTATTCCTTCGAGCCTTTATAGCCTGTCATGATTATTGGAGTACTCTGCTGGCCGGTCTTGTCATGCGCCACACACCCAAAAGTGCGAAGATGATCAACCGAGGGCTTCCGTCCGTACCATACTTCGTACGGAGTCATACCAACTCCACTCTCAGTTGGCTCCATGTTCAGCAAATACACAGCCGTATTGACTGCCTCACCTCAGAAGTTTCCTAGCAAACCTTTACTCTTCATCATCCTACGTGCCATGGTCAACACGGTTTGATGCAGCTCGCCTTCCTGATCAATGCGTAGAGCTCTTATCTTCGCCTCCACCTTGAACTCTTCGGCTTCCTTGATCTTCTCAAATGCTTGTTGAGCTTGACCCTTACTTTTTAGCAACACAATCCACATGTATTTACTATGATCATCCACCACAAGTATAAAGAACTTATTGCCGGATGGAGTTGCAGGTGAAATTCCAACGCATAGATCACCATGATCAGATTCTGAAACTTCACTCGCCTCAAACGTGACATCACGCAGAAACGGGGCACTCCGTTGCTCGTGATCCACACACGGTAGATCGTGATCCACTTACGCCACAATCTCCGTACCCGGTGATGTAGGATCCTCCTCATCCTTTAGCTCAGTTACTTCGAGCATCAGCATCATCGGTCCATCATCATCTCCTTCCTGGGCGATGAGAGCCCTCTCCTTCGACGATTTCTTGCAATCCTTCTTGAAGTGACCGAGCTCGCCGCACTTATGACATCTTACTTTCTTGATGTCAAACTTCCTCCGCGGCGGAACCTCGTCCTCGTCCTCCCCTGCGATATGCTTTTTCGCTGGGCGAGAATCTTCTCTATCACTCCTGCTGCCGGATGCTTTATCGCCCTTCTTCTCCTTGGCGAACAACGCTCGAGCCATAAGCATGAGATGCTCATCCACTTTCGTGTCGCCATAGGTGATCTTCATCCGCTCGTCGTGCCCCTTGAACCGTCCAACTAGATCATCCATCGTGAGAGTCTTGAGATCAACGCATTGCTCGATCGCCGAGACAACGGGTGAGTAACGCGGCGGCGCCACGCGGAGGAAACGCCTCACAATAGAGATCTCATCCAGCTTCTCGCCAAGTCCGCGAATCCCATTGACCAGTGTAGCGACCCTTGAAGCAAAAGCGTCTAGCGTCTCATCTTCTCCCATCTCCAGATTCTCGTATTTCTTCTGCAAGGTTTGCAGGGTCGCCTCACGGACGCGCTCGTGCCCAAGATTTAGCGTCTTGAGCGTATCCCACACCTTCTTTGCAGATTTCTTCGAGATCAGGTGTTGCATCAGATCCGTCGGCACCACCGAGCAGATTGCCGTGAGTGCTAGTCGGTCTAGGTGGTACTTCGACGCGCCTTTCTTAAACTCGTCGCCGCCTGGATCGACAGCCTTCCAGAGTCTGGCGCCTTCTAACGCCCACTCCATCTGGACCGCCCAGACCGTGTAGTTGTCGCGGCTGTACCGCGGATACTGCATCGACACCGGCGCACCCGCAGACGCACCAGAATACTCGCCTAGCTCCTTGCCCGTCATGACCTCCCGTTACCAGGAGATCCTCCGCGAGGCTCTGATACCAATTGTTAGCACAGCCCTGCCGCCGAATACTTTCCGACGACACCGACGAGGAAATTCCGACGAGACGACACGCACGTATCCGATAACTTCCGCCGAGATGCACGTGCTGCTAGCCGATCAGTTCTTTTGATCTAATTAGTACACTCACACACGTGCACGCAAAACAACTTTGATTGCCAAAGGCTCTTGTCGAGACTTGTTTTCTCTCTTGTATTGCTTAACTCCACGGTGGTGTTTACAGGCTAGGATACACGCATATATATATCCAAGACTAGACAACCGACTCGATAGCTAAACCTAGTCTAATACATATGTGTATAGTACCTGGACATCTACACCTATTCGAACTGCAATTCCAATACGTGTAGGACACGTGATTATCTAACAATACAAGATGTAATCGTAGTGTCAGTCCTCGTGTTAGCAAAGCTTAAGCTCCTTAACTGGAACGTCAGGGGTTTGAATGACCGAGCTCATCGCATTGTTGTAAGAGATCTCGTCGTCAGCTCTGGATGCTCTATTCTGTGTGTGCAAGAATCCAAACTTGGGCCTGTCTAACGAGGACAGAATAGATATTGTTGGGAAAACGCTTCAAGGCTTCGCTCAGCTTCCTGGGATAGGCACTAGTGGGAGGGGTTTCATTTTTTGGCGTGACGACCTCTTTCGCAAAACAAACTTTGTGATCCGTGAATTCTCAGTTACTGTCACGCTAGTTGACCAAGCATCTAACCAACCTTGGCACCTAACATCAGTCTATGGCCCAACTGATGAAGAATCGTGAGCTGAATTTCCTCAACGAGTTAGGGCAAATCCATGCACAAATCAACGGACCTTGGCTGGTCGTTGGAGATTTCAACATCATCATGCATGACCAAGACAAGAACAAACCCCGAGTCAATAGACGATGGATGCGCAGATTCAAGGATGCGCTCGACTCTAGTCTACTGCGAGAAATTAAGCTGATCGGCAGACGATTCACCTGGAGCAATGAACAAGCTGACCCCACCATGGAAAGAATCGATAGGGCCTTCTGCAACTCGGATTGGATGACATCCACCCAGCAGCCAAGCTTCTCCCTCAAGCATCATCGATGTCTGATCACTGCCCTCTTCTCCTGGTGCAAGACCTTGTGATCAAATCGCCGTCGCGCTTCCACTTCGAGAGTTTTTGGCCCCTCATGGAAGGATAATACCGGGAGGTGGTCCTGTAGTCTTGGACGGAGGCCTGCCCCCTCATCACAAACAACTTTGCAATCTTGGACTTCAAACTGAAGAGACTCGCCAAGCACCTCTTGACTTGGGCCAAAAACTATGTTGGCGACATTAAAAAACAGATGCTGGTGGGCCAGGAAATCATCCTCATACTAGACACTGCCCAAGAAAGGAGAGAGTTAACTATTGATGAAAGAGCGCTCTGATCCACACTCAAAACCAGGCAAGTTGTACTATCTGTGATCAATAGGGTAAAATCCCGGCAAAGAGCGAGAATCAAATGGCTGAAACTTGGCGATGCTAACACAAAATTCTTCCACTCAAGAGCCTCACACCGTAAATAGAAGAACAGAATCCACTCTCTCCAGACCGAACTCGGAACTACCACGTCACCCTCTAAACTTGAGCATGCCATCTTTGACCACATGAATAGAATCATAGGCACAAGCATTGCCTGCACTTAACGGTTTGAGTGGGATCAAATCGGGCTATCAAATCCTGACCTATCCGAGCTAGATAACCCATTCTCGATGGAAGAGCTCAAAACCGCTGTCTTTGACACCGCTGCTGACAAAGCACCTGGTCCGAACGGTTTTTCAGGAGGATTCTTTAAGCATTCCTGGGAAGTGGTAAAAGATGATCTTCTACGAGCTCTGCATAAATTCCACGACCTAAATGACCCATCATTTGACAGTCTCAACACTGCATTCTATGTCCTACTGCCAAAAATTGATGAGCCCACACATGCATCACATTACCGTCCAATCAGCTTGATCCACGCTTTTGGCAAACTGATCTCCAAAATCCTAGCCCTTCGGCTAAAGCCTAGGATGGAGGAACTGGTCTCGCCATGCCAGAGTGCGTTTATCAGCGGCCGAAGCATCCAAGACAACTTCTTGTATGTTCAAAATCTAGCCAAGAACTACCACCAAACAAAGACTCCGGCACTTCTGTTAAAGCTGGACATTGCCAAAGCATTTGACACCGTCTCCTGGACCTATATCTTGGATATGCTTGAAGCGCGTGGGTTCCGGCTGCGTTGGAGAAATTGGATCACTCTCCTATTCAGATCAGCCACCTCCAAGGTCCTTGTTAATGGGAACCCGGGAGGGCTAAGACAAGGGGACTCTCTCTCTCTCTCTCTCTCTCTCCCTTCCTTTTCGACCTTGTTATGGATCCTATGCACAAACTCCTAGAAATTGCCACTGAGGAAGGTACCTTATCTAAGATGAGAGGCAAACTTTGCAGTTTCCGAGCCTCATTGTACGCTGATGATGTTGCACTATTCATCAACCCAACCCAACCCAACCCAGCATGACATCAGTGGCCTCTGCGAGGTTCTGACAGGGTTTGGCCGAGCTACTGGCCTAATCACAAATCTAGCAAAAAGCTCTATCACTCCTATTGCATGCAATGTTGAGAATGTCGCAGTCTTAGCTGCTAGTGTTGGCATCGCAGTGGCTACCTTCCCATGCATCTACCTTGGGATGCCACTCTCAGTCAAAAAACTCACCAAAGCCGACTGGCAAGTGCTTCTTGACAAGGTAGACAGATCCTTAGCCTGCTGGAAGGCACGCATGATGAGCAACGCAGGGCGCCTGGAAATGCTAAACTCGGTGCTTTCCTCATTAGTTGTGTACCTAATGACAATAAATGAGATGCATGTCTGGGTGAGGAAGGAATTTGATCGACGTTGCAGATCCTGGCTTTGGGCAGGAGAGGCAACTTGCAATGGAGGCAAGTGCAGAGTAAGTTGGAAGCAAGTCTGCAGGCCAAAATCCCTTGGAGGTTTTGAGAGAGGCAGCGGAAGACAGAGAAAACCGATCATTCTGAATCAATAAAATGTTTCCAATTCTTGTAGAATTCAACACTGCCATGGCATCCATTCCTCCAGTTTTTCTTATTCCTGTGTTCCTAAAATCTTGTAACCAAAAAGATGCCCTTACCATCAAAGCATGGACTGAAGTTCCACTGTTCCAGGTTTGTAAACTACAACCATTTATAAACCAAAATTTTGTGGATCTGGAAAACAGGAATATCAGAATAACAAAATTGATTTATTGGATAAATACTTGAAGGGTATCATTTATTGATCTATTCTTTTATGAAGGAACAGCTTATTACATGAACAGAATCGCCATCTTGAGAAACAGGCGATTAACTTATTATATGTACAAAGATCACCATAGGACAACTATTATTACAGAAAATCTAATCAGAAACATGGAGTCTAGGATGAGAAGTCCACCGATCTAATTACAAGATCTGCAGCCTTTCTTGACTCCATGATAAGCTCAGCATTCGGCCGGTCATTGTATGAAATCTGATTCACAAGGCAAATTATGAGACAGTAAGGAGTTGCAGACTTGCAGTGGTCAGAAGAAACTCAGTGATTAAGAATATGAAATAATTTAATGTCTTAATTGAACAGGGATGGCATGCTTAATTGAAAATCTCCCTAGGACATAGCTACTTATGTAGGTTGTCTTATGGCAGAACAATATAATCAAATAATCCTACTAAATAGGCAGCAGGGACAAACCATTTCTGACCTGAATGTTTACTACTAGATGAAATATGGAAGTCTATACTAAAGCAAATGAACCTATCCCCTATTGATAGGTCAATATAACACAGTTTTCAACATGAACAAAAGTGCGGTTTTATCAGGCTGTACGTGAGCAGCATATATGTATGTGGTTTTTTCTGTAAATGGTTACTTACCCGCCATGCCGCTACATCTGGCTCTTTTCCTGGCAAAAATGAAATCAAACAGAGATATATAACTAAAATACATCTGAAAAGGAGCGAAACAATGGTGGATAGTGTAGGCTAACCTGTGCCAATATGTCTCTGGAGCACTCTTTGCATGGATACATCAATGTCGATGTCAATGAACCTGAGAGTAAAGGTCCGGCTGTTAGAAACACAAATTTGTACCTTTTGAGATGAATAAGAGATTGATATGTACTCCCTCCATTTAGAAATATAATACGTTTTAGGTTTGTGAATCGAATGTATCTAGACGTCTTTTAGTGTATAGGTTCATAGAGGTTCAGAGTGAACCTATACACTAAAAGTTGTCTAGAAATATTCATTTCACAAAGCTAAAATGTCTTATATTTTTGAATGGAGGGAGTACTGCTTATGACTCAATATACAGGTCATAGACAAGGGTGTATTGCGTTAGTTATGGTATACTCGTGGTTGATGAAATTATATCGCCATGAAATATGGTTGCAAAGCTTAGCCAAAGCCATTCCCAGGCTCTCTCCACGACTCCACATGCCAGGCCTCCTGATGTGAGGAGTTCTTGATAGGGATTGCCATCTCTCTCCACTGTAAAGATTAGAATGGGCTAGAATAGCTGTGGCTTTTGCTGTTCGCTTTTTTTAGTTTTGCATGGGTCTTCTTTGTTTAGGTCTGGTCGTCCCCACAGTTGGTGGTTTGTACTTTGCGTCTTCTCGGTGTTTTCTTCTAATACCCGTGATGTGCATTTCGGTGCATGTTCGACCAAAAAAAAGTAGCAAAGCCTGCATACTCACCATTTCTCATCAAACAAGTCTCTAATCTCCCTCCAAATATTTTCTTCCAGTAATAAATAATTTCCCTCGACTATCACTATTTTGTGCCTGCCAAAATCATAGTAAGTACCAAACAGCATGGGTCAATAACCATCTGTACTCAGGGTAAAATGGTGCAATGTTGTAGAATTTATGACAGTTATATGGTACATTCTCATCTAAAGTACAAAGTAGAAACCACAAGGTTAGCTTCTGATGAAGATTAACAGCATAGCAGTCACATAAAGTTATAGGATCAGGACATTGTAACTGTGCTTTGAGCAGATAGGATATGCTAAAATTGAGTTACCCCAAAATGTACTATCCACATCACTGTTAATTTACCACAGTACGATAAACTTGGGCAGGTTTCACGCCTGAACTGAGTGAAATATAAGAAAATAATGTCCAGTTATTCTGAAAAATAACTTACTCTGGCTTTACAAATATGTCATTTTCAACTGGGTCACCAACACCATGGTCAAATGACGGAGCATAAACTGACCCCTGTAAAACAAGATGCTTCAAGCGTAAGTCCAAACACATTTACTGCTAGAGAACTCACACTATTTGACAATGAAATTGATGATACCTCTTTTTTCAGGGCCTGAAGGCATTTCAGAAAAAGTGATGGATTGAATGTCCATGGTGCTAATTTATCGAATGAAATGTTAGTAGTTGTGAAAATAATATTCAATTAAAACATATGAAGTAGAACACTCTTCTAACCTCCTCTTCTAGCATGTGCTTCTTTTGGATCCTAGAATCACCACCATGTCAATAACTCAGAAGAAAAAGATCATGGAGTGGGTTTCACTACAGAGAACAAACCTCCATTGCATCAAGCTGAGAACGGTAAAGGTGGAAACCGTCCATGGGAAGCATTGTTGCAATGTCTTCATTTGAATTTACTGAACTGTCTTTTGCACGCTTCTGAGACCACCGTGTATTGACGCGTCGAACAACTTCAGAGGCAACAGTTGACTTGCCTGCACCAGGTGGACCAGCTAAACCAACAATGTATCTGTTCAGACTTAAGAGCAGTATTATTAAGTGTGTCAGCAGGAAAGTAATTCAATAAATGCTGTCAGTAGAAGAGCTAGCATAAACCACTGTTCCAGTAATTTCATCAGATTGACTTCATTGCATATCAACTGTCAAATGTAGCAGTCCACCAAATAGGGAAACAAAAAGGAGACAAAGAAGGTAGGGGGAGCGTTCTAGAATGATAAGTTTCATGTTTCTGCCTTCAATAAAAATTAAACATAGAACGCGTTATTTTTTATGACATTCACACCTCAACAAACACAATAGTTTTAGACTTGACACGTTTGTCTGTGTAGGAGATTGCAAGGTATTTAACAGGAAGAAAATGCATGCTCTTCTCATATATCATTGGACAAAAAAATTATTGCATTCCTGTTTGACTTTAAACAAGGATGGAAATCATGACACAAACAGATCTATGTTTCTGCTTGCTTATTACTACCTCTGTTTCTAAATATAGGGCATTTTGGGAGTTCAAATTGGACTGTCAAAACGTCTTATATTTAGCAAGAGGGAGTATTTACCGAAACAAACGTCGGGATGTGAATAGCAAATAGATAACAGAGCATACTTGGTCGGGAATGTTCAAGAAGCGAAGTTCTAGTACAGAACAAACATACAAAATTAATACCAGTACTGACTGATTATTACAAAAGAAAATATTCACTGTGTCTCTAACAGCATTGCTAGATGCAGCTTACTTTGAATCAAGATGATCAACATTCTTCAAGACAGAAAGAAGGCGCTCAGCCAAAGCATCATAAACTTCCTCCATTGACCTTCACATTTAAATTCAGAGACAACTTTTCTTAGCATGCTAACTTATGTAACTGGACTGTTGTGGATAAGATATGAAAAGGATGTACCACATCTAGATACTCTAGATATAATCCATTGTAAATGAAGGCAGCAAAAAGGTGACAGCCATTTACAGCATATTAACATGTCATGGAAGTTTTCTAGTTAAACACAGGCAGAAATGCGCTGATTGATGCAAAAATAGCAAAACAGGAATTTTGTTTTACTTCACTGGTGGCATCAGCTAACTTTTATGTTTTAGAAAATATTTTCCCCTCTGAATCAGGATTTCTGCTGCTAGTTTGGGAGCTAGAACTACAATAACTCACTGGTTAGTACATAAAAATAATGGGACATGAAATACTATTTTTAGCTAAGAATATACTGCATTGTCAGACAAAGGATAAAATGAAAAATCATTTACAGGAATTGTCTAAAAAAGCAACAGTTATTGTACTTATTGAGCCGCCTCCACAAAAGAGACCACTATGAACAGTGATTTTTTTACTTAGTAAATCAAATAGGCCCATTATGAAGAGGCGGTGATTGGTTCTTAGTGATAACAGTAACTTACTGGGCTTCTATCTGTGGAGCTCCCTGGCTCTGGTAGCAAGTAACCTGGAAAATCATATAAAATCAAATATCGCAAAAATACACGGAACAAGACTGCATAAGAGAAGGCCGCTCACATTGTGTTTGTTCTTCTGTGAAGCCCAAATAACTGGTTGAAGAAATGCGAGTTGAAAGCTCGCGCTAATTGAAGGTGGTGCCTTCGTCACTTTGCTTCGCAAAGAAAAACTCCTACAAGATATATATCCTGAAGAGGTAGAGAAATTGTACTTCAGAGCTATACGACAAAGGAAGGAAAAATAAAAAGTACATCCAAGTTGGTGAATGAAAATAGAGCGAATTTGTTCTTAGAAGGAGAAAAGTATGTTTGCAGGCTTAGAGCAACAAGGAATTGTGTGTGAGACTGAACACCAGCTAAGAATCAAAAGCAAGTATCAAACAGATGCCAGAAGTTACGGGCTACAGCAAGTGTGATAAATTCTGTGTCTGTTCAAGCCAACAGGTAACTTCACAGATTCACTCAACACACCGGCTGACTGCTAGAAGATCACTCAACACAAGCTGCTCATCACAGATTCACAGTACCTGACTGCTAACTGATTCTCCATCTGTTTCTAACTACTTGTCCTTCAGGACATTGACACGGCCTCCGATCTGGTACTCTGGCCATCAATTTCTTTGAAAACATATTGCTTCAAACAGAAAAAAGTACTCCCTCCGATCCATATTAATGTTCTGAACTTTGTCTAGATTCGTGCGGATCTAGTTAAACATTTAGTCATAGATTCATTCGTATCTAGACAAAGTTGAGAACACTAATATGAACCGGAGGTAGTATACATCATGAAAGTGCATTTCACGATTGATTTATCAGTATCGATTTAATGCTGTCAATGTTGGTAACTTACCGATTTTTCAAACATGAAAAGGTTTGACCAACGCAGTCACAGATTCTAAATGTAGGACAGGTATTTTGAGGCGGAGGGAGTAATTTGCACTGTTGAATTCTCTGCCGACAGAGCAAACACCCTGACATCATCAAAGCGGATGCGGCGAGCTAGGGGGAGAGCCTGACAGCGCCACAGGCATCAGCAACTGATCGAGACGGACAGATGCTCTCTCGCAAGCGGCAGCCTGATTGCTAGCTGCTCTGTGCGCCTCCAGCCAGAGTCAGTCAGACTCGGGTCGTGCCGACTTGCTGCGTTTATAATCCGTCTACGAATTAGCCGCCGCCCTACTTGCTACTAGTTGGGGAAATCGAGAGAGGGAGAAGCGGGTCGGTTACTTACCGGACGAGCCGAGCCGGCGACGATCAGCCGTCGGCCGAAGCAGCCGCGACTGCGCCGCCGCCGCCGTCGTGGGGTGGGCGATAGAACCCAGGAACTCCATGACTCTGAACTGAATCGAGGTGCGTGCGTGTGCCCCGTGCTGTTCTTCTAGAGTGAGATTAACCCACAAAAAAACGCTATGGTTGTTAGCCTGGAGATAGGATTAAGTAAATATCGATTTCGTAATCCATATCAGATTAGAAGTAGACTCGGTTCCACTTTAGACACCGAATATCTTTGAGAATAAAAAATAAATCGGAACCGAATTTACCAAAAGTCCATGTTGAACTTTCCATCTGGCCCCTTTCACTACTAATATCCATTGCACATGCATCCAGAGGACCAGACCATAAATAGTTTCCAGCTCAGACTAGCTCTACACTAGACAGTAGGTTCAGGCTTGCAGCAGCATCAGCCATGCAAAACAGAAGAACAGAATCAGCAGGATCGTGACAGAAGACTATACATGAATACAGCAATAAATAATCAATTATGTAATCATTATTTTCTTGAACGAATCAAGGATTCATAGCACAAGCTTGTTTACATTACAAACAGGACCTTATTGTCCTACAGAATTACTAGGAAAGAAAGAAAAAGATTACATAGAAACAAGAACAAGGATCTGGTACAGTTTACAACAATACATTCAGGCTACCAACCAAATTATGTGACATCTCCAACCAGCCTTTACTACATTACACCCTCACTAATCTTCCTATCTTGTCGACGAAATTGGACTGCTAGCTAGTATTAGACACGGCTCTGAAAATGACTGCCTTGCTTCACTTGAGATGAACGGTGCACTGGCTCCGTGGAGATCCTCCGGCCTTCTCATCGTCAAACAGCTGAAAAGGTGTCAGCATTCTTAAATGTTAGTGATCAGTGGTCCATAGAGAAAGATGAGCTGCTGAGTTTAAGGATGAGGGCGTTGTGAAGGTTCATACCTGCTCTACCATGAAGTGTGGGACTTGCACCCGCTTCGAGCCATCCGCTAGGCGCTTGCAAGGCATGCGAGGCTCTGCCCCAGCAAACTCATTCAGAACCTGGCAGAATTCAGAGCAGCAACTCGTAAGAAACAGAAACAAGAGATTGTTGCAATGCTGCGCTAGCAATGTCCAGGTACTCAGGATGCAACTTATGGCGGTGAGATTGAAACAGCCAAGGGGCTTATCATACAGAAGTTTTTGGGATTTGGCAGTACCTGGTTTCTGATTGCTCCAATCAACATATCACGGCATCCAGAAACATGAACATCTTTCAGGTTTGGACACTGGAGAAGCAACCGCTCTGGAGAAAATTTCTTAGGCTGTAAATACTTGGGTACTAATAATTCAAGTTTGGACTTGAAGAAGCATCCACTTCGATACCAAACAAGAACATGATGTCACACCTGGATTAAGGTTTGTGCAAGTGTTGAGGTTCAGATCATTCAGCTCTGGACAACTTACATACAGGGCCTGCCATACGTGAAACAAAAAAAGTTTAAGAACACAGCTTCACCATGTACATGAACCGGAAACAAATAAATGAGCAATCAAGAATTCTGAGTGCTTACATCTATCGCTGAGCAACCCCAGAGGCTTAGCTTTTTCAGATTAGCGTGCTTTATAATCAACTTTTGGTAAGTAGGTTGTTGCTTCCGCGCGGTCTGTAGCTTTGAGCAAAACCTAACCCCTCCATTGAGATCACCAAAGTATGATTTCCCTATTTCAGGCGTTTTAGCACATAAGCTCTTGCCACAGTCCATGAGCTGAAGAAGTGGCAACTGTACTGCAGCAACCTGGACCCCATCTACATATCACATGAACAAGATAAATTTTAGATATTTACAGGCATCAGCAACTTTGTATTTCTGAAATTTTTGGAGCAAAGGAACACAAGTTATGTAAAGGTTGAGACTTACATGAGGTGATATTTGGGCACATAGCAAGGAGCAGCCGGGTTAGAGTATCAGGGAATGCCTTGCTGACCATCCCAATCCCATTATCAGTAATACTAGATCTGGAGTTTAAGCATGTGACATTTATTTAGGCTTAATTTTGCATAACAATGTAGGAAATAAAAGGAATTTGATCATCTTCAAACCATTAGATTATATAAAAACAGCACATACCCGCTTAAATCAAGCAACTCCAAGCTCGTATAAGAACGAACGATAGATGCAACAGCTGCATCTGTCAATTTTTTACCTAGAAGCAATGACAGCATGCACAAGTCCCTGATGGACAAGAAAAAATTAATAAGGTTGTTAAAATCAAATAAACATGAACCTTAGCAAGACTGTCTAGCCTAATTCCTGAAGTTTGAGCAGCAATCCATAGGAACAATAAAGATATGGATTTACCTGAGATTAGCACTCCCAAGAGCAAACACAGCCTCATTGCATAAGTGAATTGAGGAGATGTGCAAGTTTCTTAAATTTGAGCAGGTTCGGCCCAGAGTATCCATCAGACTAATCAGATCAGTAGAATCATTATCTTGTTGCAAAAACATAAGTGAGAGTTCACTCAAATGAGGACAGTTAATGACCTGTATGAAATGAACACTTAAATCAATTTATAGTGCAGAAAATCAAAATATAACTGGAATCAATTGTAAAACCGTGCTGACTTACCGACTTTGTGAGGGGAGAAAGATCTGACAGCCATAGGGTTGTAATGCTTGGAGAGCTTATATTAAGAAAACCAAGACTACTACATCGATCAACTTTGAGAACTGTGAGAGACCTCTTCTCCGAAACAAACCTAGTTAGCTCATCCCTGTTTAGAAGAACAAGTGTTGGTTTAAAGGATCACTATACTTAAAATTACAAATTAACATCTATTCTATCCATAAACTGACATCTGTAAAATATTTTATGATCATTTAATGTTTATAAGCACAGTTGACAGCACATTGCAGCATGAAACAACAACTGAGTAGTGTGCATCTTCATGCGCTAACACTACAGTTTGGTAGTACTGAATTGTGAAAGAATGTGTACCAAATATTAGCCATAAACCAAGGCATTTCAGTTCAACATATACCATTAGAAATCATAAGTATGTAGTTTGATTTCAGAGGACAAAATGCATGGAAAGATAGCATTAGTGTTGGTTTAGGAATGTTCAGCGTACCCAGTCATCCGGTTGACTGCACTACCAGCCATGCTTATCTCCAGAGATTGCAGGTTTGGGCAGGAAAATGCAAGGCATGCAAGCATCGTGGCATCAACATCACTGTATCAAATGTCAAAAGGAACATGATAATTAGAACATAAAAAATGTAACTGAATAGAATATGTGTGATCTAATCATATGACTTAAGCACCCATAGAACCAGATCACTGCAAGCAATCAGATCCTTGCTTTTCTAACACTATCTCAAACTAAATCAGGAGAAAAACAATGCATTTTACTCATTTCATTCAAATGATCCAAATGTTTCAAACAGAGTATTGACAGAAGAAAAACAGATCTACCTATTGATTCACATATTATTGCATAAAAAAGGACCTGCAAAATCACCTAGCAAAACAGGAAATATCTTCTCCTAAACTAAAGCTGTGACCAAGCTGACCAGAATTATGTATTTGATTGCACAAATTGCAGCACAATAACTAAGATAGACAGGTACTTATATAGAGAGAAGAGTTGTGTACCGGCTGCCATCACGATGGATGTTTCAGCCCATCCCCGATCTCATTGTCACTATCAGATCTGCGTTTCCTAATGGCAAATCAAGTCGGGCACCGGTCAGGGATCCATATAACGATCTCACGGCACCATGACTAGATCTACCCCCAAGAAGATCGTATCCAACCAGAACCTAAGTTCAGACAAGCAGATCAGATCGCTGCAACAGTCCATTTCTAACATGAACCATTCGGGATATCTTTTGTCCTGGGGAATTGCTTGTGTATTGGGGATCTAATCGAGCACCGGTCAAGGATCCACACGGGGTGAGATCTCACGGCACCAGATCGGATAACACATCGGCAATTGGAAATCAGCGACCGGACATCGTACGCGTCCTTCAGTTAGCCATCCCATTTCGATCGAGGTTGGTTGATTTACGGTCCTGCTACGTGCTGTTTATGGATATCAGCTAGTCGATCGGGCGTCGATCGGATCGGGGTTCGTTTGTTGTTAATGTTTTGTTCCTCACCTTTCCATTCGGAGCACGAGCCTGGACAGCGCGGGGCACCGCGGGAGCAGCGCTCCGACGGTGGTGACGCTGGCGGCGCGGAGGCGGATCTCCTCGGCCCCACGCCAGACCCGCCGCGCGCAGTCGCGCCACCCACGGCTGACCGCCGCAGCCGCCGCCACGCCCCTCGGGGCCAGCCGCCGGAGCACCTCCATGACCACCTCCCCGGGCACCCGCTTGCCCGGCCCGACCGCGACCCACCTATGCCTCCGAGCGGCCTCTTCGGGGTCCGACTCCTCCACGTCCACCACCTCCACCCTCGCCTTCTTCTCCGGCGGCCGCGGCGGCGTCGGGGACGGCCCCGCCACCGCCAACGGAGCGACCGTCAGCACCGCCGCCTCGTCGAAGTAGAGCGCGCGCCTCGGCTTGGACTCCCCCGCGGCCGCGGCGGACGGCGGGGGCCCGGGGATGGAGCAGACGTGGCCCTTCTTGGGCTGCCCGCACCGGCCGCAGTTGTAGCTGCCCCGTCTCTTGGCGAGGGGAGGCTGGGAAGCATCCCCGGCAGCGGCGGCGGTGACGGGATGGGGCACGGCAGCGCAGGAGGCGTCGGAGCTGGCCATGGGCGGGCGCGGCGGAGATCTGGGTGTGAGGCTCGGGACTGGATCGGGTAGCTAGGGTAGGGTTTGTGAGGGGGAGTGTGGAGAGGTGAGGAAATAGAGGCAGACAGGGCGGGAGCGGGGCGCGCGGTTGGCGCCATTTCTCGGGCGCGCGAGCTCTTTTCTTTTTCTTTTGCCATTTTTGGTTTGGTTTTTCGGGTTGCCGCCGCGCGCGGAGGGGAGGGGAGGGAGGCGGGGGTTTGGGTTTTTTGGTTTGTGTGGCTGCTGCGTGTGACGTGCGGAACGAGTCAGACACGGGCGGACGGGCGGCTGAGATGGGATCGGACACCGGTGGGCTCGGTCTCCGTGTTGCGTGCGGTGCGGACGAGGCGTTCCAGCTGGTGTGGGTGATGGACCTGTCCTCTCCGTCATGCTCCACGCAAACTATTTCCCTTCTTTTTTTTAGTAAAAAGTGCTACGTGTCCCTGGGATAAAACTTTCCATCCGGGTCCCAGCCACCCGATAAAGGCACATCGACGCTCATTTGGTCTAGAAAAAAAATAGACCAACTAGACCTCGCGCCGGAGAGTTCGCCGACGATCTTGTAAAAAAAATATGCTAATGTAGCAGATCCGATCTCGTTGGAGACCGTGTAGCAAAAACTCTAGGCTATTGTAGCAAAATCACAAAGCAGATGTAGCAAAATATTTTTCTAATATAGCAAAGGGGACATGGTTGAAACATTGCCGGAGACTCTCACCGGAGACCTCGTAGCAAAATCATAGAGATTAGTTGTAGCAAAAAAAATATGTGGAAGTAGAAAAAATATATGAATACATAGCAAAAATAATATACTTTATGCTAAAGTAGTAACGCTCGTAGCAAAAGACAAACACAAACACAAACATAGCGACAACGGTGAACTAGAGTAGCAAGCGTTTTAAATTGTGGTAGCAACACCAGAGGCCGTATGAAGCATTGCCGTCACTGGGGCCATGGTTGCGTGTTATCGCGTCGTGGTCGCAGCAGCAATGGTCGTTCCACCACAGGAGCACCTCTATGGTGAAGTCCATCTCCGGCGACAACGAGGGGCACCACCGTGGTGGTCTTCCTGTCGTCGGGCGCCTTCGACAGGATCTAGCTGGGTGCGGCGACACGTTCCAGGGCGCATGGCGACAGAGGCCAGGCTCCGGTGGCCCGTACCGGCCACGATTGCGGCTCCACGGCGGCAGCACAACAAAAGGCCATGGCGGAGGCCTACGGCGGCGCAGCGTCTCGCGGCAAGGGTGGTGGCGGCGCGCGACAGGGCACGGGAAGGCAGGCGGCTCATGATCTGTGGCACGGCGGCGCAGCGGGAAGGCGGGCGGCGGCAGGACGGTGTGGTGGTGGAAGTAGAGGAGAAATCCCGCAGGGCTTCGCCTAAGCCGGAGCGGGTATGGTGGAGTTTAGACGCCGAGAAAGGAGGGTAGCCAGCGGCTAGGGTTTAGTCTAGATGACGGCGGGGCTTTAAAGGAGGCTAGCGCCAACAGCTTGGGGCAGATGCGGCCTAGGGTTTGGGTGGTGCTCCAAGGGGGCGCCCTACCCCTCCCTTTATAGGTGGGAGGGGCGGCTAGGGTAGGGGAGTCCTCCCCCAATTCCCCTTGGTGGCCAGCGGCAAGGGAGGGAGGGAAACCTTCCTAAACTAGGTTTTCTCTCCTCCCTCCACTAGGCAATCATGTTGGGATTTGATTTTTTCAAACTAGCGTTTAACTATTCAAACTATAGTTTGATTTCTCTCTTCCAATTGCCCAGCCAAGTGACCTAGGGTATGATGCAACCATTATACAATGTCATGGCACATTCCAATTACCCATTCCCCCGGGGGTGGTGGATCTTCTAGAACCTTCTAGAAGCTTCCGGTGAAAACACCGAAAACACTTCCGAACCCCAGAATTGGACTTTCCTTATATGAATCTTATTCTCCGGACCATTCCAGATCTCCTCGTGATGTCCCGGATCCTATCCGAGACTCTGAACAACATTCAGTCTCTTAATCATATTCCATATCTACTAAACAACATTGAATCCTTAACTGTGTCTCCCTACGGTTCGTGAATCTGCAGACATGATCGAGACTATTCTCTGATCAATAACCAATAGAGGGATTTGGAAATTCATATGGCTCTCACATATTTCTACGGTGACTTTGTGATCGAATGAATCATTTACATACGATACCAAATTCTCCTTGTCTCGTGATACTTTACTTATGCGAGGTTTGATCGTTGGTATCTCTGCATACCTAGTTCATGTAGGGGTTCGTAGCATGGAAAACAAAAAAATTCTACCGCATGCACACAAACAAGCCAAGATCTATCTACTAGATTGTAGCAACGAGTCGATAGAGGAACTCACCCTCGGAGATTCCAAAGCGGTTAACGAGAGCAGATTCTCGTGGGTGATGTAGTCGTACACTTTCCGATCTCAAGATCGTGTAGACGATCCTTCCGGCGCTGTGTTCCGGCAGCGCTTCCGCAGTCGGTCACACGTACGGTACTCTATGAAGACCTTCCTCTCCCTTGTTCCAGCAGGCAGCGGAGGTTGTAGCACTCTCCTCGTGAATCCGGCAGCACGACGGCGTGGTGTCGGAAGTAGAGGGGAGATCTCGCAGGGCTTCGTCTTAAGCCGGAGCGAGTATGGTGGAGTATGAGAGAGGGCCTTGGCGATCTAGGGTTTAGAGGCACCAAGGGGTGGGCTTGGCCGGCGGCTAGGGAAAGCTAGGGTCCCCAAGTCGGCTAGAAGAGGAGACCTAGGCGGCGGCAACACTTGGAGGTGGTGGCGCCAAGGGCTAGGGTTTAGGTGTGAGGGGTAGGGGGCGCCCTACCCCTCCTTATATAGGTGGGAGGGGCGGTTTGGGAGGAGGGAGTCCTCCTCCAACTCCTCCTCATGGCCGACGGGTGGAGGGAGTGGGACTTCCTCCCCAAGTAGGTTTCCTACTCTCCCTCCACCAAGCAAACTTCGGATTTGACTTTTTCAAATTGGTGTTTGACTTTCAAACTTGGATTTGATTTCTCTCTCCATATTGCCTAGCCAAGTGACCTAGTACATGATGCAACCATTCCACATTGTCATGACACATCCATGTACCCTTCCCCTCCAGAGTGCCGGACCTTCGAGACCCTTCTAGAACATTCCCGGTGAAAACACCGGAATCATTTCCGAACTCCGAAACATGACTTTCCTTATATGAATCTTATTCTCCGGACCATTATGGATCTCTTCGTGATATCCTGGATCCCATCCGAGACTCCGAACAACATTCGGTCTCTTACTCATCATTCCATAACTACTCAACAACATCGAATCCTTAAGTGTGTCTCCCTACGGTTCGTGAATTATGCGGACATGACCGAGACACTTCTCCGATCAATAACCAATAGAGGAATCTGGAAATTCATATGGCCCCCACATATTTCTACGATTACTTTGCGATCGAATGAACCACTTACATACGATACCAATTTCCCTTTGTCTCACAATAGTTTACTTATCCGAGGTTTTGATCGTCGGTATCTCTTCATACCTAGTTCAACCTCGTTACCGATAAGTACTCTTTTCTCGTTCCCGTGATATGTGATCCCTTGTGAACTAGTCACATGCTTGCAAGCTAATTGGATGACATTCCACCCAGAGGGCCCAGAGTATATCTATCTGTCATATGGATGGACAAATCCCACTCTTGATCCATGTGCATCAACACATACTTTCCGAACACTCAATGCCACCTTTATAGCCACCCAGTTATGGTGTGGTGTTTGATGTCATCAAAGCATCCTTCCGGTGATGGTGATTAGCATGATCTCATGGTCGAAGGAATTAGGTTACTATGTATTAGAAATCATATAGCAAATGAACTATGACTTGATCTTTATGCTACGCATAACTATAGGAGCATGTACATCACATCATTCTCCTAATGATATGACCCTGTTGTTAATAACATCTTCTATGTTCATGATTAGAAAACCATGATCATATATTAACCAACGAGGTAGTTTAACAAGAGGATTTACTAGGGACTCTTTTATGTTTACAAATCACACAAGTATTAATGTTTCCGGTTAATACAATTATAGCATGGTATGTAAACATTTATCATAAGCATGAAGATGTGATAATAACCACTTTATTATTGCCTATTGGGCATATCTCCAACAGTCTCCCACTTGCACTAGAGTCAATAATCTAGTTTCAAACCTTTGTGTATTCAACACCTATGGCTTTATGGTGTTGTATGTACACGATTTCTAGTGGTCAACTGATCTTCGGATCTAACACTTCCAGGTCCATGTGTAATTGCATGCTTTTGCGTCTCTACGCATCACTCATTCTCTAATAAGATGGCTTTGTATAAATTTGGTCCTTTGGTGAGACCTTTAGTTCTTCGGGGTTAAAACATGTTGATAATATCGTCGTACAATATATCTTCATAGTATTATCCCGCTGTGAACTACACCTAGTTTGATAACAAACTACTTGACACAAATGCCCTCTTTAGCTGCTATAATAGCAGTCATATACTTAGCCTTTTGTTGTAGTATCTGTCACATTGTCTTAACTTTGGAACTCATCCAAATCCATTATGGAACTTACTTTCCATTATATTGTGCCACACTTAGTTTAGATTGAGATAAACTTAATTTGTACTTTGTGACAAAACTAGTATCAATGTAGTACTTTTACAATGAACTAACCATCTATTTGCCACTTCTACAAAATAATATACTCGTATTTCTTCCAAAAGATCATAAGAATATCCTTACTATCATCCAATGATTATCTTATGAATCATTCTGGTATATGCTCATAACATTTAGAGCATAGGACATATCTGGATTTGTACATATTAGTATGTTTGATATAAATACTCTTTGTGATTTCATACATCAAGTATCAATCTATACTTGAATCATTGTTTCACTTACCAAGTGTCAATACACTTGAATATATCATCATTATTGAACTCATTTAATACTTTTTGTGCAACAAGAACCTTTCTTGTAGTTTCTATATTGAACTCATTCAATACATCATCTATGTACTTTCGGCACAACCATATTAGCGTCTATTGATGCCAAATATTTGGGTTCTGCCTAAGTCTTTCATCGGGATGAAATTCTTAATATGTGTTAATAAAAGATACATCATTTCCAATCAACAATATGTCTTCCACATAATGTATTAGAAACATGTCTTAGCGTCTCACTTAATTTCTTGCAAATGCAAGCATCTTCATTGTCTCCGATGAATTTAAACTCTTTTAACAGTTTCATCATAGTGAAGATTCCAACTCCGTGATGCTCACTTCAACCATTGAAGTTTGCACATTCTTTTAGCATCCTTTGAAATAACAAAACCCTTTGGACCGTGTTATGCACACGTCCTAGGTAACAATTCTATTAGAAGGACTTGATTTGTTTATTCAACTACCACATAACAAAATTATATGTAGTGGTTGCTACATTAATCCGTCTAGACTAAATATCGCTATGAAAGATCAAATCTTGTCATAATCAACCTTTGAACATTGTTGTGAACTCTTTCCCAACATGTCGACTATTTCATAGATGTGAAAACATCCATGTCTATTTCTTTATAGATCCAAAAATGACTGTAAGGTCGCACACCTTTCTAGAGGGTCTTTCAAGTTCGAAGCTTGATTTCTCGTATATGGAACTATCACGGATTTTATGGCTTCAAGCCATTTTATGGAGTCAGGGCCCATCATCAATTCTTTGCATGTAGTCTGTTCATTATTATCAAATAATGATTCAACCCTCAAAACTTGGTATTTGATTGTTTACTCGACCTACTTGGTTCAATAGAAACTTTGACCTCCGTAACCACAACCTTTGAGGAACGTGAGCCATGAGCATTGTTGCTGCCTCCGGAACACTTTTCGGCGCTGCACAACTTTGCACACATAGCTAAGGTTCTTTCAACCTTATCAAAGTTCTATTGTACTCTCATTTATCTTTTCACGAAAAATTCCTTCTCAAAGAAACTTGACGTTCCAAGTGACAAACACTTTTGTCTCCGATTTTATGGAGGAATACTTAACAGTTATTCGAAATAACATACAAAGACAGGTTCATCCGACCTTGGTTGCAAACACCTTTCTTATCCATAGCATACCAATGTTTAAGAAAGGACAACTTGGGTTTTATCCCAAACCATAACCTTATATGGTGTCATTTCAACGGATTATGATGGAGCTCTTTTCAGTGGAAAAACGGTAGTCTCTAAAGCTTTTAATCTTTAAAATATAATGGCAGTTTTATGAATTACACCTTTGATCTTACCATGTCAAACAAGGTTTAATTACATATCTCGAACGCTCCATACTCTTATGGTGTTTCGGGAAAATGCAAATCCACGGAACGATTCCTTAAATCTTAGGTATTATGCTAAACTTGTAACTCAAATATATTCCTTTATGATCTTATCATAAACTATTTATATTCTTGTTACAATGATTTTGCACTTCATCTTGAAAGTCTTTGAACTTTTCAAATGTTTCATACTTCATCCTTATTAAGTAAATATTCATATATTCACTCAAATTTTTGGAGAAAGCATATGAAGTTGAAATCCATCGCTCTTGACTACATATAATGGACTTCATACAACAATATGTACAAGTTCCAATAAGCTAGTCATTCGTTCCCTTTTGGCCTATGAACAAAGTTTTAATTATCTCTAGGAAAGTTTCACAAGCATCATTTGATCAAAAATCAAAACACTCCAAAATTCCATCCACATGGAGTTTCTTCATGTTTTCTTTCCAATATAATTTAAACGGCGATGTTACTTCCTAAGTGATATTTTAATCAATTTGTCTTTCGACATTTTTAGCACTAGTTTTATGGATGTGATTTCTCCAACGAGATTTGTAAATCATCCATATTTTATGGATTACGGCAATTATTTGAACAACCCTTTTGTTCTCATAATACCTGATAAAACAAATCTTGAAGGCAAGCTTTGATGTTTAACGAGCAACACAATAACCCTTTATTTGTTATCGATGAACATCTTCACATATTCTTTTGCTAGTTACTTAGGCCATTGTAGTTCATGAATTCTGTTGTTTCATATAACGATTCATACCAACAAATTCAGTATCCAATACTTAAGAACCACATTATCTAATAAGCAAAGAATACAACCATAACGCGTATATCCTCTATATACCTAAGTTGAACAATTCTAGTCTTTTCTTTTCTGCCATATATTTATGAGATTCTCTTTCAGTATTTCTTTTTCTATTTGAAAGAATCTATGAACATCAATAGTGGAGCCATATACATTACACATAGTCCAAAGCATGTATAGTTAAATACCAATGTCTTTGGACTTGCACTTTGAAGTAGATCACCATCATTAAGTGTTTGGTGTTCTTTCATATTCCATTCTTTAGTGATCAAATATTCACCCTTATCATGGAATTATTCATGATCAAGCTACTTTAACTTATAACGGTGAATCGCGAGTATAATGTTGCTCTCCAAAACCTTTTGGAGGATTAGGACAACTAGTGTCTCCAACATTTTGTAAATTCTCATCAAATATGAGAACATAAACTTTGCCATATTATACTCTATCATGTTGTAACCAAGACATCATTTCAGATATCACAATATCTTCCATACATGATGGTTTCTGAAATAACTCTTTCAATTCCTAGATTACCTTGATATTTAAACTATCTTTCGAATATCAAGAATCATGGAGATAAATATGATACTTATATACTAACACTGGAATTGTTACTCTTGATTTAATACCAACTATTAAACTTCACGGAATAATCGAAACTTACTAAAAGTTTGCAATGGGACTTTTAAACTTTAGATCAACACTTCAAAACAATACGATACCAGTTCGTCAAGTAACTAACAAGAATTCTATAGTTCTATCATCTCAATTTTAACTAAGCGCAGGGTGATAAACGGATGCCAATGACTACAACAACTATGTAAATTCACTTTGATTTAATTTATGATAAATAGTGTTCAACTTTTAATCATATTGCTGTTGAACTCCCACTCAAAACAATATCCCTCACATTCACACAAACCAAATCCACCACATCAAAACCGATCATCACGAGAGTTGATGTAGCTTCAATGGCGAACAATCAACATGTTCATCATATCTACTATATGACTCATGCTTTAACTTTCGGTGATCCGTGTTCCGAGACCATGTCTGTACATGCTAGGCTCGTCAAGATCAAACCTTAGATTCTGCATGAGCAAATCTGGCTTGCTCACGTTGTATACACTCGCAGATTCTAACACACCCGATCATCACGTGATGCTTCGAAACAACGAGCTTTAGCAACGGTGCTTACTAAGGATGAACACTTTAAAACTTGAAATTATGTGCTTGAGGGATCATCTTATAATGCTACTGTCGTGAACTAAGCAATACAAGATGCATAAAAGGATTAACATCACATGCAATTCATAATATGTGATATGACATGGCCTTTCTTGCTTCCGATCTCCATCTTCAAGCACGAACATGATCTCCATCATCACCGGTGTGGCGTCAAGGTCAATGGCGTCGTTTCATGGTTGTCATCCACCAGCATCAACTATTACAACTACTTTGAATATACACGCAGGTCTTAAAGAAATTAAAAGACAACCATATGGCTCCTGTCGGTTGCCAACTTACAATAAGGAACATTGCATACATCATATATAATCACAATCATTGCCATATCACATCACAGCACACCCCTGCAAAACAAATTTAGACGCCTCTAATTTTCTTTGCATGTCTTACGTGGTTTGGAGCTTTCAATAAGTGTCGTTCTAACTTACGAACATGAACCACAACGTTGATACTAGTATTGTCAATCACCTGTTGTAAATTGAATCTTAACTATGTTGGGAGAAACAGGCACCCGCAAAGCCACTTATGCAATACAAGTTGCATGTCAAGCGTGGAGCAAGTCTCATGAATGATGTCATGTAAGATTAGCCCGGGCCGCTTCATCCCACCATCCCGCAAGATGCAAAGTACACAAGAAGCAATCGACAACAAAAGCATCAACGCCTACAATGACCATTGTGTTCTACTCGTGCAACAGATCTACATATAGACACGGCTCTGATACCACTGTAGGGGTTCGTAGCATGGAAAACAAAAAATTCTACCGCATGCACGCAAACAAGCCAAGATCTATCTACTAGATTGTAGCAATGAGTCGATAGAGGAACTCACCCTCGAAGATTCCAAAGCGGTTAACGAGAGCAGATTCTCGTGGGTGATGTAGTCGTACACTTGCCGATCTCAAGATCGCGTAGACGATCCTTCCGGCACTGCGTTCCGGCAGCGCTTTCGCGGTCGATCACATGTACGGTACTCGATGAAGACCTTCCTCTCCCTTGTTCCAGCAGGAAGCGGAGGTTGTAGCATTCTTGTAAGATCCCTCCCTCTATAAAGGTAAGGATCCCTGTGATTGCAATGCTAGTCCCTGGATCAATGCTAGCGTCCACAGTTTAAGATGAAGTACACAGAAACAAAGGTCATTATTACATATCATTCCAGAGACAAACATAGTCTTTTACAGACTCCATGGCCACAGGCCTAATACAAGAGTTCAAATATATAATAAGGTAAATAAGTCTTCATCTTCATGTTCCATAGGCAAGCATGTTGAGTGTAGACTCATAACCCCTAATCATCATCAGAATAACCTGCAACATCACAAGTTACAGCCACAGTGGGTCAATACTTTGGAATAGTATTGGCAAGTGATACCTTAGTAGAATACTGGTAGACTAAATACTATATGCATTTTGGCTAAGTGTAGCTTAGGCTTGCTTTGCTCAAAATAGGTTTACCTATTAGTTGAAATCACTAAGTTTTTCTTTGTCAAAATCTTTCCCAAGGAACCACCAATAGACATTGGGGAACCTTCACCCTTGTTCAACCACAAGTTTTTACTTAGAAATTGGGATGAGGAGATTCTTGATAGCTTCCATGTCTTGATGCTCAAGTTGTCCAATACTAGGGACATGGCTAAGTACTTAGATTCTTCCATCTGCAGAGGTTGTGCACTTTCCCCACAAGACATGATTTTCACCAAGACAGGACCTTTCAGAAGCATTCCCTTAGACCAAATGGACGTTCCAACCTATCATCCCACTACCACCAACTGTCCAAATGGCTAAGTTATTGCAACCTATGTGATCCAGGTAGAGCCCATATTGCCAAGTGGCTGCACTAGAAGCTTCTTAACATATGGCATCTCAAATCCCTTTGTTCCTGAGTGGCTTTCCACAACTGAGATACACAAGGTAAACCATAGAAATGGGCCTTGCGTAACCACTCAACATAAACCATTCCTTCCATTCCACCCAGGTGTTTCATTCACTTAGTTGTTTTATTAAACAAAACTCAAGTCCAAAGACTTTGAAATATTTTCTCATAGCATGAATATATAACCACCCTTGGTTGCTACTAGCTAGGCTAAGCATGGCATTGATAAGACTTAGAAATATTTCTAGCAATTCTACAACTACTAGGATTTCCCAAGCATAGCATATAGATCAAAATATCCATGCAAGTCTAGCAAAATATTTCTAATGCATAGTTGAAAAATATAGGAATAAATCATGAAGAACCACTTGCCTTGGTAGTTTGGGGAGTAGCAACAATCTTGACAATCACAATAACTATTTGCACCAAAATCTACACATAAAATAATGGCACAAAGATCACATATCAAATTATACAAACAAAAATATATGAATGCATGCAAATGCCGTGTGATGATTTTTCTATACCAAACAAGACAAGTACAGTACTGAATCATGAACAAGGTCAAACAAACCAAATAAACTTTATTTGACCTTTAAATCATTTTTCAAATAATTAATATAACCAAAATAAGCCTACACAAGTTTCTGTAAAAACAACCATTTTTACAGAGGCGAAAAGTTAAACACATTGCATAAACAGATAGGATTTACTCTCCTGATTCCAATGATATAAAATTTGTCAAATTTGAACGTGGGAATCAAAAGTTATGAATTTTACAAGTTTAAACATCTAATATATTTAAATTCTGTTTTAAACAAATGACTGGCCACGCGGCACCTTCTGATTGGTTGATACCGTTTCGCACCGGATTACACACGCGAGCCGTTAGATCTAACTTAATCTGCACGGCCCAGATCTGTTTGTACCCCTTCGCTTAAGTGATCTATCTAGCCCGTCGGATCTAGATCCAACGGTTCGCGATCAAGCGACCAAACTCTGGCGACGCTAGCGGCGGCGAGTGGCGGCGGCGGATCTGTTAGAGGTGTTGTCGACGTTCTAGGTCGCGCGGGAGAGGGAGCGAGGGCTTACTGAGTTCGCCGTGTGCTGCTGATGCTCAAGGTAGGCTTCATTGGCGAAGGGGCGCACCGTGGATGTCGCTGGAGCTCGTCGGAGTGGTGCGCGGCATCGAGTGCTTGTTGACGAAGATGTTGCCGAGGTTCTGCGTCGGCCTAGCACGAGCCAGATGGGTCAGGAGGTTCGCAAGGTCTCGGCGATAACGATAGCATCGAAGGGAAGGCAAGGGGCGGTCTCGTTTTACCTGGATTGCACGTCGAAGTCGAGCGGTGGTTCTGTTGCTTGCGGACATGAACGGAGTCGGCGACCTGGGTCACGAGAAGGCGAAATAAAGGCATCAGGGGATGCGCCAGATCATTTTGGTCAAGCTCGTTTGAAGAAGAGGCAGAGGGGTGGGGTGTGCTCACCGGAATTCACTGTCGGAGTTCGTCTGTGCAGCGGAAGAATGAGTTCGAATACGCGCAGCCTGGGGGCGACTGGGTGTGGGTGTTTGGGGGGAAAGAACCGCGGTGAGGTGGGGATTAAGTTGCCAGGAGCGGGGCGAGAGTTACGCTCGGAATCAATGGGATTTAACGAGGTTTTAAATGCGGCGTCTCTAGCGCGGTGGTAACGGCGGAGCTGTCAACGCGCGGTTGATTGAGGACGATGATGACGGGGCAAGGTGGGTCCAGGTTGTCGGCGGGTGGGTGTGCGCTGCTGCGGTGAGAAACAGAGGGAGAAAGGAATGGCCCGGGTGGGCTGGATTCTGTGTTGGGCCGAATTGGCAGCGCCAGCCTTTTCTTATTTCTTTATTCTTTTTCTTTTTCTGTTTGAATTTCCAGGAAACATTTTCAAATGATTCCAAATGTGTTTGAATTCAAACTCTTTCTGGATTTTTATAAAGTGCAACCTGCACATTTTTAAGTATAGAACCATGCTATTTCACCAAACTTGCCTTGGTCCTTTGGAGTTTTATAAGAAAACAGTGCCTTTACCAATGTTTTAATAAAGATATAAAAATTGTTTTAAAGTCATATTTTGTTTTAAAAAATTGTCCAAGCTTTGGAATACATCAATCAACCATAGGATCAAATATATCTAGTTTAAAACCAACAATCCCATATTAGAGAGTAGCATTGGGTCAAAGTTTTGCTCACATAAAATAATAGGCATACAAAATGCTCCTGTTTTTTGAATTGGTTTTGAAAAGGAACCCTAAATGATCATGGATGCATGTATGATATGCATGAGTTTTGAAACATGATTTTAGGGATGTTACAACTCACCTCGTGAATCCGGCAGCACGACGGCGTGGTGTCGGAAGTAGTGGGGAGATCTCGCAGGGCTTCGTATTAAGCCAGAGCGAGTATGGTGGAGTATGGGAGAGGGCCTTGGCGATCTAGGGTTTAGAGGCACCAAGGGGTGGGCTTGTCCGGCGGCTAGGGAAAGATAGGGTCCCCAAGTCGGCTAGAAGAGGAGACCTAGGCGACGGCAACACCTGGAGGTGGTGGCGCCAAGGGCTAGGGTTTAGGTGTGAGGGGTAGGGGCGCCCTACCCCTCCTTATATAGGTGGGAGGGGGCGGTTTGGGAGGAGGGAGTACTCCTCCAACTCCTCCTCATGGCCGGCGGGTGGAGGGAGTGGGACTTCCTCCCCAAGTAGGTTTCCTACTCTCCCTCCACCAAGAAAACTTCGGATTTGACTTTTTTAAATTGGCGTTTGAATTTCAAACTTGGATTTGATTTCTCTCTCCATATTGCCCAGCCAAGTGACCTAGTACATTATGCAACCATTCCACATTGTCATGACACATCCATGTACCCTTACCCTCCGGAGTGCCGGACCTTCTAGACCCTTCTAGAACATTCCCGATGAAAACACCGGAATCATTTCCGAACTCCGAAACATGACTTTACTTATATGAATCTTATTCTCCGGACCATTCCGGATCTCCTCGTGATATCCTGGATCCCATCCGAGACTCTGAACAACATTCGATCTCTTACTCATCTTTCCATAACTACTCAACAACATCGAATCCTTAAGTGTGTCTCCCTACGGTTCGTGAATTATGCGGACATGACCGAGACACTTCTCCGATCAATAACCAATAGAGGAATCTGGAAATTCATATGGCTCTCGCATATTTCTACGATTACTTTGCGATCTAATGAACCACTTACATACGATACCAATTTCCCTTTGTCTCACGATAGTTTACTTATCCGAGGTTTTGATCGTCGGTATCTCTTCATACCTAGTTCAACCTCGTTACCGATAAGTACTCTTTTCTCGTTCCCGTGATATGTGATCCCTTGTGAACCAGTCACATGCTTGCAAGCTAATTGGATGACATTCCACCGAGAGGGCCCAGAGTATATCTATCTGTCATATGGATGGACAAATCCCACTCTTGATCCATGTGCCTCAACAAGAGACTTTACTAGGGACTCTTACATGTTTACAAATCACAGAAGTATTAATGTTCCTGGTTAATACAATTATAGCATGGGATGTAAACGTTTATCATAAACATAAAGATATGATAATAACCACTTTATTATTGCCTCTTGGGCATATCTCCAACAGTCTCCCACTTGCAGTAGAGTCATAATCTAGCTTCACACCTTTGTGCATTCAGTACCTATGGCTTTCTGGTGTTGTATATACACGATTGCTAGTGGTTAACTGATCTTCGAATCCGAAACTTTCAGGTCCGTGTGTAATTGCATGTATTTGCGTCTCTACGCATCACTCATTCTATAATGAGATGACATTGTATAAATTTAGTCCTCTAGTGATACCTTTAGTTCCTTAGGGTCAAACCATGTTGATACAGTTGTTGTACAATATATTTTCATAGTACTAGCCCGCTGTGAACTACACCTAGTTTGATAACAAACTATTTGACATAAATGCCCTCTTTTGCTGCTACAATAACAGTCATATACTTTAGCCTTTTGTTGTAGTATCAGTCACAATGTTTTAACTTTGGAACTCATCCAAAACCATTATAGAATCTCCTTCCCATTACATTGTGCCACTCATAGTTTAAATTGAGATAAACTTAATTTGTACTTTGTGACAAAACTAGTATCAATGTAATACTTTACAATGCACTATCCATCGATTTGTCACCTCTACAAAAATAACATATTCTTAGTTATTCTAAAAGATCATAAGAATATCTTTACTATCATCCAATGATCATCTTATGAATTCTTCTGGTATATGCTCATAACATTTAGAGCATAGGACATATCTATATGTGTACATATCTAAGTATGACTGTTCAAAAATACTCTTTGTAATTTTATTCACTAAGTATCAAAATTCCTGAATCTTTGTTTCAATTACCAAGTGTCAATACACTTGAATTTCGATTTAATCCTTTTTGTGTGGCAATAACCTTTCTTGTCATTTGCATATTGAACTCATTCAATATATCATCTATGTACATTTCGCACAACCATATTAGCGCTTCAATCTATCCATATAGACATTGATGCCAAATATTCGGGATTTGCCTAAGTCTTTCATCGAAATGAAATTATTAACTTGTGTCAATAAAAGATACATCATCTCCAATCAACAATATGTCTTTCACTTAATGTATTAGCAATATGTCTTAGCGCTCCTACTTAATTTCTTGCAAATGCAAGCATCTTCATTGTCTCCGATGAAATTAAACCTTTTAATAGTTTCATCACAATAAAGATTCCAACTCCGCAATGCTTACTTCAACCGTTGAAGTTTGCATGCTCTTTTAGCATCCTTTGAATTAACAAAACCCTTTGGGTCGTGTCATGTACACGTCCTAGGTAACCATTATATTAGAAGAACTTTTTTTGTTTGTTCAACTATCATATACCAATATATATAGTGGTTGCTACATTAATCCGTCCAGACTAAATATCGCTATGAAAGATTAAATATTTTCATATTCAACTCATTGAACATTGTCATAAACTCTTTTCCCGACATGTCGAATATTTGATAGATGTGAAACATACATATCTATTTATAGATCCATATACGACCAATAGGTTTTACACCTTTCCGGAGGGTCTTCCAAGTTTAAAGCTTGATTTCTCGTGTATGGAACTATCATGGATTTTATGGCTTCAAGCCATTTTGACAGAGTCAGGGCCCATCATTGCTTCTTTGCATGTAGTTGGTTCATCATTGTAAATAATGATTTAACTCTCAGATCTTGGTATTTGATTGTTTACCCAACCTACTTGTTTCAATAGGAACTTAGACCTTCGTGACCACAACCTCTGAGGCACGTGAGCCATGAGCATTTTTGCTGCCTCCGGGACACTTTCCAGTGCTATGCAACTTGGCACATATAGCTAAGGTTCTTTTAACCTTATCAAATTTCTATTGTCCTCCCACTTAACTTTTCACGAAAAAATCCTTCTTAAGAAACTTGCCATTCTAAGCGATAAACAATTTTGTCTTCGGTGTTATGGAGGAATACTCAACGGTTATATGATATAACCTACAAAGACATGCTCATCTGACTTTGGTTGCAAACATTTACCTATTCATCGCATACCAATGTTTAAGAAAAGACAACTTGGGTTTAACCCCAAACCACAACTTATATGGTGTCATTTCAATGGATCACGATGGAGCTCTTTTCAGTGTAAAAGAGGTTAGTCTCTAAACTTTAATATTTAAAATATAATGGCAGTTTTATAAATGACACCTTTGATCTTACCATGTTTAAACAAGGTTTCATTACATATCTCGAACACTCCATACTACTATGGTGTTGGGCCACGTAGAGATAAAACAAAACTTTTTCCCTCTAACATGGTGATCCCAAGATCTTGCTGAGGAAGAAGGCCACGAGGTTTATCACTAGACGCGCAGTTGCGGATTACTGATGAAGCGCGTCAGTTGATGCAATGCAGTCCTTCGATCGTCCTGGTGCTGATCGTACAACACCTCTGTTGGTATCCACATGTACAAGGAGGAGCACCGGCGGCGAACTGCTAGGTTCGGTACGTCGGCAGGACTATTGTGGAGCTAGGGTTTTCCACACATGGAATGACCTAACCGATCAACCATTAACCCTTCTAGGTTACTATGCTCCACTATATATAGGGAGTGAACGTGGGCTCCACTCTCGTGGCCCATTCACTAAAGCCCATATAACACTAGTCACCGTGAGTCTGACTCACTGACTCAGTCCTAATCCGGCTTGGGTCCAACCCAACCAGATTTCCGATTCAGATCCAATCGAAACTTGCCCCGCTCTTAAGTGTGTGACCCCGCATGCTCATGTCTACTTGGACACGATTGTAGTCCGACTCTCAATCGATCAGTACGTTCGAGTCCCTTTTGCCTCACGATATACCTTGTCAGACTATAGGCGAATATTTGTCATCCCTTAAATAGTCCGACTCTCTTCTCGATCCGAGATAAGTGATTCACCCGACTAACTCTTAGTCGATTTCCTCGGTTAACACTTAACCGAGTCGTGCATGTCCATGCTTTCCGAATCATATCATCCGAGAGGGCCTAGAGAATATCTCTCCAAGTGGAGGGGCAAAATCTCGTCTTGGTTATTCACATCACGCAGCTTGATTATCAGTCGACCCGAACTCTGCCTTTATGACTGCCCAGTTACGGATCAACGTTTGACAGAACCTAAGTCGGTGATCCTCAACTCGGACTATGCAACAAACTCAGGTCTAAGGATTACATTGATTGAGATATACAAATGACAACTTGTTCGTTATACCTCAATATGGGTCAATCCGACTCGCTAAACTCTTTAGCCAAATCTGTGTAAGTTGGAATAGCATCACCATGCCCATGACAAGTGGAACCGAGTCATCAAGCCGACTTTCACATTGGTCTAAGTTGTGTGTCCAGCACAACCTCAATGACCAAGGATATTTAGTATAAACAACATGAATGTATAGTTCCACAACCGAATCACATATTCAATGATACACATCAGATGTTTATACAAGGACAACTTAATAACTTTATGAATACAATGGGAAATATCATCATACATGATTGCCTCTAGGGCATATTCCCAACAGTCTCCCACTTGCACTAGAGTCAATCTTCCGACATCACATGTCTAAGCATCTAATGCCCATGGCTCTCAGGTGCGCCTCATGATTTGGCTGTGGTAACGGCTTTGTCAACGGATCCGCAATATTTGCATCTATGTGTACCTTGCATAACTTGATATCACCCTGATCCACGAACTGGTTAATCAGGTGGTACCGCATGAGTATGTGCTTGTTCTTCTGGTGTTGTCTAGGTTCCTTGGCTTATGTGATAGCATCACTATTGTCACAATACATGTCTTACGGATTGGACGAGCCCTGAACCACACCAAGATCCATGAGGAAATTCCTCATCCAAACAGCTTCCTTTGCTGAATCCGAGGCGGCAATATACTCAACCTCTGTTGTAGATGGAGACATAATCTCTTGCTTGGAACTCTTCCAGCTCACAACACCTCCGTTTATAATAAACACGTATCCGGATTGCGAACGAGAATCATCAGAGTCGGTAAGATAACTTGCATCCGTGTAACCCTTTACACTGAGTTCATATTCACCACCATAAACCAAAAACATATCCTTAGTCCTTCTCAAGTACTTTAGGATATTTTTAGCCGTTGTCTAGTGGATTTCTCCAGGATCAGCCTGGTATCTGCTCACAACACTTGGAGCATATGAAACATCCGGCCCAGTACAATCATGGCATACATGATGGATCTGACTGCAGAAGCATACATAATCACACTCACCCAACTCCGCTCATCAGTTGTCGAAGGACACCAAGTCATGCTAAGTTTTACACCATGGTACATCGGTAAGAACCGCCTTCTTAGACGATTCCATGTTGAACTTCTTCAACACTTTGTCCAAATAAGTACTCTGACTCGATCCAGTGAGCCTCCTTGATCTATCTCTATAGATCCAGATTCCGAGGATGTATGTTGCCTCACCCAAGTCTTTCATTGAGAAACTCCTTTCCAATGATTCCTTGGTTTCTTGCAACATATGGACATCATTTCCAATCAGTAATATGTCATCCACATATAATATTAGAAAGTTTACTTTGCTCCCACTAAACTTCTTGTATAAACAAGAATCATGATCACTCTTGATGAAGCCAAACAATTTGACTACCTCATCAAAGCGAATATTCCAACTCCGAGATGCTTGCTTCAACCCATAAATGTATTTCTGAAGTTTGGACACTTTGTCAGCGTTAGCCGGATCAACAAAACCCTCGGGTTGTATCATATACATGTCCTCGGTTAAATTTCCGTTAAGGAAAGCCGTTTTGACATCCATCTGCCATATCTCATAGTCGAAATAGGCTGCTATAGCTAACATGATCCAAACTGATTTAAGCATCGCTACGGGCGAGAAAGTCTCGTCGTAATCAACTCCTTGAATTTGTCGGAACCCTTTCGCGACAAGGCGTGCTTTATAGATGGAAACATTTCCGTCCATATCGGTTTTCTTCTTAAAGACCCATTTGCACTCGACGGGTCTTGCACCATCTGGCAGATCAACCAAGTTGCAGACTTGATTTTCATCCAGGGACTTTAACTCGGATCTCATGGAAAGCCATGACTCAGGATCAGATCCCACCATCGCTTCCGAATAATTTGCCGGCTCATCACTGTCTAACAGTAACACATCACGAACACTTCGTAATCTCGCCGATCTTCGTAGTACAGGTGCTGTTGCCGGCTCAACCACCACGACCGGCTCAACCTCCAAGGTTTTTGCCGACTCGCTACTAGCTGGTTGCTCTCGAATTTCTTCGAGTTATACCGTGATCCCACTGACTCGCCGACTGAGAAACTCTTTCTCAAGGAAGACACCGTTCCGAGCGACAAACACTTTCCCTCTTCTCGGTTGTAGAAGTAGTAACCCAAGGTTTTCCTCGGATACCACACGAAAATACACTTATCCGACTTGGTCGTAAGCTTGTCCGACTGAAGTCGCTTGACAAAAGCTTCACAACCCCAAATCTTAAGAAAAGACAAACTCGGCTTTTTGCCTGTCCACATCTCATGCGGTGTCTTCTCTACCGATTTTGATGGTACTCTGTTTAGTGTGAACGCCGCTGTTTCTAGACAATAACCCCAAAATGATAAAGGCAGATCTGTCCGACTCATCATTGATCGTACCATGTCAAAGAAGGTCCGATTCCGCCTTTCCGAAACATTGTTCCTTTGCGGCGTTCCTGGCAGAGTAAGTTGAGGAACTATTCCACAACTTTTCAGATGGTCATCAAACTCATGGCTCATGTACTCGTCTCCTTGGTCCGACCGAAGAAACTTTATTTTCTTGCCGAGTTGATTTTGTGCTTCATTCTGGAATTCTTTGAACTTTTCAAAGGCTTCCAACTTATGTTTCATCAAGTAGATATATCCATACCTACTCAAATCATCAGTGAAGGTAATGAAGTACTCGTAACCACCTCTGGCTGTCGTGCTCATTGGTCCACATTCATCACTATGTACTAGTCCCAACAAGTCGGACGCCCTTTCGCAACTCTTCGCAAAAGGTGTCTTGGTCATTTTGCCGAGTAGGAAAGATTCACATGTCTCGAACGATTCCAAGTCGAACGAAGTTAGGAGTCCATCATCATGGAGCTTCTTCATGCGTTTCCAACTTATATGACCAAGCCGACAGTGCCAAAAGTAAGTCATATTCAGATCATTTGGTTTTAACCTTTTAATATTTATGTTATAAACCGACTCACCATCAATATTCAAAATAAATAACCCATCCTGGACGGGTGCAAAGCCGTGAAACATATCATTCAAATACAAAGAACAACCATTATTCTTGATATTCGACTCATATCCTTGCCTCATCAAACATGAAGCGGAAATAATGTTTCGACTGAGCACTGGAACATAATAAAAATTATTCAGTTCCATAGTGAATCCGGAAGGTAAACGAAGTTGCATCGTGCCGACTTCCAACGCAGCAACCCTTGCTTTGTTGACGACTTGAATATCAACCTCACCTCTTGCTACGCTCCTAGTTCTTACCAGTCCCTGCAACGAGTTGCAGATGTGAATAACTGGTATGGTATCATATACCCAAGAACTATTAGGTGCATCAGCAAGATATATGTCTATGACATTGCAAACAAGTGTTCCTGAGTCGGAAGTCATACCTCCACTCTTGGCTTTGTCGGCCAAGTACTTGTTGTAGTTCCTCTTCCAGTGGCCATCCACCTTGCAGTAGAAGCAAGTGGATCCGGCTGAAGGAGATGGCTTAGTCCCCGAGGAAGCGCTTGGGACCGGGTCCTGAGCCTGCTTTCCTCCCGACTTAGCCTTCTTCTTAGTCCAAGAACTCTTCTTGAACTTAGCCTTATTCTACACCATCAACACTTGATTGGCGCCCTTCTTGAGATCCACCTCTGACTGCTTGAGCATCCCATGTAATTCAGTGAGCTTCTTATCCATACCATGCATGTGGTAGTTCGAAATGAATTGCTCGTATGCACTAGGAAGAGAGTTCATAATTATATCCATAGCTGTAAGGTTCCCAACCTTTAATAAGGTAGAGATACCTGTGTTTACAATTAGTCCATGGACCAATAGCTAGCATCCACAGTTAAGATGTAATATCAAGAAACAAAGGTCATAATACAACTTTATAACCAGGAATAAAATAATTTATTACATCTTACATAGCTCATTTGGCTATCTCATTACAATGCAGCAGAATATAACAATAGCATGGGGTCCTTCATTTTCAAAGTGCCACAGGCAGACATGTTGGTTGTAGACTTGTAATCCTAATCATTAAACTTCACTAACATCAAACAAACCTGCAACATAACAAGTTACAGCCACAAGGGTCAATACATTTGAATTGTATTGGCAAGTGATACTATGATAGTATAGTGGAGTCTATCATCTATATGCATTTGGCTAAGTGGAGCTTAGGCTTGCATTGCTCAAAATAGATTTTCCTTATCATTTGAAAAACACTAAGTTTTTGCTTGACAAAAACATTCCCAAGGCATCTCCCAATAGAAATTGGTGATCCTTCAACCCTTGTTCAACCACAAGCTTTTAACTTAGAAATTGGGATGAGGAGATTCTTGATAGCTTCCATGTCTTGATGCTCAAATTGTCCTTTGCCAGGGACATGGCTAAGTACTTAGTTTTTTCACTCTGCAGAGGTGGTGCACTTTCCCCACAAGACTTGGTTTCACCAAGACAAGATCTTTCAGAAGCCTTCCCTTAGACCAGAATGGACGCATTCCAACCTATCATTCCCCTACCACCAACTGTCCATTTGGCTAAGTTATTGCAACCTATATGATCCAGGCAGAGCCCATAATGCCAAGTGGCTGCACTTAAAGCTTCTCAACATTTAACATCTCGAATCTCTTTGTTCCTGGGTGGCCATCCACAAGTGAGATACACAAGGTAAACCATAGAAATGGGCCTTGTGAACCACTCAACACAAACCATTCCTTCCATTCCACCCAGGTGATTCATTCACTTAGTTGTTTTATTAAACAAAACACAAGTCCACAGACTTAGAAATATTCCATAGCATGAATATATATTCCACCCTTGTTTTCTACTAGCTAAGCTAAGCATGATAGTAGTAGGAATCTTAACTTAGGAAATTCTTCTAAGGTTTCATCTACTAGGATTTCCCATGGCATAGTTTACACTTAGTAAAATTCCATGCAAGTCCTACTTAGAAATACCACTAATGCATAGTGAAAATAATGGGACAAAAGTATGAAGCATCACTTGCCTTTTTGGTAGAGTATATAAGTTCACTCCTTGATCTTGAAATGTTCACACTCTTCAAATTTCACTACAATTCAATCAAGCAAGCAAGAATTTATTCTACCATTCAAGCAAACAACACATAAAATAATAACAACAAAACAATGCATGCAAGCATGCCAAACTTTGTTTTATTTACAAAAGTGGTTTATAATAGGTTATAAACATTCTAAAACACTCTATTGGTCATTTCATAAAGTGGCAAAACTATTTGCAAAAGATTCTATCTATAAACCATTTTTAAACCAAATCATTATTTTATGTGGTTGAAAATGTCTTTAGCAAAGTAATAATTTTTATAGGGTTCACACAAATACATTTTCAAATCATAAAACTTGGTGTTTGGGGTCAGAGAGTTTAAATCAAAACATTTTCCCAAAGATTTTCTCCAAAAAGCATTTTTAATAAATAAACATTATTTTTATTTTACTAGAAATGGTTTAAATCAAAAGTTTATTCTTTTGCTTCACCAAATATGTTTTTGAAACCACAAAGTGATTTCTATGGTCAGTAGGTTCACAACAAACCATTTGCCAAAGATTTCATCTCAAAATTCATTTTAGAACAAATTTTATATTCTAAATATGCCTACACAAGTTTCTACAAAAACAAACAATTTAACAGAAGCAATTTACTAAACAAAGTGCATGGTCAGAAAGTACTTGTCTTGCTGAATCCATTGATATAAAATTTGCAAAAAATTTACGTGTGGTTTGAAAGTTATGAATTTTTCAATTTAGAACATCTAATAGACATTTCTGTTTTTATTTCAAACGGACAGGGCCACGCGTCGTGCTGTGATTGGTCTGTACCGCTTCGTGCGGATCGACAGATGCGAGCCGTTGGATCTAAGTTTAATCGCGCGGCTCATATCACTCGATACCCCTTCGGTTTGATTCTATCGCGATGCTACGATCTGGATCCGACGGTTCTGAGCGCTTTGACCAATAACTGGTGGTGCTAGCGGCGGCGACTGGCGGCGGAGCGGCCTGGTGGTGGCGTTGCTGGCGATGCAGAAAGCGAGAGAGTGAAATGATATGCTCACCGGAATCGCGTGGTCGTCGTGGTGCTCGAGGTGGTTTCCTTCTGTCAAGGGGCGCACAGAAGCGACCGGAATTCCTCGCCGGAGTAGCTTGCTGGCTCGGGCACGCACGGCCATGGTCGAAGGCGAGTCTCTGGAACGCGAACGATCAAAACAACGAGTCAGGAAGATGCCACGGGTTCAAGGATCACGGGAACACTCACCAGTGAGCAAGGGGCGCACGAGGTCGTCGGTATAGCTCGCCGGAGTCGAGTTCATCATCGGTGGCGCTCATATATGGACAGAGCCGAGGCTGCGGGGCATGCGCGGGCGAGCTGGCGCTACGGGGAGGTTCGCCAGGAGATGGGGAGCAAGTGAGCATGCAGTGGGAGGCGAGGGGCGGCAAGGTTTGGACGGAATTGGAGGTGAAGCTCGCCGGAGACAGTGACGGTCAGGAGATGATTCCGAGCAGCCTGGTGGCTCTTGAGGCGTGATGTTTGGGAGGAAAGGAAGAGGGGAAACGGGCGCTTAAGTGAGTGTGGTCAGGGAGCGAGGATCACGTGGCATTGAAGAGAATTTACCACGCGAATCAATCGGCAGTAACGGGAGGAAGAACTGGTCGCGCGGGGAAGACGCTGACGATGCAGGTAGGGTCCGCTTGTCGGCTTAAGAGAGAAAAGGAAGGTGGGTCCATGTAGTCAGCGACACTGTGGGTTTTTCCTGCGGTGAGAAAACATTTCGGGGAGAGAGGGGTGAGGTGGGCTGCGAGTAGGCTTAGTGGGCTAGCTGGGCTGGGCTGCTCCGTTTCGTTTTTTTTGTTCTGAATGTTTTTTCCTTTTCCATTTCTTTAATTCTGTTTTGATTTTGATTAAACAATTCAAACATCAATTTGATTTCAAACTTCAACCAAAATTTGTGTAGATTCATATGCTGATTAATAGCACATTACAAAGTCAAATTTAGAATAAAATATTTATTCTTTTTATGGTTTTATAATTATTTAAAATAGGCTATAGTATTAATTAAATAAGATTTAATAATATTTTTAAATCTCCATTTGAATTCAAATCATCACCAAACTTTGGGTGAAGTTTAATTCTGTTTATCAACATATTTCAAAGTCCAAAATAAAATAATTATTTTATTCTTTTAGGATCTATTAATAATTAAATAAAAGACCATAGTCTTTAATTCAAATAGTTTTTAATTTATTTTAAAACTCTTTTTGAAATCCAAATAATATCAAAATCTTTTCAGTAGGTTTCATTTGAAAAACAAAACACTTGGAAATCTTATTTAAAATAAATTAACAAGTTTTAGTGTTTATTTAAAATGGAAAAGCCTTAACTTTAATAAAAAATGGATATTAATAAATCCTCATTATTTTATTTAAATAAACCTATACTCTTTTATCAAATAAAAACATTTTATTTCAAAAGCTTGGCCAAGATATAATTTGTCTCTATAAAATAATCCTTTTTATTAGTTCCACTTTGCTTTTGAAAACCAAATCTTTTTATTAAAAGATCCAAAAATGGTGATTCCAATTATTAAAACTTTCTTTATTAATTGTTTATCTTTTTAAATCCCTTTAGGATTTTATTTGAAAAATAGGTTTGGATGTTTCCAATTGGAATCAAAAAGTTTCTTCTCACCCTAAAATCAACAATTATTTATTTTGTTTATTTATTTTTCACATTACAAGATTTGGAAAATCTTGGGATGTGACAATAGCGAACTCTTCGCTAATGGGGTAGCCAAGCCTCTCCAGAGACTGCACATAACCAACCACTCTGATCACATGCGGACTCAGTGGATCACCATCCTTAAGCTTGCAACTCAGCAAATCCTGAGAGACTTGATACCTCTCAGTCTTTGCCTGAGCCTGGAACATACTTTTGAGGCTTTCGATCATATCGTAGGCCTCAACATTCTCGAACTACTTTTGCAAGTCCGGTTCCATGTGAGCAAGCATAAGACAACTAATATTCGTGGACTCATCCTTAGCCCGATGGTAGGCATTGGTGGCAGCAATAGTCACATTCTCATTCGGCTCATCTGGAAGTGGGTTGTCTAGGACATGGTCCTTCTTTTATTGATTGAGAAAAATTCTCAGATTTCGATACCAGTTGGTAAAATTAGTGTTGTTTAGTTTATCTTTCTCAAGGATATTTCTGAACGCACAACCGGATATTTGAGAGTGACTGCTACTTTGTGCCATGATCTACAACAGAAAAATGCAAAACACTTAAGACATGTATTCACAAAAGAGCAAGCATATTAAACACTTTAATATTTTATGCTCCCACTAGAACCAACACCCCTCTGATGGTTACTTAGTGATTCAGGATCCTAAATAAGCAAGTCGGCTAGTGAGATTTAGCATCACCGCTAGCCGCCAAGTGATCTAGGTAGACAACTCCTTGTCAATCGTATCTCATACGACTCTTGTTGGACAGGTGGCATCACATGCCCTGGCTCCCATCCGACTTTTCCCCGAGCCCCACAACCATTGTGATAGACCCATCTAGCTTACCGAGTGTTTCTGCAGTAAGAGTCCGACTCGAACCCACCTAGTCGGAAAGAATTGGCAGCACCTCAATTTTATGAGCCCACTACCAAAAATGTCCGACTTGTGATGGTGCAAACACTAGCGGGAAAACCGACTAGACCTTATTTGAGGGATTAAATTTTACCGACTATCTAACAGAGGAAAAACAGAGACATAACAATTACACAAAATAAAGCAATTATAATGTGAAATGGTATGGCTCCCTTGAAAGGGTAATTGCCCCTATGTGTGGTTTTGGTGATTAATGACAATCCCTATGGACTAATGTTTTCAATGAGTTTTATATGAAGGTATATTCCATAGGTCATGCTTGTAGTCCATGTGTTGGATTCAAGTATGGATGCCATGAAAATAAAGATATACCTTGAGTATTGGCATCAAAATCATCGAGTTGAAGAGAAGAATATGATATGATCAAGATCTTGAGAGTGTGATCTCGATAGAAGAATTCAAGATATGGCTTTAAGTCGGTGTCATGATAGCCTCATTAGTTGAGCTATGGTTGACTAAGATTTAGAGAATGTAATCAAATGAAGAGTTCCTTATGTACCTCAAGATATTAAGATGGAGCACGAGAAGGTACTTGGTTGACCAATACAAAGAGTGAAGAGTGATTTCAAGTTGGTCAACACATGAAGCATAAAGAATGTACCACATGGTATTGTGGTATGGTAAGCCTTGTCAATTATGCATCATGAACTAATCCATTATATATTTGCCTTTGCGTTTTCTATATGGACAGGTATCTTTCCATGGGCATGCTTAAAAAATGAAGATATTATATAGCCCATGAGAGGATGATATCAAGTGGTGATCGTCATCAAGGTTGAGAAGGGCAAGTTCAAGATAAGCATCTCGAGAAGATCATTTGCTTGAAGCTTGCCGTCCATATTGGTGATAATGGACATGTGAAGACATGTATTAATGAAGCTATCCCATAGTGGTGTATGGGGAGCAAATTAGGAGTCTTCACGAAGCAACAATGATCAAGTGTTGCATTCCGGCTTGGGTGGAGCTTGAAGCGTTGTCATCAACATCAAGCGGTTTGCGTAAGACAAAGGTATGGACTTGCTAGGTTTTCCTTTTACCGGTCTCAGGGTGGTTGTTGGGAGACCGGATTATAGGATAGATAGCCGCACTATCAAGAGGGGCTTTCGGTTGTGTAACTTGATAACATCGTCATAGGGAGCTCAATCCTTTGCATACTTTGCATCTTCCTATTTTGTTGCTTCTTGGTGTTTCTCCATGTGAGGTTCTTGATCTTGTTGCTAGATCTTCAACAATCCCAAGTTCATCGAAAATGGAATTCGTATGCATCCTCTATGGCGTTTTCGAGTTTAAAGGTTTTATCGGTTCTTATTTAGGGAGGCTTCTTACCTTTATTAATTTGGTTCTATCCTCCTTTGTTGGGATATGATTTTTCTCTGCACAATCTTGTAAAGCTTGTTGTCCTCGTAAAAACAAGCCCAAGATCATCGAAATCGGAGTCCGGATGCAAAAGTTATTGCGTTTTTCGTGAAGCCTGGTTCATCCCGGTTGTGGATTCGGTTCAACCGGCTCCCAGACCGGGTGGTCCGGTGTCAGTACCGGAAAACCGGATCTGAAATCGGGATTTTTGGTTTTTCTATACCGAGTCTATCCGAGACTGTGTACTGACCCTAATTCCTGTTTTAAGTTCGGTTTTCCGGTCCAGGAACCGGACTGTCCGGTTATGGAGCCGGTCCAACCGAACTTTCAACCGAGTTCGCACAGATTTGTTCCAACGGCCATATTTGCTTTCCACTATAAAAGGGGGTTCTTCCCCCAACGTTTAAGGGTGTTCTTGACCACGAAATTGACCTCCATTGTTGAACCTCTTGAGCTTGCTTCCTCCCCCTTCCCTCCTATGATTCTTGCATCTTTTTGAGGGCTTTGGAAGAGGAGATCTAGATCTACAATCCCACCAATCAATTCCTCCTCTAAATGAGGGGAACCCATTGGATCTAGATCTTGGAGTCATTGGTTGACTTCCACCATTGTTATTCCTCTCTAATTCCTCCCTAGCACTTGTTTCTTTGGTGGGATTTGAGAGTGAAGGATTTGAGCACCCTTGGTGGTCTTGCTTTCATTCTTGCATAAGTGTTGAGATTTCCATTACGATTTGTTCGAGTGAGAGACCGTGAGCTTGTTACTCTTGGAGGGTGACCTCCTAGTTGGCTTGGCGGTTGGTACCGCGGTGTTCTCTTAGTGGAAGATGGTGAAGAGACCCGGGATTCTCCTTCGTGGAGCTTGTGAAGTGGTTGTGGAGCTTGCCATCTCCGGAGTGGAGGAAAAGCTATCCATAAGGAAATGGCCTATTCCTTCGTGGGATAGACTCGGAGAATAAGGTGAGCCTTTGTGGCGCGTGAGGAATCCTTCGTCGAACCTCACACCTCTCCATCGTGACGTAGCCCCCTTCCCAAAGGTGGTGAACACGAGAATACATCTCCGTCTCCGCGTGCCTCGGTTATCTCTATATCCGAGCTTACTTTCCTTGTGATAGCCATCGAGCTTGAAGTACTTATATCTTGCTTATCACTTGTGGTATATTTATCTTGTGTTATATTGCTTAGCTTAATTTTTTGTTGGTGCACTTAGTTGAGCCTAGTGTATTTAGGTTTTGTGCTTGTAAAATAAACGTTAGTTTAATTCCGCATTCTATCAAGCCAAAACCATAATAGTTTTGAAATTGCCTATTCACCCCCCTCTAGGCGACATCTCTATCCTTTCAATTAGTATCAGAGCAAGGTATCTCCTTGTTTAGGCTTCACCGCCTAGAGTGTAAAGATGTCGGCTAGTAGTATAGTGCACAACGACACAATTATCTTTGATGGCACAAATTATGCTTTGTGGAGAAATTGCTTGCTTTGTAATCTTCGGACCTTGTGTCCAAATATTGAGCGATTTCTAGATGTAGGTTTTTCTCCTCCTATGGATCCTCAAAATCTATCTTTAGAGGATTAGAAAAATTTACATCTCGAAGCTCAAGTATCTAATGAGCTTATTTTCTCTTTGAGCCCCACAGTTAATTTGTTCTTGACGATTGTAAAGCGCAAGTCGTCTCATGAGAAGTGGACCAAGCTTAAAGAAATTTTTGGTGGTTCCATTTCTAATATTGTCGGTGGTTTCTCCGAGGAGATCTCTTTTACTTCACATCATGAAGAGCTCCAAGTTGCTTCCACCTCCGGCCGCGATGAGTTCTCATCTTCACCCACTTCACCAATGTGTGGCAAGACACAAGGTAAATATATGGTGAGTGGTGTTGGTGAAGGGAATATGCCCTGAGAGGCAATAATAAAATGTTTATTATGTGTATTCCAAGTATATGATAGATGTTTATTTTGCATGCTATAATTGTATTAATACGGAAATGTTAATACATGTGTGTTTAATAAACAAACAAAAAGTTTCTAGTTATGCCTCTCTCATAAACTAGTTCGTTGATTAACAAGATGATCACGGTTTCCTGATCATAGACATTGGATGTTGTTAATAACGAGATCACAACATTAGTGTAATGGTGTGATGAACATTCATCCGAAGTATAGCATTACGATCAAAGTCGTTGAGTTTATATTGCTATAAACAAACTACGAAGTAGTCCTAATCCTTAGACCATGAGATCATGCCAATCACTAACACCGGAAGAGTTTCTTGTTGACATCAAACGTCACTCCGTAACTGGGTGATTATAAAGATTGCTTCAAAGCTACTAAAGTGTTATGTTGAGAATCATGGATCAAGAGTGGAATTTTTTCATCCCGATGACGGATAGATATGCTCTGGTCCCTCTCGGTGATATCACATTGATTAGCTTGCAAGCAAGTGATTTGATCACTAGAATGTTATATCACGAGAACGAGAAAAGAGTGCATGTCAGTAACGAGATCAAACTAGGTATGGAGATACCGATGATCGAATCTCGGACATGTAATATATCGTGAAACAAAGGGATTACGATACAAGCATAAAAGGTTCCGACGATCACAGGAAAAGTCATCGTTGAATGTGTGGGAGTCAGTATGGATCTCCAGGTCCCGCTACTGATTATTGATCGGAGAAGGGTCTCGATCATGTCCGCATTATTCGCGAACCGTAGGGTGACACACTTAAGGGACACTGGAATCCAGTTGGAGCAAATGTTTCATGCCGAAAGAATAAACAAGCGCAGGAATTTATTTCACTAGATACCGAAACAGGTTTTCGGGTGAAATTGCATAAAGTGGTTATGCATGTGAAATGGAATTCTAGCAAGGGGTTATTTGTGAATGTTTGTCATTAAATTAATTGACAAAATTCTGAATAAAATAAAAGAGTTTTATTTAATGAGAGTTTGCATTAAATTTGGTGGAAATTTAATGGGAATTTGAGTGGACTTTTGAGTGGAGGGAATTTAAAGGAATTTTGTGAGTGGAGTGTCCACCCACATGAAGAGGGGAGGGCAAGGGGGCAGACCCCATGCGCCGGCCACCCCCTTGGGGTTCCCCCCTCCTCCTATAAAAGGAGCCCCCCTCCTCACTTGTCTCTCACACCTCCTCGTGAAGGATCTCTCTCCCCCTCTAGAATTTATCCGCCATGGTCTCGGACTAGCGAGATACATGTTACCGGTGGCTATTCGGCAAGAAAGGGTTGTGCTTCCGCTGCATCGCTGGAGCGAGGAGGCGGAGGTTTCCCGGTGTCTTGTACGTGTGTGCGAGCACGGATGCGCTGCTGCTTTGCGACGCTAGGACTTCCTCTCGATCTTGAGATCGGCAAGAGATCGTCTACATCAACCACGAGTTGAACTCGTTAAGCTTTGTCGGTCTTCAAGGGTATGTTCTCTACGGATATACATCTGCCCGTTGTTTGTATCTAGTAGATAGATCTTGGTACATAGTTCCCATCGTAGGAATTTTTTTGTTTTCTATGTTGCGAACCCTTCAGTTGGGAATTGCAATGTTGATATTGTGCTCGCTAATGATGATCCTTCGTCTCTATCCCATTGCAATGTTTCTTCTTTGGACTTAAGCACTTCTTGCAACAATAATGCTATATCCCCTTGTGTTGCTAGTCCTTGTATGTCATCTAGAAATTATTTGAGTACTAGTGTAGATGATACGCTTGATTTGCCTTGTTACCATGAACAAAATGCTTCTATTTCCTCTAGTTGTTTATCTAACATTGTAGAGGAAATCAAACATTCTATGAAGCAAGACATGATCATGAATAAAGATTCAAGAATATCCTCATCTTCATTCTCCCATGCTCACATGTGCCTTATTGCAAGAGGATCAAAGGTATCTCCTACTTTGGATCCCAATATATCTTGTAAACATAATAGCAATGATAATGATGATAGTGATGATGACATTGATGAGGATACTAGTGCTCTCTTGCTTGAGTTGACTTTTTTGTGTACCTCTCTTCGTGGTAATAATAAGGCCGTTACTTGTCTCAAACACGTTATGGACACCATAACCAAAAAAACGGGAACCATAGAGGAGTTGGATTTCCAACTTGATGATGTGATTCAGAGATTCAATCTCCTTAAGCAAGAGCTTGCCAAGGAGAAGCACACTAATTGTCTCCTCACACAAAAAAATGAATCTTATGAGCATGAAAAGGAAAATTCCATTAATGATGCTTGTGCTACTAACTCTACTTCTTGTGAAGCATCTATCCTAAAGGAGAATGTTGAGCTAAGGGCTCAACTTGAGTTGCTAACTAACAAGTATAGGAAATTGGAAGAAAGTCACGAAAAGCTCTCGGGCTCTCATAATGATATTCTAATCTCTTATGATGGGATAAAGTTAGCTCGTGAGGCAAGTATTACTAAGGTAACATCTTGTGAGCCTATTTTGGACATTAGCACAAATTCTACTCAAAATGCTATTTTGCCATGTGCTAGTCCTAGTAATTCATCTAGCCATACTATTGATAATCCTTGTGTTGGATTAATTGCTTTGCCTTGTTGGTCTAACAATGAAGCTTCTACTTCCTCTAGTACTTGTATTTATACTAACCATGTAGAGGAAATCAAAGAGCTCAAGGCTCAAGTCACTTTCTTGAGGAATGACTTGGAAAAGAGTCATGAAGGGAAATCCACACTCGATAATATCTTGAGTGTGCAAAAATCCCCTAATGATAAAAGTGGACTTGGATTCAACTCCAATAACAAGAACAAGTCCAATATAAACAAGAAGAAGGGCCAAAACCAAGTCAAGAATTCGGCCAAGATTATTTGATTCAAGTGCAAGGTTGAAGGACATCATGTAAGATCTTGTCCATTGAAGAAAAAGCACTTGAGTGAGAAGCAACAAGGGAAGCGGCCACAAGTTCATGTTCAAGCCCAAGTTGAAGTTAGGCCACTTCCGAAGAAAAATCAAGATAATGCTCCCCAAGCCAAGAAATCAATGAAGAAGAGAAAGGGGAGCACTTGTTGCTACATATGTCATGTGAAGGGGCACTTTGCCTCTTCATGTTCAAACGGTACCTTATCTAACCCTATCATTGTTGATGATGATTATTATCTTAGGAAGGATATGGATGGCAATGTGTTTGCCAAGTTTGTTGGAACTCAAAGTGGTCTCAAGAAAATAACCATTTGGGTTGCCAAGCCTATTGTGACTAACCTCTTAGGACCTAACTTGGTTGGGTACCAACTAGCTCAAACTTGATCAATAGGTGTTTATGGAGGGCATTGGAGACTTGGCTAACTCTTGAAGAATTAAGGGATCTTCATATATTATATTTGATCAAGCCAAGTTATAAGGATTATTATTTCCCTATCTTATATCCAATGTGCCTCTTCGCGGTAACTTGTACTTAACTCATTTATATTGTAAGTTACTTGACCCTTTACATGTTTTGGTTTTGTACCAAGTATGTGTTTGTATTTGGTGTGCCTCATGCTTGATTATTTTGTGTATTCAAGTATGTCTAGGTGATTGGCACATCATTTACTCGAGTGTTTTATTTTGAGCCTCTAATGCATCTTGATGATATCTTATTTGGCTCTTTTAGAGTGGTTAATGGAACATACCATTTTGGGGGAGTGACATGCCTCGCGCATCTCTCAAACCTTAAAATATGTGTACATGAGTACTACCACTTAGTATTGATATTGCAAGCTTATCTAGTCACTATGTGGTGTATCATACTCATGAGAAATTCAAATTCTAAATGTCCATTAATTATCTCTAGTTGAGATTGTTTTGCCTCTTATAAAAAAATGAATATCACATTATGGGGGAGTAATATGCTTCTTTTGCATATCACAATCCTAGGAAATGTGAACATATGAGGTAGTGCCACTTAGAGTTGATATTGTTGATTATCTTGTTTCTAGGTGGCACGTTGGCTCAAACAAGGTCCTATTTTTGTTAGAAGCTTTTATTGCTTGTCTTTTTGGTCTTTGTTTGAGTAAGAAATTCTTGGTGCGGTCTTTCTCAAATACATATCTATATATCTTATTTGGGATACCATTTGCTTCAAGTTATTCTAATCATTGTTTTGCATAATTGTGTGACTAGTTGAAGCTATCAAGAATCTCTATCTTTGCATAGTGCTTAACATTTTTATTTCTATCTTATGCTTTTTATTGTGAATATTTATCTTTAATATCCGTGCAATATACCACCGAAATCTATTCCAATACAACCATTGTCTTCGACAATTGATATACTTGTGTGTGGTAGCATTTGTGGATCATCTTCACTTTGGAGTTAACCTCTTATTGCCTTACTTTCTTTCCAACAAAAAATGTGTGGCTCCCATTGTCTTCCTTGGCCTTTTAACATATATTTGATGATGTTTTTGATTATTATCAAATGTGTTTTAGTGGAAGACAAACCTTTTCTTCTCAAAACCTTGTGCCATTGTGAAAAGTGTTAAGGGTTTGGTTTATTTGTTAAAACCTTGCTCTTTTGGGAGTTTGTTATCTCATTCTTTATTCTCTATTTTATTTTCTTGAATGAGATAAATCTTTGAGCATTTTTGTTTTTAATTCATCTTTCATGCTTAATAGTTTTTGCTCGGTTCATTCGTTGAACTTTGTTGAACAAATCTTGTGTTGATTTGATTCTTTGATATAGTTTGGACAACAAATGTGTTTTGTCACACCTTGTATGCCTTCTTGAATATTTTTGGTGATTTGTTCAAAGTATATCTTCGTTGGATCTTGAAATTCTCGCACATGCATGTTTAATAAATGCATATCTTATGTCATGTTTTGCTTTCTTTGATCCAATATATAGGGTATACTCCATCAAATCCTTAAACGGCTAAGATGTGCATGAAATTCAAATTTCATCTCTAAATATGCACATATTGTTATGGAGTGTATCCTATGTGTTGTGGTTATTATAACCACTTTGGACCCAATAAGTTTGGGGACCAATATGTACTTGAATGTTGTTTTAGGTACATTGAAGATGCAATGGATGCTTGTCTCGTCTATAAAGAAAGTTGTCACCACATGATAATTGGAGCCAAGCTAGGATGATCTAAAAATTCTTATCTACTACATCATACCATTGCTATCTTGGTAACAAGTATCTTATTCATGCATACTATTCTTCCATCCAATCTCTTGTAGGTTGCATGTTGGCATGAATTTATTTGGTTTTAAATGTTCGATTCTTGCAATTATCTTTGAAAGACTTATGTATACTTATTGCTTATGTGAGTAATATGAGATGATGCATATACTAGGGAGTATATAAAATCATGTTCATGATTCACCAATTCCAAATATGCCTTCTAGCAATTTATTGCATATCAACTCCATATAGAGGGAGTGAGGATTCCATGTTTGTGCATATTGTATTCAAATGAAACAACTAATTTATGCACGAACCTTGGGGAGCTTCCTTATTTCACTTAGAGCACTATTTGTCCATTTGATTATTTGGATCTTTTGATTGCTTGCTTCATCCGTTGAAATTCCTTCACCTTGTTATCCTTTTAGCAATCCTTGATTCTCAATATAGTTTGATTTCCTCCAAGTGTTCGTCATTGGGTATGTGCATGTGATTTCACTCGTATTACGAGTAATGCACACCTTGTGTAGGATACTATATTGTCATTCTAACCTTGTTATCCATTTTGGCACTTGTTGTCAATGGGGGAGAAGTTTAGAGGGTTTAAAGGGAAATGGTTTTCTACTTAAGATTGGTTTGTTCTTAAGTGTTTGCCTTTCATGCATTTCATCTTTATTATGTTTTGCATGGTTGTATATATAGTGGAAACTCTCCCAAAGGTTATGCTTAACAATGTATGCAATGAAATTCAAGATCATCACACGTGCATATATTGTGGGGGAGTTTGCTCTATATATGTTGGTTCTACTCACATCTCATGCATTAGTTGTAGTTTATGTGATTAGAATCAGTTTTGATATGGGCTAGTATCTTTGTGTTACTTAACCATATCATATACAACCTCTTGTATACAACTTATTCTCAGATAAGCTGTGTACTTGTTTCTAATATTCATTATATAAACCCTCTTATTGTGATTGTCATCAATTACCAAAATGGGGGAGATTGAAAGGGTAATTTCCCCTATGTGTGGTTTTGGTGATTAATGACAATCCCTATGGACTAATGTTTTCAGTGAGTTTTATATGAAGGTATATTCCAAAGGTCATGCTTGTAGTCCATGTGTTGGATTCAAGTATATATGCCATGAAGATAAAGATATACCTTGAGTATTGGCATCAAAATCATCGAGTGGAAGAGAAGAATATGATATGATCAAGATCTTGAGAGTGTGATCTCAATAGAAGAATTCAATATATGGATCTAAGTCGGTGTCATGATAGCCTCATTAGTTGAGCTATGGTTGACTAAGATTTAGAGAATGTAATCAAATGAAGAGTTCCTTATGTACCTCAAGATATTAAGATGGAGCACGAGAAGATACTTGGTTGACCAATACAAAGAGTGAAGAGTGATTTCAAGTTGGTTAACACATGAAGCATAAAGAATGTACCACATGGTATTGTGGTATGGTAAGCCTTGTCAATTATGCATCATGAACTAATCCATTATATATTTGCCTTTGCGTTTTCTATATGGACAGGTATCTTTCCATGGGCATGCTTCAAAAATGAAGATATTATATAGCCCATGAGAGGATGACATCAAGTGGTGATCGTCATCAAGGTTGAGAAGGGCAAGTTCAAGATAAGCATCTCGAGAAGATCATTTGCTTGAAGCTTGCCGTCCATATTGGTGATAATGGACATGTGAAGACATGTATTAATGAAGCTATCCCATAGTGGTGTATGGGGAGCAAATTAAGCACGAAGCAACAATGATCAAGTGTTGCATTCCGGCTTGGGTGGAGCTTGAAGCGTTGTCATCAACATCAAGCTGTTTGCGTAAGGCAAAGGTATGGCCTTGCTAGGTTTTCCTTTTACCGGTCTCAGGGTGGTTGTTGGGAGACCGGGTTATAGGATAGATAGCCGCACTATCAAGAGGGGCTTTCGGTTGTGTAACTTGATAACATCGTCATAGGGAGCTCAATCCTTTGCATACTTTGCATCTTCCTATTTTGTTGCTTCTTGGTGTTTCTCCATGTGAGGTTCTTGAGCTTGTTGCTAGCTCTTCAACAATCCCAAGTTCATCGAAAACGGAATTCGTATGCATCTTCTATGACGTTTTCGAGTTTGAAGGTTTTATCGGTTCTTATTTAGGGAGGCTTCTTACCTTTCTTCATTTGGTTCTATCCTCCTTTGTTGGGATATGATGTTTCTCTTCACAATCTTTTAAAGCTTGTTGTCCTCGTCAAAACAAGCCCAAGATCATCGAAATCGGAGTCCGGATGCAAAAGTTATTGCGTTTTTCCTGAAGCCTGGTTCATCCCGGTTGTGGATTCGGTTCAACCGGCTCGCAGACCGGGTGGTCCGGTGTCAGGACCGGAAAACCGGATCTGAAACCGGGATTTTCGGTTTTTCTATACCGTGTCTATCCGAGACTGTGTACTGACCCTAATTCCGGTTTTAAGTTCGGTCTTCCGGTCCAGGAACCGGACCGTCCGGTTCTGGAGCCGGTCCAACCGAACTTTCAACCGAGTTCGCACAGATTTGTTCCAACGGCCATATTTGCTTTCCACTATAAAAGGGGGTTCTTCCCCCAACGTTTAAGGGTGTTCTTGACCACGAAATTGACCTCCATTGTTGAACCTCTTGAGCTTGCTTCCTCCCCCTTCCCTCCTACGATTCTTGCATATTTTTGAGGGCTTTGGAAGAGGAGATCTAGATCTACAATCCCCACCAATCAATTCCTCCTCTAAATGAGGGGAACCCATTGGATCTAGATCTTGGAGTTATTGGTTGACTTCCACCATTGTTCTTCCTCTCTAATTCCTCCCTAGAACTTGTTGCTTTGGTGGGATTTGATAGTGAAGGATTTGAGAACCCTTGGTGGTCTTGCTTTGCATTCTTGCATAAGTGTTGAGCTTTCCATTACGATTTGTTCGAGTGAGAGACCGTGAGCTTGTTACTCTTGGAGGGTGACCTCCTAGTTGTCTTGGCAGTTGGTACCGCGGTGTTCTCTTCGTGGAAGATTGTGAAGAGACCCGGGATTCTCCTTCGTGGAGCTTGTGAAGTGGTTGTGGAGCTTGCCATCTCCGGAGTGGAGGAAAAGCTAGCCATAAGGAAAGGGCCTATTCCTTCGTGGGATAGACTCGGAGAAGAAGGTGAGCCTTTGTGGCGCGTGAGGAATCCTTCATGGAACCTCACACCTCTCCAACGTGACGTAGCCCCCTTCCCAAAGGTGGTGAACACGGGAATACATCTTCGTCTCCGCGTGCCTTGGTTATCTCTATATCCGAGCTTACTTTCCTTGTGATAGCCATCGAGCTTGAAGTACTTATATCTTGCTTATCACTTGTGGTATATTTATCTTGTGTTATCTTGCTTAGCTTAATTTGTTGTTGATGCACTTAGTTGAGCCTAGTGTATTTAGGTTTTGTGCTTGTAAAATAAACGTTAGTTTAATTCCGCATTCTATCAAGCCAAAACCGTAATAGTTTTTAAATTGCCTATTCACCCCCCTCTAGGCGACATCTCTATCCTTTCATCCCTTCATGGCGATCTCCATCTCCACAAAGCCTGTAATCCGACTCCTGCCAACTCTTGTCACTTGTCGTGTTACTCCATGTCGCCAACATGTACAACGCCTTGCATGCCTTCCGGGTTCTCCAAACAGCTACACTAGCTTAGTAAAGTAAATTACAAGGAGAATCCGACACACAGGTCGTTATACAATAATATGACAACACCTAGGCTCCAGCCGGCTGACAAAACCGTGATTCGCAGATCACGTATGGATTACACACATACTGTAGGGTTTCGTAGCATGGAAAACAAAAAATTTCTACCGCATACAAACAAACAAGCCAAGATCTATCTACTAGATTGTAGCAACGAGTCGATGGAATAACTCACCCTCGAAGATTCCAAAGTGTTTAACGAGAGCGGATTCTCATGGGTGATGTAGTCGTACTCTTCCCGATCTCAAGATCGCGTAGACGATCCTTCCGGCGCCGCGTTCCGGCAGCGCTCCCGTAGTCGGTCACACGTTCGGTACTCGATGAAGACCTTCCTCTCCCTTGTTCCAGCAGGCAGCGGAGGTTGTAGCACTCTCCTCGTGATTCCGGCAGCACAACAGCGTGGTACCGGAAGTGGAGGGGAGATCTCGCAGGGCTTCGCCTTAAGCTGGAGCGAGTATGGTGGAGTATGAGAGAGTCCTCGGTGTTCTAGGGTTTAGACACACCAAGGAGGGGGCTAGGCCGGTGGCTAGGGTTTCACCTAGGCGGCGGCGGCGAGTGCCCTAGGGCCGGCGGCGGCTATGGAGGCGGCGGCGCCTTGGGGCTAGGGTTTAGAGGTGTAGGAACTCGTGTCTAGGAGGGGAGCCCTGCCCCTCCTTTTTGTAACACCCTCAGAATCGGCCCTATGCAAGTTTTAGCGAAACCCGCCAAACCCGCATAGAAACGATTCGAAGGTGCCCACCAGGCACTTTCGTGCGGGTGGAAAACGAAGTAATAACATTACACAACAGTCCTCGATGGGACCCACAGAACAAAATATATACAGCAGCGACTCAACGAGTCAAGAATACAGATAAACAGAACAAAGATCCAAATCACCTTGAAAACGATACAGCGTCCAGCTACGGACAAGATGCAAATGGGGCTAAGAGCCCTGAAGAATAACCAATGACGTCCATAACCCTGCCCAGGCCAAGCCGGAAGGGTAACCCTGCTAACGGCGTCGCTCTCAAAACCTGCTTAAACAAAAGGGGTGCCGACAAAGGGCAAAGGAAAAAGAGGAGCGTCAGTACTGAGGCCAGTACACGGCGAGACTAGAATTCGGCGGTCCTCGCCTACACAGGTATGGTGGACTGAAGCGGCAGCGGCAGCATGCACTAAACAACCTATAGAGACTCGATGCAACTGGCGGTTATCAGAGAGGGATAAGAATGACCTATTCGGAACCAACCTGATACTACCACCAAACAAACCCATCCTGGCGTTTCCCCCTCGAGACCAACGAGGAAGTCAACCGAGGAACTCACACAGTTGGCAATTTTACTTATTCAGTTATAGTTGCGGCACTTTACTAGTCAGGTTTAGATAATCGTCCTGATAAAGTAAGCAGTGGGCACTTTTAGTTAACCATTCCGTTATAGGTGCGACACTTACTAATCAGATACAATTAGCATGAGATAACCCAAAACCCAGCAGTTGTTGGTACTTTTATTTAGCCATTCCGTTGTAGTGAAGCTGATTACTAGTCATATCGGATACAAGTCAATTCATAACAATAAACTTTAGTTATAGTTGTCTATGATCAAGCACTGTGCTCCAAGTCGTCCATAACCGCGGACACGGCTTCTCGAAAAGATTTAACCCTGCAGGGGTGCACCAAAGTATCCACAAGCACTTCGACCCTTTTTTCCAGATCAGTTAACATACACCCATCAGTATGTCGGCGGGGCCTAAGTCACGACGTTCCCAGACCCAAAGCAAGTACATGGGGGCCACCCCACCAAGTCGAACCCGCAACGAAGACGGCTGGTCTCCGAGACGGACTTAGGGTTTGGGTATACGGCTGTGAACGACAGCAAATCCCCAAACGGGGACTGTCGACACCGCGAAATCGTGTCCCGATCCTAAACAGTACAGGTGCTATCTGTCGCACAATTTAAATAAAGCAGTAAAACATGGCATAAGTACAGGATCGTAAATAAAACCTCAAACTAGTTTGTGGCCCCCAGTACAATACTTTGAAATCAAGTAATAATCAATGGGGGGCCCATATCTCCCCACCTGTGGTTAGCGCGCTCGATCTCGAAACAGGTGTCAAGAACATGGGGTCCTACGGGACACAAGTGGGCGGTCGGAAACCAAATATTATCTATCACCCACCGATGCCTCTGCTTACTTCAATTTTAGTTGTTAAGAAGTAATTAAAGTGAACAATAAATAAAGCCATGGTCTTCTCCAACATTGAACATGCGGCAATTCTCCAACAACTGTGGTACTTGATGACACGCAACAGCACTTGAGCAAGCGACTACGGCGCGCAAGTCCAACTATCTACCAAACAACAGGTAATAGGATGTGTCCAAGGTAATATAGGGCTGCAAGGGATATCACGGGTACGGAAACTAGAGCATCGCAACACAGATAGCAATAGATCAACAGGAGGGAATAAATACTATAGAAGTAAGATGGGTAGAAAGGGGGAGATGCTCGCCTGAAAACATGACGAAGGTTCAACCGAAGATCGGGTCGACACTCGCATCAACTCAACGGCCTTATCCGCGAAGAAGCAAAACACTAGAATAATCACCGGATGCAATATTTAATACTACGGCAAAAGATCGGGCATGATGCATGTATGATGTATGACATGGCAAAGGTGGTCCCGACAATTAATTGGATGGTTCAAGTTATTTATCTACTCCGCAATTTAAATGTTGTTTAACAAGGCAAAATATATCACCGGTTCGCTACCCAAGTTTAAATGAGGCCGATATGAGACTGGATTTGCCCGCATATGGGCCCCATATTTAATTATGAGGTGAATCGGCATAAGGCCCCCAAACCACATGACAAGGACGCATGCATGAACAATTCAATATGCAACAATTTATAAATATGGCATTTATAAAAATAGGGGCTCGGATAAGGGTCACACATTAGGGTTCGGCAGATCGTGGGTTCCGGGGTTCGGGGTCCGGTCTCAGGGTCCAGATCTGGGGTTCAGGGTTCGACGGAACGTTCTCGGTTAGCGGAGGTAGGTCTTGGCGTATCCGTGGTCTTCGGGTCATGTTGACGGTCATGGCGTTCGGGATGAAGCACTTGGTCTGGCGTCGGGGCATCGGACTCGCCCTGGTTGGTGTCGGTCTTATCGTCGCGAAGATCTTGTCGGTTCCGCGCTTCAGATTCCGTGAGGCGACCTTGATGTTCCGTGTAGGCGTTCTCGAGGTCGATGGCGAACTTGTCCGGTACCGGGGTTTTTCGGAGATCTTGGCATTCCGACTCCAATGTCGAGGAAGTACTTGACACGGCGTCGATCTTGTGATGGTGAGCTCCGAGTTCGGTGTTCTCGCCTTGGGTTCTAGGTCGAAGTTCTCGAAATTCGGTGCCGGTGGTTGAAGTCGGACTTGGGTTGTCACCAAGGTGTTCGGATGCACACAGCCTCGGTGTAGATGGCGTTGACGAGCTTGAGACAAAGTATGTGTACTGCAACCAGGGGTTCGGACATCGACTTGGTACCACACACAAGCACCAACACATACACGCATGGTCATAGACGTACTGTTCTTCCCCTTGGCCCACTCGCGCTGGAGGGCAGACGGCGGACGGCGGAGCCCTGCGGGGCTGCTGGCGGTCGCGGACGGCAGGAGAGGACGCCGGCAGAGGCTGGGGGGGTGTGGATGAAGGCCGGCGGGCGGTGGAGGCTGCCGGCGGCGCGGCCACAAACGGGGCGACGGGGAGGCCGGCCGGGCGAGGGCGGCTCTGGCCGGAGAAGGAGAGGCCGCGGAGGGGACGGGCGACGCTGGGCGAGGTCGGCGGCAGGGAGCTTGGGGCCGGGGGCGTCGGCGAGCCGGAGGGGAGGCAGGACGCGGCGCGCGAGAGGACGGCCTGAAGGCGGCGGCGGCTCGAGCTCGGCCGGGCGCGGCCTCGAGCGGGGACGCGGGGCAGAGGAAGGAGGGGACCAGCGGAGGTGGGGGCGAGCGGCGAGGATGGCGGGCCCTGGCCGGACGGGGCCGACAGGGTGCGGAGGCGGGCGAGGCCGGAGCACGCGGGGTCGCCGGGGAGGAGGAGAGGCGTGGCGGGGCAGACGGGGTGCGGAGGCGGCGCGCTCGGGGGCGGACGGCTAGGAGGACGCCGGCGGAAGGAGCATCGGGCACTGGGGAAGAGGAGGTGGTGGCGAGAGGGGGAGGGAACGGCCGCGGCGGGAGGCGGGGCCCTGGGCGAGGTGGGGGGAGATAGAGGCAGAGGAGGAAGAAGGGGTGGGGCGCGGGTGTGCGGTAGCAGGTGGGGTCAGGTGGCGTGGGGATCAGGGCAGGGGGCGGGCCAGGTGGTTGACCAGGGTGGTTCGGCTGGCGTGTGGTGTTGAGTGAGGAGTGGGGTGTGGGGAGAGAGAGAGAGAGGTGGGGTAAGGGGTAGGATTAGGTGGCAGGGTTTGATTGGCTAGGGGGAAGGGTGAGGTGAGGTGTCGAGAGGGGGTTGGTTGGGGTGAGGTGGAGGAGGGGTGGGTAGAATAGGTTGGGGTAGAAAAGGGTCTAGGTTGGACCGTTTTAATTCTGGGGTGGTCGTTCGGGTCGAATCGGCCCGTTCGACTGCCCCACTAAAATAATTTAATATTTTATTTGTTTTAAATGCACCGTTTGCAAACCGATAGCAGACAAATAAAATAATCCGGAGACCCGGGGTTTTGTGTTTGAACAAAGACGGGGCGTTTAGAAAACATGAACCGGTTTTTCCGCAAATAATTTTATGCAAGCAAATGCAAGACGATGACTATGCTCCAATGCAATGTGGCATGATGACATGAGCATGCGGTCATGATGATGCAATGCACAAAATCAACGCGATTTTCTAGTAGTGGTTTTGCGGGATGCCACACTTTTATAGGTGGAGGTGGCCGGCCAAGGGGAGGGGAGTCCCTCCCCAACTCGGCTTGGTGGTGCGCCGGTGGTGGGAGGAGGAACTCCTCCCCCAAGTCGGTTTCCACCTCCCTCTCCACTTCCCAAAAATAGCCGTTTGACTTTCAAACTTGGCGTTTGACTTTTCAAACTAGGATTTGAATAAACCCTCTATTTTGTTCAGCGATGACACCAAGTACATGATGCAATCATACCAACTTGATATAACACATTCATGTACCCTTCCCCTCCAAAGTGCCGGACATTCCTGAACCTTCTAGAACATTCCCGATGAAAACACCGGAACCATTCTCCAACTCCGAAACGGGACTTTCCTTATATGAATCTTATTCTCCAGACCATTCTGGATCTCCTCGTGATATCCCGAATCCCATTCGAGACTCCGAACAACATTCGGACTCTTTCTCATCATTCCATAACTACTCAAACAACGTCGAATCCTTAAGTGTGTCTCCCTACGGTTCGTGAATTATGCGGACATGATCGGGCCACTTCTCCGAACAATAACCAATAGAGGAATCTGTAAATTCATATGGCTCCCACATATTTCTACGATTACTTTGCGATCGAATGAACCACTTACATACGATACCAATTTCCCTTTGTCTCACGATAGTTTACTTATCCGAGGTTATGATCGTCGGTATCTCTGCATACCTAGTTCAACCTCATTACCGATAAGTACTCTTTTCTCGTTACCGTGATATGTGATCCCTTGTGAGCCAGTCACATGCTTGCAAGCTAATTGGATGACATTTCACCGAGAGGGCCCAGAGTATATCTATCCGTCATATGGATGGACAAATCCCACTCTTGATCCATGTGTCTCAACCAATACTTTCCGAACACTCAATTCCACATTTATAGCCACCCAGTTACGGTGTGGTGTTTGATGTCATCAAAGCATCCATCCGGTAAAGGTGATATGCATGATATCATGGTCGAAGGAATTAGGTTACTATGTATCAGAAAGCATATAGCAATTGAACTATTAAAATGACTTGATCTTTATGCTACGCTTATGAATAGGAGTATGTCCATCATATCATTCTCCTAACGATATGATCTTGTTGTTAATAACATCTCAATGTTCATGATAGGGAAACCACAATCATTCATTAACCAACAAGCTAGTGATGTATAGAGGATTTACTAGGGACTTCAAATTAAGTTTACAAATCACACAAGTATTAATGTTTCCTTGTTAATACTATTATAGCATGAATGTAAACATTTATCATGAACACAAAGATATAATAATAACTACATTTATTATTTCCTCTAGGGCATATCTCCAACAGTCTCCCACTTGCACTAGAGTCATCTAATCTAGATTACATGGTAATATACCAAACACCCATGGCAGTTTGGTGCTGGTCATGTTTTGCCCTCGGGAGAGGTTTAGTCAACGGATCCGCCACATTCAGATCTGTGTGTACTTTGCAAATCTTTATATCCCCATCTTGGATATGTTCTCGAATATCGTGAAAACGTAGCTTGATATGCTTCAGCTTCTTGTGTGACCTTGGTTCTTACACATTGGCTATGGCGCCCATGTTATCACAGTAGATAGACATTGGGTCCAGCGCACTAGGAACCTCCGAAGCAGCCATGTATTCCGATTCAGTTGAAGATCTCGCCACAACGCTTTGCTTTGCACTCCTCCAGCTAACCGCTGCACCATTCAAAATAAATACGTATCCAGATTGTGATTTAGAATCATCCGGATCGGTGTTCCAACTAGCATCGGTGTAACCATTTACAACGAGATGTTCTTCACCTCCATAAGAAAGAACCATATCCTTAGTTCTTCTCAAGTACTTAAGGATGTTTTTGACCGTTGTCCAATGATCCACTCCTGGATCACTTTGATATCTGCTAGTTAAACTAACAACATATGCAATGTCGGGTCTAGTACATAGCATGGCATACATTAGAGATCCTATGGCTAAGGCATAGGGAGTCTTACTCATCCTTTCTCTATCTCCTGTCGATGTCGGACTTTGAGTTTTACTCAAGGTCGTATTGGGCAACATGGGCAAGAACCCTTTCTTGCTATCTTCCATTCCAAACCTCTTTAGAACTTTGTCCAAATATGTACTTTATGACAATGATATTTGGCGTCTCGATCTATCTCTATAAATCTTTATGCCTAATATGTAAGCTGCTTCGCCAAGATCCTTCATTGAAAAACTATTATTCAAATATTCCTTGACACTATTAAGAAGGTCTACATCATTCCCAATCAACAATATGTCATCTACATATAGTATTAAGAATGCTACAGAGCTCCCACTCACTTTCTTGTAAATACAAGCTTCTCCATAAGTTTGTACAAAACCAAAACTTTTTATCACCTTATCAAAACGTTGATTCCAACTTCGGGATGCTTGCTTCAATCCATAAATGGACCGTTGAAGTTTGCATACCTTGTTAGCATCTTTAGGATCGACAAAACCTTTGGGTTGCATCATATACAACTCTTCATCAATGTCTCCATTGAGGAATGCTGTTTTGACATCCATCTGCCATATCTCATAATCATAATATGCAGCGATTGCTAGCATAATCCTCACAGACTTTAGCTTTGCTACTGGTGAGAAAGTCTCATCATAGTCAGCTCCTTGAATTTGTCGAAACCCCTTTGCGACAAGTCGAGCTTTATAGACAGTAACATTACCATCATCATCTGTTTTCTTCTTGAAAATCCATTTGTTCTCGACAGCCTTCCGGCCATCCGGTAAGTCCACCAAAGTCCATACTTGGTTTTCGTACATGGATCCAATCTCGGATTTCATGGCTTCTTGCCATTTATTGGAATCTGGGCTCATCATTGCTTCCTCATATGTCTCAGGGTCATCGGTGTTGTCCACCAACATGACACTCATAACGGGATCATAACAATCTGGAGTGGTACGAGTTCTCGTTGACCTGCGAGGCTCTGTAGCAACTTCAACCGAAGTTTCATGATCATCATCATTATCTTCCTCTCTAACTGGTGCAGGCACCACAGGAACTTCTTCCGGTGCTGCGCTACTCGCAATTTCGAGAGAAGGTTCGACAACCTCGTCGAGTTCTACTTTCCTTCAAGTCACTTCTTTCGAGAGAAATTCCTTCTCTAGAAAGGATCCATTCTTGGCAATGAAGATTTTGCCTTCGGATCTATGATAGAAGGTATACCCAATAGTTTCCTTCGGGTATCCTATGAAGACGCATTTTTCCGCTTTGGGTTCAAGCTTGTCCGGCTGTAACTTCTTTACATAGGCTTCGCAACCCCAAACTTTAAGGAACGACAATCTAGGTTTCTTCCCAAACCATAATTCATACGGTGTCGTTTCAACGGATTTAGATGGTGCCCTATTTAAAGTGAATGCGGCTGTTTCTAATGCATAACCCCAAAATGATAGCGGTAAATCTGTAAGTGACATCATAGAACGAATCATATCTAAGAGAGTTCGATTACGACGTTCAGACACACCATTACGCTGTGGTGTTCCCGGCGGTGTCAATTGTGAAAGTATTCCGCATTTCTTCAAATGCTCGCCAAACTCGTAACTTAGATATTCACCTCCACGATCAGAACGTAGAAATTTAATCTTCTTGTTACGTTGATTCTCTACCTCACTTTGAAATTCCGTAAACTTCTCGAAAGTTTCGGACTTATGTTTCATGAAATAGATATACCCATATCTACTCAAGTCATCCGTGAAGGTAAGAACATAACGATAACCACCGCGCGATGCTACACTCATTGGACCACACACATCGGTATGTATGATTTCCAATAAGTCCGTAGCTCGCTCCATCATACCAGAAAATGGAGTCTTAGTCATTTTACCCATCAGACATGCTTCGCATCTTTCAAGTGATTCGAAATCAAGTGATTCAAGAAGTCCATCGGAATGGAGTTTCTTCATACGCTTCACTCCAATGTGACCAAGATGACAGTGCCACATATAGGTCGTGTTATCGCTCGATTTCAAATGTTTAGCCTCAATGTTATTAATATGTGTATTTCCACTATCGAGATTCAACAAGAATAGACCATCTATCAAAGGTGCATGTGCATAAAACATATTACTCATATAAATCGAACAACCATTATTCTTAGACTTAAACAAGTAACCGTCTCGCAATAAACAAGATCCCGATATAATGTTCATGCTTAACGCAGGCACCAAATAACAATTATTTAAGTATAAAACTAATCCCGATGGTAGATGAAGGGGTAGCGTGCCGACCGCGATCACATCAACCTTTGATCCGTTTCCCACGCGCATCGTCACCTCATTCTTCGCTAGCTTCCGTTTATTCTGCAGCACCTGTTTCGAGTTACAAATATGAGAAACCGAACCAATATCAAATACCCAGGCACAACTGCGAGTACTAGTGAGATACACATCAATAACATGTATATCGGATATACCTTTCTTCTTGATGTTGCCGTTCTTCAAATCTGCCAAGTACTTTGGGCAATTCCGCTTCTGGTGACCTTCTCCCTTGCAGTAAAAGCACTCAGTATCAGGCTTAGGTCCAGCCTTGGTCTTCTTCGTCGGCGTGGTAACTTTCTTACCACCCTTCTTGAAGTGTCCCTTCTGCTTAGACTTGCCTTTCTTGAATTTGGTGGTCTTATTGACCAACAACACTTGGTGCTCTTTCTTAATCTCCACTTCTGCAGATTTCAACATGGCAAAGAATTCTGGCAACGTCTTGTTCATGTTTTGCATGTTGTAGTTCATCACAAAGTTCTTGTAACTTGGTGGTAGTGATTGGAGGACGCGGTAAATCCCCAAAGCATTAGGAATCACTATACCCAAGCTTTGAAGTTTGTTTGCGTGCCCAGACATCTTAAGCACATGCTCACTGACGGAGCTGCCCTCTTCCATCTTGCAGTTAAAGAACTTTTCAGAAGCCTCATAGCTTTCAATTGCCGCATGAGTCTCAAAGATCAATTTGAGATCCTCGACAATATCATATGGGTATGAATTCTCAAACCTTTTCTGAAGATCCGATTCTAGACCATACAAGATAGCACACTGAACTGTGGAGTACTGAGTCTTCCGAGTGAGGTAAACATTCTTTAGTTCATCGGCAGCATCAGCTGCAGGTGGGTCACCCAGCGGTGCATCCAGCACATAGGTCAAATTACCAGCTGTGAGGACAATACTCAAATTGCGGAACCAATCCGCGAAGTTGCTTCCATTGTTTTTCAACTTTTCTTTCTCTAGGAACGCATTAAAATTGATGGTAGGGGCTGCCATTGATCTACAACATATTTGCAATAGTTTAGACTAGGTTTATGACAAATTGAGTTCAAATTAATAATAAAATTAATCCAGGTGAACTCCCACTCAAAACAATATCCCTCACATTGTTTTAGTGATCACACGAACCAAATCCACCACATCAACACTGATCATCACGAGAGTTGATATAGTTTCAATGGCGAACAATCGACATGTTCATCATATCTGCTATATGATTCATGCTTTACCTTTCGGTGATCCGTGTTCCGAGACCATGTCTGTACATGCTAGGCTCGTCAAGATCAAACCTTAGTTTCTGCATGAGCAAATCTGGCTTGCTCACGTTGTATACACTTGCGGAATCTAAAACACCTGATCATCACGTGGTGCTTCGAAACAACAAGCTTTAGCAACGGTGCTAACTAAGGGTGAACACTCTATGACTTGAAATTCATGTGCATGAGGGATCATCTTATAATGGTACCGTCGTCTACTAAGCAATACAAGATGCATAAAGGATTAACATCACATGCAATTCATAATATGTGATATGATATGGCCTTTCTTCTTTGTGCTTCCGATCTTCATCTTCAAGCACGAACATCAAGTCCATCATCACCGGCATTGCATCAAGGTCAATGACGCTTCTCCATGGTTGTCGTCCACCGGCTTCAACTATTACAACTACTTTGAATAGACACGCGAGTCTTAACATAAATTAAAGACAACCATATGGCTCCTGCCGGTTGCCAACTTACAATAAGGAACATTGCATACATCAAATATAATCACAATCATGGCCATATCACATCACTGCACACCCCTGCAAAACAAAGTTAGACGCCTCTACTTTCTTTGCATATTTTACGTGGTTTGGGGCTTTCAATAAGTGTCGTTCTAACTTACGAACAAGAACCACAACATTGATACTAGCATTGTTAATCACCCGTTGTAAATTGAATCTTAACTATGCTAGGAGAAACAGGCACACGCAAAGCCACTTATGCAATACAAGTTGCATGTCAAGCGTGGAGCAAGTCTCATGAATGATGTCATGTAAGGTTAGCCCGGGCCGCTTCATCCCAACATCCCACAAGATGCAAAGTACACAAGAAGCAATCGACAATAAAAGCATCAACGCCCACAATGACCATTGTGTTCTACTCGTGCAACATATCTACATATAGACACGGATCTGATACCACTGTAGGGTTTCATAGCATGGAAAACAAAAAATTTCTACCGCATAAAAACAAACAAGCCAAGATCTATCTACTAGATTGTAGCAACGAGTCGATGGAATAACTCACCCCCGAAGATTCCAAAGTGTTTAACAAGAGCGGATTCTCGTGGGTGATGTAGTCGTACTCTTCCCGATCTCAAGATCGCGTAGACGATCCTTCCGGCGCTGCGTTCCGACAGCGCTCCCGCAGTCGGTCACACGTTCGGTACTCGACGAAGACCTTCCTCTCCCTTGTTCCAGCAGGCAACGGAGGTTGTAGCACTCTCCTCGTGATTCCGGCAGCACAATGTCGTGGTACCGGAAGTAGAGGGGAGATCTCGCAGGGCTTCGCCTTAAGCTGGAGCGAGTATGGTGGAGTATGAGAGAGTCCTCGGTGTTCTAGGGTTTAGACACACCAAGGAGGGGGCTAGGCCGGCGGCTAGGGTTTCACCTAGGCGGCGGTTGCGAGTGCCCTAGGGCCGGCGGCGGCTATGGAGGCGGCGGCGGCTTGGGGCTAGGGTTTAGAGGTGTAGGAACTTGTGTCTAGGAGGGGAGCCCTGCCCCTCCTTTTATAGGTGGAGGGGGCCGGCCAAGGGGAGGGGAGTCCCTCCCCAACTCGGCTTGGTGGTGCGCCGGCGGTGGGAGGAGGAACTCCTCCCCCAAGTCGGTTTCCACCTCCCTCTCCACTTCCCAAAAATAGCCGTTTGACTTTCAAACTTGGCGTTTGACTTTTCAAACTAGGATTTGAATAAACCCTCTATTTTGTTCAGCGATGACACCGAGTACATGATGCAATCATACCAACTTGATATAACACATTCATGTACCCTTCCCCTCCGAAGTGCCGGACATTCCTGAACCTTCTAGAACATTCTCGATGAAAACACCGGAACCATTCTCCAACTCCGAAACGGGACTTTCCTTATATGAATCTTATTCTCCGGACCATTCCGGATCTCCTCGTGATATCCCGAATCCCATTCGAGACTCCGAACAACATTCGGACTCTTTCTCATCATTCCATAACTACTCAAACAATGTCGAATCCTTAAGTGTGTCTCCCTACGGTTCGTGAATTATGCGGACATGATCGAGACACTTCTCCGAACAATAACCAATAGAGGAATCTGGAAATTCATATGGCTCCCACATATTTCTACGATTACTTTGCGATCGAATGAACCACTTACATACGATACCAATTTCCCTTTGTCTCACGATAGTTTACTTATCCGAGGTTATGATCGTCGGTATCTCTGCATACCTAGTTCAACCTCGTTACCGATAAGTACTCTTTTCTCGTTCCCGTGATATGTGATCCCTTGTGAGCCAGTCACATGCTTGCAAGCTAATTGGATGACATTTCACCGAGAGGGCCCAGAGTATATCTATCCGTCATATGGATGGACAAATCCCACTCTTGATCCATGTGTCTCAACCAATACTTTCCGAACACTCAATGCCACCTTTATAGCCACCCAGTTACGGTGTCGTGTTTGATGTCATCAAAGCATCCATCCGGTAAAGGTGATATGCATGATCTCATGGTCGAAGGAATTAGGTTACTATGTATCAGAAAGCATATAACAATTGAACTATTAAAATGAGTTGATCTTTATGCTACGCTTATCTATAGGAGTATGTCCATCATATCATTCTCCTAACGATATGATCTTTTTGTTAATAACATCTCAATGTTCATGATAGGGAAACCACAATCATTCATTAACCAACAAGCTAGTGATGTATAGAGGCTTTACTAGGGACTTCAAATTAAGTTTACAAATCACACAAGTATTAATGTTTCCTTGTTAATACTATTATAGCATGAATGTAAACATTTATCATAAACACAAAGATATAATAATAACTACATTTATTATTGCCTCTAGGGCATATCTCCAACACATACATCACATGCACATGAACCATACCATTCACAACTTCCTGCAAAAATAAGTTATGCATAGATACAATATCTACCGACATTGTGAAACTCGCAACAACATCTAAGGCGCTATGACAGGGCAAAGCCTGCGGTCTCGCTAGCCGGATAGCGGGCAGGGATCGAAGGGGCAGCGCCCCTCGCGGGTGCCGACAGCGCCCGACGATTTTTCTGAAAACGTAGATCTCATCTACGATCCGGACATGGATTCCGACCATTTTTCCGATTCGATCAAACTTTTTGATCTTCGATCACCGCCTCTGGATTTACGTGTCACGGTCTACCCTGATGGCAGAAGCCGGCCGGTAGGGGTATGTCGTTCCACGACCTCAGCAGTATGATCACGGAAATTAGATCTACCATTCCCCGAGTACAGTTGATCCAATCAACCTCGTACAAAACCGATCTATCTCATAGATCGACCACCAAAACAACACATAGATCTCATCTACAGCCAACCGCATATCACATATGCAAGATCTTGAGCCTAAAACCATAAGCTATCGCTCTGATACCACTATTGGGCCACTTAGAGATAAAAGAAAACCTTTTCCCTCTAACGTGGTGATCCCAAGATCTAGCTAAGGAAGAAGGCCACGAGGTATACCACTAGACGCGCAGTTGCTAATTACTGATGAAGCGCGTTAGTTGATGCAGTGCAGTCCTTTGCGATCCGATCGTCCTGCTGCTGATCGTACAACACCTCTGCTGGTATCCACACGTACAAGGAGGAGCACCGGCGGCGAACTGCTAGGTTCGGTACGTCGGCATGACTGTTGTGGAGCTAGGGTTTCCAACACATGGAATGACCTAACCGATCAACCATTAAGCCTTCTGGGTTACTATGCTCCACTATATAGGAAGTGAACGTGGGATCCACTCTCGTGGCCCATTCACTAAAGCCCATATAACACTAGTCACCGTGAGCCCGACTCACTGACTCAGTCCTAATCCGGATTGGGTCCAACCCAACCAGATTTCCGGTTCAGATCCAATCCGAACTTGCTCCCGCTCTTAAGTGTGTGACCCCGCAGGCTCATGGCTACTTGGAAACGATTGTAGTCCGACTCTCAATCGATTAGTCGGTAGCGGCACCTAGCAGAACACGCCGACTCCCAAGTACCAAAGAGTCATGATGACTTGCCTTTCCAGTGTGACTTACGTCTGAGTCCCTTTTGCCTCACGATATACCTTGTCAGACTATAGGCGAATATTTGTCATCCCTTAAATAGTCCGACTCTCTTCTCGATCCGAGATAAGTGATTCACCCGACTAACTCTTAGTCGATTTCCTCGGTTAACACTTAACCGAGTCGTGCATGTCCATGATTTCCGAATCATATCATCCGAGAGGGCCCAGATAATATCTCTCCAAGTGGAGGGGAAAAATCTCGTCTTGGTTATTCACATCACGCAGCTTGATTATCAGTCGACCCGAACTCTGCCTTTATGACTGCCCAGTTACGGATCAACGTTTGACAGAACCTAAGTCGGTGATCCTCAACTCGGACTATGCAACAAACTCAGGTCTAAGGATTACATTGATTGAGATATACAAATGACAACTTGTTCGTTATAACTCAATATGGGTCAATCCGACTCGCTAAACTCTTTAGTCGAATCTGTGTAAGTTGGAATAGCATCACCATGCCCATGACAAGTGGAACCGAGTCATCAAGCCGACTTTCACATTGGTCTAAGTTGTGTGTCCAGCACAACCTCAATGACCAAGGATATTTAGTACAAACAACATGAATGTATAGTTCCACAACCGAATCACATATTCAATGATACACATCAGATGTTTATACAAGGACAACTTAATAACTTTATGAATACAATGGGAAATATCATCATACATGATTGCCTCTAGGGCATATTCCCAACATATGGTGTTTTCGTGAAACATAAATCTATGGAACGATTTGTCAAATCTTAGGTGTTTTGCTGAACTTGTAACTGAAATATCGTCCCTTATGATCCTATCATAAATTATTTATTTTCTTGTTACAATGATTTTCCACTTCATATTGAAAGTCTTTGAACATTTTCAAATGTTTCACCTTCATCCTTATTAAGTAAATATACATATATTCACTTAAATTTTTGGAGAAAGCATATGAAGTTAAAATTCATCGCTCTCGACTACACATAATGGACTTCATACATCTATATGTATAAATTCCAATAAGCTAGTCATCCGTTCCCTTTTGCCCTATGAACGGAGTTTTAATTATCTCTAGGAAAGTTCCACGAGCGTCATTTGATCGAATTCAAAAGACTCCAAAATTCCATCAAGCATGGAGTTTATTTATGTTTTCTTTCCAATATAATTTAAACAGCGATGTCACTTCCTAAGTGATCTTTCAATCATTTGTCTTTCAAATTTTTTTAGCATTAGTTTTATGGATGTGATTTATCCAACTAGACTTGTATATCATCCATTTATTATGGAATACGTAAATGATTTGAACAAACTTTTGTTCTCATAATACCTGATTAAAACAAATCTTGAAGGCAAGCTTTGATGTCAACAAGAAACACATCTTTATTTGTTCTAAATGAACATCATCACATATTTTCTTGCTAATTACTTAGGCCATTATAGTTCATGAATTGTGTTGTTTCGTATGATAATTCACACCAATAAATTCATTATCCAATACTTAAGAACCACATTGTTTAATAAGCAAGGAATACAGCCATAACATGTATATCATCTATATATCTAAGCCGAACAATTCTAGTCTTTTATTTTCTGCCAAATATTTCTTAGATTTCTCTTTCAACACTTCCTTTTCCTTTTTTAAAAGAATCTATCAACATCAATAGTGGATCCATACACATGACACATAGTCCAAAGTGTGTATAGTTAAATACCAATGTCTTTGGGCTTGCACTTTGAAGTAGATCACCATCATCAGATGTTTGGTGTTCTTTCAAATTTCATTATTTAGTAATTTTTAGTGTAGTAAACATTTTACCTACATCTTATATTCATCCTTATCATGATAATTTTCATGATCAAGCTACTTTAGCTTAAAAAGATAAATTGTGAGTATAATGTTGCTCTCCAAAACTTTTTGGAGGATTAGGACGACTAGTGTCTCCAACCTTTTGCAAATTCTCATCAAATATGAGAACATAATTTTGCCATATTATACTCTATCATGTTGCAACCAAAACTTTGTTTCATATATCGCAACATCTTCCACACATGATGGTTTCTGAAAAATTCTTTCAGCTCCTAGATAACCTTGATATTAAAACAATCTTTTGAATATCAAGAATCATGGAGATAAAAATGATGCTTAGATACTAACACTGGAGTTGTTACTCTTGATCTAATACCAATTATTAAACTTCATGGAGTAATATGGAGTTTGCTGAAAGTTTGCAATAGGAATTTTAAACTTTAGATTAACACTTCAAAACAATACGATACCAATTCGTAAAATAACTATCCAAAATTCTATAGTTCTATTATCTCAATTATAACTAAGCGTAAGGTGGTAAACGGATGCCAATGACTACAACAACTATGCAAATTCACTTTGATTTAATTTATGATAAATAGTGTTCAACTTTTAATCATATTACTATTGAACTCCCACTCAAAACAACATCCATCACATTGTTTTAGTGATCACATGAACCAAATCCACTACACCAAGTCCGATCATCACGAGAGATGATGTAGCTTTAAAGGCGAACAATCAACATGTTCATCATATCATCTATATGACTCATGCTTTACCTTTCGGTATTCTGTGTTCTGAGACCATGTCTGTACATGCTAGGCTCGTCAAGGTTAACCTTAGTATCAGCATGTGCAAATTTGGCTTGCACCCATTTTATGCACACGTAAATCTATCACACCCGATCATCACGTGGTGCTTCGAAACAACGAGTCTTAGCAACGGTGCCTACTAAGGACGAACACTTTGTTACTTGATATTTAGTGAGAGGGATCATCTTATAATGCTACTGTCGCGATCTAAGCAATACAAGATGAATAAAAAGGATTAACATCACGTGTAATTCATAATATGTGATATTATATGGCCTTTCTTCGCGTGCCTTCGATCTCCATCTCCAAGAATGAACATGATCTCCATCATCAAGCGTCAAGGTCAATGGCGCCTCTCCATGGTTGTTGTCCACCAGCATCAACTACGACACGCGGGTCTTAAACGAAATTTAAAGACAACCATAATGCTCCTACCAGATGCCAACTTACAATAAGGATCATTGCATACATCATATATAATCACAATCATGCACATATCACATCACAACACAAGCCATGCAAAAACAAGTTAGACGCCTCTAATCTTTCTTTGCATGTTTTACGTGGCTGGGGCTTTCGCATAAGAACCGTTCTAACTTACGAACATGAATCATAGCGTTCATACTAGTATTGTCAATCGCCCGTTTTAAATTGAATCTTCACTATGGTGGGAGAGACAGACACCCGCAAAGCCAGTCGTGCAATGCAAGTTGCACATTGAGAGTGCAGCAAGTCTCATGAATGGTGTCATGTAAGGTTAGTCTAGGCCGCTTCATTCCACCATCCCTGTGGTGACCCAGCATACCACTACATGTGTAGTACACTATAGTCGTTGACATGACATCCATAGTACACCGTTCCGTAAATATCACATCCCTCGGAGTGGTACAACAGAAACATTGTGGGTCCATATTATAAACATACACACATCATTATTATTACAATACCAGAAGTACAAGACATCAAAATATTCAACTTACAAACCAAATATAAACTGTTTTATCAGAAGTTTTAAAGTGACAGCTTCAACTCCAAATTGAGCTCAACAACTTATTATACAAGGTTCATGCTGCCTGGCTCAATTGGTTACTAATAACTAAGGCAACTAATCTGACTCGTTGCCGTCCACTCCATATCTGATCTCGTAGTCCACCCCTTCCACACCGCCCGACAGGCCAGGCTCCTGGTAGAAGACATCTTCTTGACATTATGCTGCATACATAGGAGTTTCTTCTGGACCCTTAGAGTCTAAGCAGGAGATCAAAGGAAAGGGTGAGTAACTGTCACATCCCAAAAAAATTCAAATTTTGAAATGTGAAAATTAAATAAACAAAATAAAACTTTATTGAAATTCAGGGTGAGAAGAAACTTTTCAATTCCAATTGGAAATATCAAAACCTATTTTGATCAAATAAAATCCTAAAGGGATTTAAAAAGATAAATAAACAATAAAGTTAAAATATTTGGAATCACTATTTTTGGATCTTTTAATAAAAAGATTTGGTTTTCAAAAGAAAAGGTAGAATTATAAATAAGGATTATTTTATAGAGCCAAATTAAATCTTGGCCAAGCTTTTGAAATGAAATATTTCTATTTGATAAAAAGAGTAAAAGGTTTAATTAAATAAAATAATGAGGATTTATTAAAGTAAAGGTTTTTCTATTTTAAATAAACACTAAAACTTGTTATTTTATTTTAAATAAGTTTTCCAAGTGATTTGTATTTTCAAATAAAACCTACTGAAATGGTTTTGATATTATTTAGATTTCAAATGGAGATTTTAATAAATCAAATCCCATTTGAATTAATGACTAAGGTCTATTTTATTTAATTATTAAATAGATCCTAAAAGAATAAAAGCATTATTTTATTTGGACTTTGAATTGTGTTGTTAAACAGAACTAAAAATTATACAAAGTTTAGCAAAAGTTTGAATTCATTTGTTGTTTGAATTGTTTGTTTGAAAATCAAAACAGAAAATCAAATAGAAAAATAAAAAGCAACTAGAATAAAAAAAAGAGAAAGAACAGGCCCAACCCATCTGGCCCAACAACCCAGCAACGCAGCCCACCAGCTCTTCCCACTGCGAACCGTTTTTCAATGAGAAATCAACCCGCAGAGACGCTGACGAGTGGCCCCATCTCCCTTTCTCTCTCCCTTGCTGACAGACAGGCCCCGCAGCGCCAGCACGTCATCGTCTCCACCACGACCTCGTCGCCCTGCTGTTGTTGCCTTTGATTGCAACGATGAATTCACGTTATTGCCGCTGTTATACCTTGCCGTGACCACGCCCATTTAATCGCGCATCTCCCCTCTCTCTTTCCCCCCAAGCTCCAGCCACTCCCTGCCTCTAGGCTGCTCCGATTTTGAGCTCAACCACCACTGTCTCCGACGACGTCCCAGGCCAATTCAGGCACCGTCCAGCCGCCCCTCGCCTCCCACTGCTCACGAGCCTGTTCCCCACCTCCAGGCGCACCCGCCCGTGTGCTCCATTCACTCGCGCCCGCTCCAGTACGTCGGCAACTTCAACGCCACTCGCCGCCGCCGTCTGTCTCGCCTCCGACGAGCTTTCCTGGTAAGAGCAGACTGCCCCGAGCCTTCCTATTGATACTCCTAAGATCCCCAGGACTGTACGCATCTGACCGTGTCTTTGTTTTGCCTTGGGGTGAACTACAGCGTCGCCCCCGTCGTCAAACAGAACCACCCGCCGCTCGCAGCAACTCCGGCGAGCAATCGTCGCTTCTCTGGTGCGCCCCTCGCCAAGCCAATGCCACGTTGAGCTTCGCCAACCCCCTGCGAACACGATGAGCACCCCCGCTACCCCCCTTGCGTCCTGTATCGCCGGCACCATTGCGAGCAGAGCGTGCTCCGCCAGACGCCGCCGCCAGCGCCGCCCATTCCTGGTCAACCTCACAGCAGTCGTTGGATCATCATCTAGTGGCTACGATATAACAGCTTAGCGAAGAGGTATCAGTCAATCTGCACCATGTGTTCTAAATTAGATCCTACGTTCTATAACAGTCGATCCACCCGAAGTGGTACCGGCCAATTAGGTTGCGCCACATGGACAGGGTTTTGTTTAAAAACAGAATTAGAGTCTGATTGGTATGCAAATTTGAAAAATCCATAACTTTAGTTCTACACGTCCAAATTTTGCAAATTCTATATCAATGGAATCAGTAGAACAAGTACTTTTCAACCATGCACTGTTTAATGTTTTGCTTCTGTAAAATTGGTTGAAATTGCAGAAACATGTGTAGGCTTATTATGAATATAAAAATTGTTCTAGATATAATTTTAATGTGAAATCTTTGCAAAATGGTTTGTTGTGAACCTACTGAACTTAGGAACCAACTCATGGATTTAAAAATGAATTTTGAGAAGTTTGGGAATAAATACTTGAATTAGCTCATTTCTAGTCAAATAAAAATATTGATTTTGTTTTAGAAATGATTTTTGAATGAAACCTTTGGGAAATAATTTGATTTAAACCTTATGACCCTAAATACCAAGTTTTGTGAATTAACGACTTATTTTATGAACAATATAAAATTATTGCTTTGCTAAAGGCATTTTCAACCACATAAAATAATGATTTGATTTAAAAATAGTTTATAGATAAAACCTTTTGAAAATGGTTTTACCACTTTAGTAAATGACCACTTTGAACCTTATAATGTTTAGAGCCTAGTAGAAACCACTTTTGCAAATAAAACTATCTTTTGTATGCTTGCATGCATGACCTTGCTTTTGTTATTTTAAGTGTGACAAATTGTTTGAATGTTGTGTTGAATATGTGTTTGCTTGATTGATTTGTAGTGAAAATTAGAGGAGTGTGATATTTGCAAGATCAAGAAGTGAACCAACATTCTCTACTAAAAAGGCAAGTGACACTATCATCCATGTCCTACTATTTTCATTACACTTAGTGGATTTTTGTAACATGCATGAAAAGGATTTCTATATTTTATGCTATGCTAAATCCTAATAGGATACCCTTATATATTCCTTAGTGGAAACAATGTAGTTGTAGTAAGCTTAGCCCTGCTATATATTGGGATGGGATACATGATATGATTATATGAAGAATTGAAAAGACATATGTTTTATATAATAAAACAAGTACTCAATGAACCACCTGGGTGGACAAGGATACTCAAGTTTTGGACAAGGTGGCAACAAAAGGAACCATGTTTATATGGAAATCTCTTTTTGTTGTGCACTAGAAGAAAACCACCCAGGGACTTGGAGATTGAACATGTTTCTCGTACAGTGGCTTCCGTGTACAGCCACATGCTAAATGGGCTCTGGCTTAGTCAACTACATAGTGGAAGACCCATGCATTGGCATCTTCAGGTTAACTAGGATTGTGTAAGGGAACTTGAAACCCTACATTGGTGCCTGGATGACAAGCTAGCATTGTGTATTGGGAGGACTCCTATGGAAAGACTTTGTCACATTCTCAATCTGGCAGTACTCCATCTTGGTGAGTACTTATCCAGCGGCCACTGGTGGCATCAAGATGAGATTGTGTCATGTGGGTAAAGTGTACAACTTCTGCAGAATATCAAAATTCTAAGTACTTAGTCGTGTCCCCGGTTATGGACAATACTGAGCAACTAAGGCCTGAAGCTATGGAAGATCTCGACATTCCAATTTCTCAAAGTTAAAACTTGAGGGTGACAACAAGGGATTTGAAGCACTTGGAGTTTTCCAAGAAGTTCAAAAAGATCTGACAAAGAACAAAAACTATTTTTGAAAAGATAGGATAAAACTATATTGCTTTCTGCAAATGAGCCTGAACCCCACTTAGCCAATTATGCATGTAATGATAAGATCCACATATTTCTACTTAGTAGTGAAACTTGCTAATACAATTCAAATGTATTGACCCTTGTGACTGCAACTTATTATGTTGCAGGTTTGTTTGATGTTAGTGAAGTGTGTTGAATTAGGATTACAAGTCTACAACCAACATGACTGCCTATGGCACTTTGAAAATGAAGGACCCCATGCTTATAGATATTCTGCTGCAATGTAATGTGATAGCCAAATGAGCTATGTAAGATGCAATGAATTATTTTATTCCTGTTTATAAAGTGGTATTATGACCTTTGTTTCTTGATATTACATCTTAACTGTGGATGCTAGCTATTGATCCAGGGACTAGCATTGTAAACACAGGGATCTCTACCTTATTCAAGGTTGGGAACCTTACAGTAACAGCCTTACCCTTTAAGTTTATTATATGCAAGGTGGGAAGTTTGATGCTCTATCTACCACCTTGGACTATTAGTCCTTGGCACTATGCAGTGTTCGTAAATCTTTCTTCAAAGATTGATTTTATTATTAAAAACTATGCCCATCAGCCTTCACAGGTTGACCGGAACTTTCATGGAGTTCCATTCCTACCGCGTTCGTAGCTCCTTCCCGGAACAGGGAGTAACAAGTAACAATTCTTACACTCTGCAGAGGTGCGTTACTTTACCCATGAGAGATCAACTCATTGTTGCACAACCGGGCATACTTTCCCGTCCACAATTCCATAATGTGGGGCCCAGTAGGTGATCCAAGCCAATCACTGCCCCCTTCGCGACCCCGCATGTCCCCGTGGTGTACACCATGCCCACCCATTGAATGGTTAGTATAGACCATTAGATGCCAGAACTATAGTGGGACGTTGAGGGTTCCCACCCATATGCTGCATATCCTCTACGAATTACCAATGAATGCATGCTACAAGGATAACAGCCACGACCTACACATTCGGCTACATACGATAGGAAGAAGATACGGCTAACTTCTCCATCCCATTCCAAATCTCACGGTTAACGCGTAATATACGACGCTAGAATCACTGATGACATGGGTTGTTAAGTCCTAGGTGATTAATATTATTGCAAATGGAAACCTAGGTTCCATTGCTCACCTTATCCATATCATTACTTAGGATGATATCAATATTTTTTTGTGAAAATAATATTTTCCTTCTCCGAAACATAGATGATAACACACAATTTATAAATACTTTGATAAAGACTCTTCAAAGGACATGAGCAATCGATGAACTTTCCTTGTGATTGCAAGGTAGTGAAGTTGGATGCTTGCACCGGACCTTGAGCTTCTATGTCTACAAAACATCATTATTGCCTGGTAAGGACAATATTTAAACAAGCAAAAATGAACATGCATAGTAATGTAATGCATTATTTGTTATTTATTTTCTTTCTGTGTTTTACCCATATTTTAGTTTTCTAGAATATCTTTAGGAACTTAAGAAATTCATTTTAAGGAATAACCTTAATATTTTATAAATATTATTTTCACTATTTTTATAATGAAATATATTATTAGTAGAGTTAAAAACTATTTTTATTTTATTTTAACTCTTACATTTATTTACTTAATAATTCTTTTTAAGAATTAGCATTTAAATTAAGGAGATGTTATTTTGGTAACTTCAAATATTTATTTAGTATTTTTATAAAATACTATAATAATCAAGTATAATAAAATTTATTTTTATGTATTTCTTGATTTTTATAAAATTCCATAAGGAATATATATATTATAAATCTTTAACCTAAAATTTATTTATAAAAAATAGGTTTTTTAATTTAATTTAATAGGTTCTTTTATTATGTATTTAAAAAATACATTGTTTATACTTTTTAAGGTTTTTATTGTATTTTTAAGATTTATTGAATTATAGGGGTACTTTGGTCTTTTACTTAAATTATAAAAATCTTTTCAGGGTTTGGGCCAACCCATTGGGCTATTTGGGCCAATCTTGCCCCAATTAGCCTGGTCAAAAACATCTACCCGAAGTGGTACTGACCCCATCGGCCCAGTACACTTCCTCCTCTCTCTCTCGTTCTCATTTCTTCTCCTCCCTCGACCCCGTGGTCGCTGACACCGCCGCCATGCGATTCCCGCCGTCGTGATCCTCTCTGGGTGCTGTCGTGGTGTATGGTGTAGTTGTCGACCTCGCTCCTTCATCTAGTCTAATTCGATTAGGATTTGGGGCTCTCCTGCGGTAGGCTGGCTCCGTCCCGAACCCTAGGGTTTTGGGTGGTGCTGGTGATGCCACCGCCACTGTCCCAGTGGTGCTGGGGTGGTACTGCTCGACCTCAAGTGCTGTTGTGGCTGCCGCCTCGGCTCGATGCGGGTTGCAGCGCCCCTTGGGTGCTCCCCGTGCCGCTGTGTGCTCGTCGTCCCCTCTGCTTCCTCTTCTAAACTACATCGAGGACCTATGGTGAGTTTGATTTTGATCTCCCCTTTGTGATTTCTGTCCTCTGCCCCTCCTGAGCTATGGTTTGTGTCTCTGTTGTGCATACCTAATTAAGGTTCATATCCTGTTCTAGGGTTCCTCCCTCTGTTTTAGTTGTATAAGATGAACTGAAACTGGTGGTGATGACTGATGAGGATTGTGGTCTATTCCACTAGATTGCTCACTGGTCTCATTTGATTATATGATACTAGTGGCCTTATGGTATTGATTTCCAATTGGTAATTGGATATGCTTTAGATGATAGTGCTCCTGTGGAACTATTACTTGTGGATTCTGTTGATTTGGAAATTTACTACTGTCAAGATTGTAGTACTGACAATAGTTCTGTCAGTGATTGTTTACTGTATCTATAAATGTTGGATTGTATGGTTATATATAGACTGAGATTAATCATTTTATTCTAGTGATGCTCTGAAGATGTATAGATAAGATTGATGATGATTTCTGGGGTTTGATCCCAGGAAAATGATATCCAATGGCTTACCATTTTATTTGTGAAATTTAAGTAATGGTTTTGCTTGGCTTTTAGAAATTGTTCCTGTGACACCATTTAGTATGGCACACAAGTTGTTGGGTTCTACTACTGGGCTTAATCTGACAGTGCTTGAAATTGGGTAAATGCCAGAGATAAGTTGAATCATAACTGCCTATGATGTTGGTCTGAGGCATAGGAACTAGTTTCCTATCTTGTTGTCCCTAATAGAAATGTTCTGGTATTATTATTGGTTACCTGATCTTGAATCCTAGTTGGTGAAATGATTGGTGTGCTTCTTAAGTTACATGGATCCATAAGGTCTAGGAATTCCGAGGTGCTACTCCTTTTAAGAGATGTGCCGAGAATTCTAGATCTTGGGTATGTTTATTCTTAGAGTATGGAATATATCTTTATAGCCATGATCAATGAGGTTGGTCTGAGATCCTGGTTTGATCTATTTAGTTTACTTATGGCTTTTATATTCCAAAAATCCTCTATGATGGATTCACCCCACTTGGGTGATTTCTGAGAGATCTAGATATAAAACAACACATGAATCTTAGTCTAGAGAAGATAATAAGATCATGTGATGGTTTTATTTTACTCACCACAACTATTAATTTTGCTGGTGTTATGGCTGGTTGATTTGGATGGCTAGATCTTGCTGATGTGCTGCTGGCTTGAGCTTGTCCTTCACCTTCTGGTTCCTGTAAACTTGGCCTTGATATTGCCCTTGCTGTCCACCTGATCCACCCCTTATTATGTCACCATCTAGTGAGTACTGGAATGATCTTGTGTGTGGTTGGGGTGATGGTTTTCTTGGCTCTTGCTAAGCTTAGCGTGTTCGTGGTTTGGTGTTGAAAACTGAAAGTGAGCTTTAGTGAGCCTTGCTACGGCTGAGCTCTTCCCTTTTGCTTGTGTAGCTGTTGCTGTGTTGACAGCTCTCACCATGCATTCAGGTACGTGTGTTGCCTGTCTACTTGATGCATGGTTTGGATAAGATTGATGAGGTGTTTTACCTTTTGACCTTTTACATTTCACTTACCTGGTGAAACTTTCCCCTCTTACTTGCTGTTAAAATCTGACTTGTGGCTTATTTTTTATGAAAGAACAATTTCTTTCATATTGGTGAAACTTGCCCCTTTATAATACTCAATGATGTAACATGAGCAGTGCACCTCACTGCTCACCACTGTGAGTATTCTAATAACTAATCTTTTATTTTCCTTTTTGTTTGTTTTGAATTTTGTTGCAGGTACAAGATCTGGTGTTCAAGATTTAGTATAGGTTTAGATAGATAAGTAGATTTTCATTGTAATATTTATTTGATTAATTTGTCAGAATTTTGAAATATTTTATAATAGTTTATTATTTAAATTCCAACTGTTGTAATTCCTTTTTTTGTACTGAACCTCTCATTAGTTTGGATGGGTTCATGATTGTAACAGAAATGTGTATGGAATAAAGATAAGAAATAAAGAGTCATTTCTTATTTGCATTACATTATTTTGAATTCTATTATTTATATTATCTTATTATTATTACAAATGATATTACTAAATCATTTAAAAATCATTTTAAAATAACAAACCTTAACTTTTAGATATAAGTTCAAATTCCAAATTTGTGTTCAAAGTCTCCCGCTGAACACACATTTATTCAAAAAGATCATGTCCGAATTTATAACGATCTCTCTGAATATCTATTCCTAAACACAGAGAGTGAAAGAAACTCTGATCACTTTAGGTTTTTAGTTTGGCAAAATTTTACCCGCATTTTACAGATGAATGCATGCATATGCACAAATTCCTAATTATACCCTTCGCTGGTTCCTAAATGCTGGGATGTTACAATCCCGCAAGATGAAAAAGCAATCGTCAACAAAAGCATCAACGCCCACAACAACCATTGTGTTCTACTCGTGCAACAGATCTACTCGTAGACACGGCTCTGATACCACTGTAGGGGTTCATAGCATGGGGGAAAAAATCTATCGCATGAACACACACAAGCCAAGATCTAATCTACGAGATCGGTGCAACGAGTTTGTAGAGTACTAACCCTCATAGATCCAAAGCGTTTAACGAGATTAGATTCTCATGGTTGATGTAGTCGATCACTTGATGATCTCAATATCGTGTAGACGATCCTTCGACGCCGCGTTCCGGCAGCGCACCCGCATTCGGTCACACGTACGATACTCGATGAACACCTTTCTCTCCCTTGTTACAGTAGGCAACGGAGGTTGTAGATCCTCCTCGCAATTCCAACAGCACGACGACATGGTGGTGGAAGTAGAGGAGAAATCTCATAGGGCTTAGTCTAAGCCGGAGCGGGTATGGTGGAGTAGAGAGAGCTGATGGCTGTGCGTGGTGCACTTCGTTGGAAACTCCAAGAGCAAGGTGTGATGAGCACAACAACAAGTTTTCCCTCAGTAGAGACCGAGGTTATCGAACCAGAAGGAGGAAGGAAACATCTCAAAGGTGTTGCAAGCAACGTGGAAACCTACACAACACAAACTCAACACTTTGTCCCAACGAAAAATGAGGTTGTCAAGCTCACTGGTTTGCTGTAACAAAGGATTAACTATATGGTGTGGAAGGTAATGATGGTTTGCAACAAGTAAACAATGGAATATGTATCAATTGTAAAGATTGGACCGGGGTCCATAGTTCACTAGAGGTGCTCTCCTTAGATAAACAACATGGCATGAAGGGTAAACAAATTACAACAGGGCAATTGACAGGAACTGAGCAAGGCATAACAATGCAATACCAGACAAAAAGATCCTATGAGTTTCGATTGGGAAATACAACAATATACATAGACCGCCATCCAACCGCATCTATGACTAGTAGTCCACCTTCAGGTTATCATCCGAACCCCCTCTAGTATTAAGTTGCAAGCAATAGAAAACTGCTTTAAGCAAAGTGTGTAAGGTAAACAATCCACTTGTTCCATGAACAAGAGACCATTGTTTTCTCCCTAGTAGCAACAACACATCTACAGGTGAAGAGATTTCTATCACTTCCCTTGGAAACTAGAGGCATGAACCCACTATCGAGCATAAATACCCTCTCTTGGAGTCACTAAAAACTACTTGGCCAAGATAGCTACTAACAACGGAGAGCATGCAAGATCACAAACAACAGAGACATGATAGAATCATAAAGACAAAACCATTAATCAATCTGACATAGTAATCTCAATATCCATCGGATCCCCGCAAACACAACATGCATGATTACAAATATGTTAGATCTTGATCATGAACGGAGCTCACAAGATGTATCCATGAAAGCACAAGGAGGAGATACAACCATCTAGATACTATATGGACCCATAGTCCAAGGTGGAACTACTCACGCATCATACCAGAGAAGAAGGCCTCCGGGATGATCTCCCCTCCGGCAGGGTAACGGGAAAAACTTCAGATCCCCCGATCTAGGGACGATGGTGGCGGCGGATACAGATGGTTTCATGGAGTTTTGATCGGGTGCATAGGGTTTCTGCATCGGGGGCTTCTTATAGGCAAAGAGGCAAGGCTGGGAGGCGACCAGGGGGCCCACACCCTGCCTAGGCACGGGCCCGCCCTGGCCGCGCCTAGGGGTGTGTGGCGGCCCTGGCTCGCCTCTCCGTATCTCCTACGTACTTCGTATCACCCACGGTAAAATATTGACTTTTGCTTTTGTCCCGTCCAATTCTGAGAATATTGATTTTCTGCCTTTTAGAACCAAAAACAGAAGAAAACAGGCAACTGGCACTGTGGCAACTTGTTAATAGGTTAGTTCCAGAAAACATATAAAAACACCTCAAAGTGTAGACAAAGCAAAGCAAATTAGATACTAAACAAGCATGAAACATAAAAAATTATAGATATGTTTCCGACGTATCAAGCATCCCCAAGCTTAACTCCTGCTCGTCCTCGAGTAGGTAAGTGATAAAAAGAATAATTTTTGAGATGACATGCACCATCAAAACCAAGATCAAACCATTTGCAAGCATTGAAAGCTGGGATCAAAGAACTCTAAACATGTGCATCAAAGATGGAGTTCTAACAATAAGACAAAGTAACTATGCATGCAACATGAAAGGCTACAAACAAACATCATGAATAACATGCATTGAAAAATGTTTGTTTGTTTCACATACAGAAAACATGGCATAGTGACAATCGGCTTGTCCCTCATAGAGTAGCAAATAGATGCATATGACACCTTCAAAGTTCACAAGGGTGACTAGAAACAAATAGCACAAGAACAATTAATATCACAATATGCATCAATCAGTAAGTTTCGGGACATTGCACATAAAACTAAGAAAGGCAACTATGCTCTCTTAATGGTGCCTAAAGGTAGAAGGTGGAGACTCAATAATAGTGGAAGAAAGGCCCTTCATAAGGGAAGCAGGGATTTCAAGTTTCAAAAAGAGCTTCCAAAAATTATGGTACCTGTTAGCTTTCAACCCTTTGCCCCTATCATAAGCATCTTGAACTGATTAAGGTTAAAGTGAACAAACTATGGAGTATATGCTTGACAAAGTATAAGTTTGCAATCTCAAGTCCCTTGAATACGAGGGCCACACCTCATGCAACTCAACTTCAGTCATCTGTAAGGTCTTGTCATTGTAAGTACATGCGTATCATAGAGAACCGCCAACGGGGTACCCCTTGCACATCGTACAAGAGCTATCCCATAACCAAAATGACAAGGCAAGCAGACAATGAGCATCTAAGCGATCTTTTTATTTACTATGTGCATAGCTTTTTATTGAGGATGCTTCATAGATATCTCACTATGGTGATGCTGCAAGTTTCCACCATGATTAGGCATGGCTTAGGCTAGCGACACAGGCGTTTCTCTAACACAAAATACATACTCCATGGACTTAGAAGTTCCCTCTTTATTTCACACTGGTGACATCCATAGACAAAAGAGCATGATATCAATTGAGTACAAAGTACAAGTGTAATGTTGAAAACGTTCCCCATGACAGCATGGTTCTGCTAATTCCAACGTATAAGTGCAAGCATATACAACATAGACGACACAATGGTTCAAGTTTATTAGCGGAAAATAATATAAAGTGTGCCATCAAGTTTGTGAGGGCTTTAATCACTAAGTTTTCACATAACAAAATATTTTTTAATTGGAAGATAGCTGAAAACAAGAATATACTTGGAATGGTGTAACACACCATGCATGCGAATTTATAGTGGACACTTGGGAATAACTGGGTTTCTTGGAAGTTGGAAGCATGAGTAGAGCTTACTCATACAAGTGGAGGCTAGCAAAAGACTAGGAGCAACCAACTAAGAGAGATATAATGGCCATAATCATGCAGAGCGACAAGACATTACTAATCAAAGCATAAAGTGGTACTAAAAGTCAAGGACTAAATGATCAAAGAGGCTATGGTGAATTTTTCATAGTCATAACATGGTCTGAGCATGTGCCAAGTCAACCCAAACAAAACATCAAAGGAGAAAACCACAATACTATGCTTTTTCATGCTAAAACAACGCAAGATTTCTTCAAGGAACACTAAGCAATCCCATTTGTTTATAACAAGACATTCTACAACAATAATCACTAAGCATAAGGTCAAAACAACACCTAGCATGTCATGCTAAAGTCTAAGTCACAGTCAATGCAAGCTCCTCTTGCACTTCCAAGCAAGAACTTTCTACTCCTTTCCTACACCAATTGACTTATTTGAAACAACAAAGCGAGAACGGGGGTCCAACTACTTTATTCAAGCAAAATAAACAAACTAAGCAAATCAAACAAAAACTAAGACGCTCCAAGAACAACACAACTGTGCATGAAACAATAAAAACAAAGTGTCTAGACAGACCTGAGATTTTTATTGATGAAGAAGGGGATGCCTTGGGCATCCTCAAGCTTTGCTGCTTGTACCTCGTGGATATTTCTTGGGGTGACACCGGGGTGGCATCCTCAATCTTTAGCTTTTGTCCATTCTTCATCTCATTATATCATTCTCTCTCTACACCTGAATTTTTTTCCTTCACACAATCTTCATTAGCAACATTAGTGTATTCAAAAGATAATATACCTTTAGACAAAGCTTTGGAACAACAAGACTTTTCACTAAAAACACAAGCTACTATAGCAACTCCTTAAAAAACCTCAATTCCCCAAAAGAGAACTAAAAAAGGAATCAATAGGAAGCAAATGCAAATAATGGCAGAAATGTGTCAAAACAGACCAACAGGTAGAAAACGATTTTTTCAAAAATCTTCCGTTGCTCAAATCAAAAGGGGCTGAAACAACTAAAGTTAGATACATACTGGGGGATTTATTCGTAAAGTTTCAGCTCAATCCGATTTACAGAGACTCCTCACGAATTTTTATGGTGGAGGCAGGAACCTGTTTCGGGACAACAACTCCCCAAATCTTACTTCCCTCTCATTAGAGGTTATTCTTGGCACAAGAAGCAAACAAAAAGGATAAGGAGAGGTCATTACTGAAGTAATAACTTCCAAGACTCAAGGAAACTCTTGGTTTATCTCCCAACAAGTACTTTTCTTTAACGCCTTTAAGTTAGGCACAAGAAGCAAGAAGAATCAAGTATTTTCAAATGAGGCATTACTATCAATACTTGCAAAGTCTTCAACTATGAAAGGTATCTCATCCAAATGGGTTTTGGAGGATCCCTTATAATCTCTCTTTGGTTTACTACTTTCATCAAAAAGATTTTTAGGAGCAATCCAATCAAAATTCTTTTCAAAGGCTTCATGCATTCCAATAAGCTTAAAGGGTATGGGTATCTTAAATTCATCTCTAGGCTTAGTTTTATCAGAAGTACCCACAACATCTACACTTGATCCTAGCATATTGAAATGCTCAAAGACTTTTTTTGGCTTCCCTAGCAACATCATTGAACTCTTTTAGTAAAGTTTCAAGAATGAATTCTCTCTTTTCGGCATTCTTTTCTTCTTTTAGTTTTAGGAACAAGAATTGTATGATGGGGTTAAGGCTAACAAACCTAGCCTCCAACATATGGACTAAAGAAGCTGCAGCAATTTCATAATTAGGAGCAAGTTCTGCTATAGATCTATCCTCAATATCCTCATGCTTGCTAACATGAATAAAGAATTCTTCAATATTATCTTTCCCAATTATGGAGCCACTACCTATTGCGAGATCTTTTAGAGCAAACTTGGGGAACAACATGGTGGGCTAGATCAAGGTGGCAACTAGAGTAGGAACACATTTTTTGTGCGTTTTTTAATAGAGAAAGCAAACCAAACTAAACTATTTTTTTTTTGAGTTTTTGAAAATAGGCAAACAAAACCAAGCAAAAGAAACCAAGCAAACTAAAAACAAAGTAAAGAGAAAGGTTGAGGAGGACTCCACTTGTAAAGACGTCCTTATCCTCCCCGGCAACGGCGCCAGAAAGCTTGATGGCTGTGTGTGGTGCACTTTGTTGGAAACCCCAAGAGCAAGGTGTGATGAGCACAACAGCAAGTTTTCCCTCAGTAGAGACTGAGGTTATCGAACCAGAAGGAGGAAGGAAACGTCTCAAAGGTGTTGCAAGAAACATGGAAACCTGCACAACACAAACTCAAGACTTTGTCCCAACAAACAGTGAGGTTGTCAAGCTCACCAGTTTGCTGTAACAAAGGATTAACTATATGGTGTGGAAGGTAATGATGGTTTGCAGCAAGTAAACAATGGAAGATGTGTAAATGGTAAAGATTGGACTGGGGTCCATAGTTCACTAGAGGTGTTCTCTTTAGATAAGCAACATGGCATGAAGGGTAAACAAATTACAGCAGGGCAATTGATAGGAACTGAGCAAGGCATAACAATGCAATACTAGACAAAAAGATCCTATGAGATTCGATTGGGAAATACAACAATATACATAGACTGCATTGCATCTATGACTAGTAGTCCACCTTCAGGTTATCATGCGAACCCCCTCCAGTATTAAGTTGCAAGCACCAGACAACTGCTTTAAGCAAAGTGTGTAAGGTAAACAATCCACTTGTTCCATGAATAAGAGACTGTTGTTTTCTACCTAGTAGCAACAACACATCTACAACCAAAGAGATTTCTGTCACTTCCCTTGGAAACTAGAGGCATGAACCCACTATCAATCATAAATACCCTCTCTTGGAGTCACTAGCAACTACTTGGCCAAGATAGCTACTAACAACGGAGAGCATGCAAGATCACAAACAACAGAGACATGATAGAATCATAAAGACAAAACCATTAATCAATCTGACATAGTAATCTCAATATCCATTTGATCCCTGCAAACACAACATGCATGTACAAATAGATTAGATCTTGATCACAAATGGAGCTCACAAGATCTATACATGAAAGCACAAGGAGGTGATACAACCATCTAGCTACTACATGGACCCATAGTCCAAGGTGGAACTACTCACGCATCATACCAGAGAAGAAGGCCTCCGGGATGATCTCCCCTCTGGCAGGGTGTTGGGAAGAACTTCAGATCCCCCCGATCTAGGGACGATGGTGGCGGCGGCTACAAACGGTTTCATGGAGTTTTGATCAGGTGCCTAGGGTTTCTTTATCATGGGCTTCTTATAGGCGAAGAGGCGAGGCTAGGAGGGGACCAGGGGGCCCACACCCTGCCTAGGCGCGGGCCCACCCTGGTCGCCCCTGGGGGGGTGCGGCGGCCCTGGCTCGCCTCTCCGTCTCTCCTTTGGACTTCGTGTCTCACACGGTAAAATATTGACTTTGGCCTTTGTCCCGTCCAATTCTGAGAATATTGATTTTCTGCCTTTCTAGAACCAAAAACAGAAGAAAACAGACAACTGGAACTGTGGCAACTTGTTAATAGGTTAGTTCCAGAAAAGATATAAGAACACCTCAAAGTGTAGACAAAGCAAAGCAAAGTAGATACTAAACAAGCATGGAACATCAAAAATTATATATATGTTTCCGACGTATCAAGAGCCTCGGGGATAGAGTTTAGACGCCAAGAAAGGAGTGCAGCCAGTGGCTAGGGTTTAGACTAGATGGCGACAACGGTTTAGAGGAGGCTAGGGCATCAACAGCTTGGGTGCAGCTGCGGCCTATGGTTTTGGGTGGTGATCCAAGGGGGCGCCCTACCCCTCCTTTTATAGGTGGAAGGGGCAGCTAGGGGAGGGGAGTCCTCCCCCAAATCCCCTTGGTGGACGGCGACAAGGGAGGGAGGGAAACCTCCCAAACTAGGTTTCCTCTCCTTCCTCCACTAGGAAATCATGTTGGTATTTGACTTTTTCAAACTGGCGTTTGACTATTCAAACTAGAGTTTGATTTCTCTCTTCCCATTGCCCAGCTAGGTGACCTAGGGTATGATGCAACCATTATACAATGCCATGGCACATTCCAAGTACCCATTCCCCCCGGGGTGGTGGACCTTCCAGAACCTTCTAGAAGCTTCCGGTGGAAACACCGAAAACATTTCCGAACCCCGGAATTGGACTTTCCTTATATGAATCTTTTTCTCCGGACCATTTCAGAACTCCTCGTCATGTCCCGGATCCTATCTGAAACTCGGAACAACATTCGGTCTCTTACTCACATTCCATATCTACTAAACAACATCAAATCCTTAAGTGTGTCTCCCTACGGTTCGTGAATTATGCAGATATGATCGAGAATCTTGTTTGATCAATAACCAATAGAGGAATCTAGAAATTAATATGGCTCCCACATATTTCTACATTGACTTCATGATCGAATGAACCATTTACATATGATACCAATTTCCCTTTGTCTCGTGATACTTTACTTATCCAAGGTTTGATCGTTGGTATCTCTACATACCTAGTTAAAACTTGTTACCGATAAGTACTCTTTACTCTCTCCGTGATATGTGATCCCTTATGAGCTAGTAACATGCTTGCAAGTCAATTGGATTATATTCCATTGAGAGGGCCCAGAGTATATCTATTCGTCATATGGATGGACAAATCCCACTCTTCATCCATGTGCCTCAACACATACTTTTAGAATACTCAATGCCACATTTATAACCACCCAGTTTCGAAGTGGTGTTTGATGTCATCAAAGCATCCATCCGGTGACGGTGATTAACATGATCTCATGGTCAAAGGATTTAGGTTACTATGTATTTGAAAGCTTATAGCAAGTGAACTATTTAAATGACTTGATCTTATGCTTCACTTAACTATAGGAGTGTGTCCATCACATCATTCTCCTAATGATATGACCTTGTTATCAATAACATCCAATGTTCATGATCAGGAAACCATGGCCATCAATCAATCAACAAGTTAATCTAACAAGAGGCTTTACTAGGGACTCTTACATGTTTACAAATCACACAAGTATTAATGTTTCCGGTTAATTCAATTATAGCATGAGATGTAAACATTTATCATAAACATAAAGATATGATAATAACCACTTTATTATTGCCTCTTGGGCATATCTCCAATAGCAGGCGGCTCACGATCAGCGGCACCTGAGCTACAGCGCTGTGGCCAAAGACGCAAGTTTCGGTACGTATCATGGAAGAGATAAGGTTAGGTGGGGCAGGCGCGCAAAGCGGTCGGTTCGGGGGATTAGTTGGTAGGGTCCCCCGGGTATCCTATCATTTCCCTAAAATAAATAGGAGGGATTTATTGGGTTATAAGAGCGGTTTGGTTTGGAGATGCTGCCCCACACCGGAGCCCCAACGATCACGGCTCGAGACACAAACATATTTCATTCAAATCTAGGGATTTAAAAGATTTAAATAAAATTTAGGCAAGAAAATATCTTGCGCACGCGAGTTCTTGTATGTGAGGGTTTTATCTCCCATCCGCCACCATCGCCTCCGCCCGCAACCACCGCTAACACCTCGGCCTTTAGCATAGATCAGTCCCCCTCCTCCGGCCAGCTTTGCCGGCGTCAGGAGTGGTGGGGAACCTGATCTATGGGTGAAGTTTTCAGTAAAAGTGTTTCCAAAAGATTAGGTTAGAGTTTTAGTAGACAACTTCTTCTGGCATCTACGCCAATTCAGATGGCATCATTCGCAATAAGCGATCTTTGGCCCTTTGTTGGACGACAAGATCTTCCCAATATCAATCGTGGTTTTGTAAGATTAAAATTCTATAGGTTCGATATTTTAGATCTCGCTTGGCTAGATGGATCTTGGATTTTTTTTCTAATTGCTGCCGCGAGAAGGATTATTCTCGCAATATTTGTTATGATTGTTATATCCTTGACATGGATATTCGTAGTATCGACTCTTTATGATGTCGACCAGGTTGTTCGGGTTTTTCTGTAGAATACCGATGGTGGTACTCTTGCCGATGTTGATTGATTACTCTAATGGTTGCACGCGTGCACGTAGCCTTGGCATTGCGGCTCAAAAAATTATGGGAGAATCCTCATTGGTATTTGTAGGTATCTGGTTTAATATCGATGTCATGTTAATTGGGTTGCCTTCAGACAAGTGCAAGATTGTGTCATGAAAGAATATTTTAAAGACCTTCAAGTTTTGTTTTTCTTTTATACTATATTTTGTAATCATTGGAGATAGTTCATGTATCTCTACCATGTACTATTCACTACTCTAAATATATCGTGGTATTGATTATCAAAAAATAACATTTAGGCAAAAAATATACCTAAATACAAACAAAAACATAGAGCCTTGTCCTACTACTCGTCATCGGAGACGAGGTTAACCCAGTTCGGCGCTTGCTAGTGGAAAGCCCCCCCACCCACTACCACCATTGTTGGTGCTGCTGGATAGGCGATGTTGGTGGTGGAGGCGGTGTCCATGGCGGAGGTGGCGCCACCTGCGACTGTGGAGGCATGGTCGTATCCGGAAAGCTTGTAGTGCATAGAAGGTGCCGACCCAGCACAACTCCTACTCTAGCGCCTAGTGTGCCTCCGAGTCATGTGTGGCAAGCTCGAACGCCTCCTCTTCCGCGAGGCCTAGCGGCATGAGGGGCACACTGTCCTCATTCACCTCCTGGTCGGTGTTGGCGGCTGCCAGCACCTCCGCCCAGGAATTGAGGCCCTCCTGGTACATGCGCTCCTTGGGCCTCGCCGCTGGCGATGGTGGTGGTGCCATAGGGAAATATAAAACGCCGGGGAGGCAAGGGGAGGACGCGGGTGGTGATGGGCGCGTTCCCTATTCCTGCAGACGCGTGGGGGAGTGGCTGGAGCAGCGACGGGATGCGGTGCTTCGGCAAGCAATTCGCGCAGCCTGGGCGGCGAGGCAGTGAGAGAGGGGAGGGGAAATTGAGAGAGCAGCGAGGGGATTTAAAAGGAGGGGGTCAGGTGAGGCCAGAGGGGCGAGTGGGATAGGGTGGGGAGGGGAGGGACAGCGTGGTCGACGTGATTGTATAGGTGGGGGGGGGTGAGGTCGTGTGCGGGAGGTTGGGGTGGAGTGGTGGGGTTGGGCTGGCAAGGAGAAGGAGAGGAGCGAGGGATATCCGGGTGGACATCAGCTGGGCCGTTGTAGCGTGCCACTCGTGTGGGTGTGCGTGCGGTAGGTAGGGTGTGGGAAGCAATGTGTCGGCCAGTTGGGTCAGTTCAAATGGCCTAGTTAGTTTTTTCTTTTTCAGTTTTATCTTTTCTTTTATAGTTTTAGTTTTATAAATCCAAATTGAATGAAACTAGTTTCTAATATTTTGTAAAAAAACCTACACTATGAACTTTGTAAAAACTAATTTTTACTAAAAATAATAATCAAAAAGTCCATTTGCACTAAAAGGAAAATAGGGCTAACTTTGAAAATTAGGTCTCAAGTTTTAAATATAAGAGGAAATGTTCAAAATTGTTTTTGAAGGAAATATGCCCTAAAGACAAATAGTAATATTGATTATTAGCATATTTAATAAAGTTTATGATTAATTTTTATATCATACTATAATTGTATTGATTAGGAACTTAAATGCACGTGTGATATACAAACAACCAGGAGTTTCCGGTGAAACTCTAGTCACCGGTTCATTGGTCAACGAATGATCAAGGTTTCCTGATCATGTTTGTGCCTCAACATCAATTGATAATGGAGTCATATCATTGGAGAATGAAATAGTGAACATACCCTATCTAAAGCATCATGACACGATTATGTCATAGAGTTCAAGTTGCGATGATTAGGAAACATAGTGACTCGTTCCTTAGACCATGAGACCATATCTGATCACTTTCTATTGAGGATACTTTAATTGCACGTAACGTTACTCGGTGGAATAGTGATCATAAGGGTGGCATTGGGTATTTGGAGGAACAAATAGAGGTGTATGCGTCAAGGGCGGGATTTGTCCATCCGCGTGACAAAAGGTACTCTGGGCCTACTCGGATAAATTATATCCATAAGCTGCGCGACGGGTGGCTAGATCACAATGAATATCACTTATCGGACCGAGTCAAGTAGCTATTGTCGGTAACAAGGTTAAACTAGACATGGTGATGTCATTGATCAATCCTCATAAAATACAAGTATCACAGATACAAAAGGAATAAGACAAGGCATTTATGGTTCAACAACATGTTTCATGGAATGCACATGTTGTCATCATGGGCATCCATGTTCCGCTGTTGATTATTGGTCAGAGAGAAGTCTTGACCATGTCTAGAGTGTCCCTGAACCGTTGAGTAACATGCTTAAGGGCTTGACAAAGCTTAGATATCGTTATGGGCATATTCGGAATCACTGAAGAAAAAAGAAGAGAGAAACCGGAAATGTTCTGGAGAGATCCGAAGGTGTTCGGAGAAACAATAAAGAAAAAGTGACTGAAAGGAGTTTTGGATAAATGGTGATTTAAATATACATTTATTATATGTTAATTATGAATTAATATATTCTAAATGAATATTTAGATAAAGATTTATAATGGCACTTCTCTTATTAGGCAAAAACCCTGGAGGGATTTTACCTAAAAAGAAATGGCGAGAATGGGTTGGTTTTTGACCAGCCCATGTGGGCGGCACGTAGTGCGGGCCACACGGGGTGGCAAGCTATTGCGTGCTGGGCCATGGAGGTCGGCCCACCCGAGGCTTGCCCGCTGCTGTGCCGCGCCGTTGCGCGCCACACGCGCGTGCGCCCGCGTGGACAGCATGGTTGGCCCAGTCGGCCAAGGCTGCCCCGACCGCCCACATGGCCACTGCTGCTGCTAGGTATCGCCTCCCACCGAGTTGGGTCGATGCCGGGGTGGCCCACTCGGGTTGCCCCAAAGGGTCCAGTCGGCTAGGAGCTATTTTGCCCCTTTTTTCCTTTTATTTTTAGTCCCACGCTGGGCACCTAAGGTGGAGGGAGTCCGTCCCTCCGCCTATATATAGGTGCCTATAGGAGGATTAAAAAGACACAATAAAATACAAAAAAGGCATGTGTAGCCTATCTCTTCTCTCTCTTGTGATCGAGCCCCCTTGTTAGGGCTGTGTGAGCGAGGAATTATTCACCGTGCAGCGCTGTCATGCTGCGGGATTCAGAGTCGGGAGATCTACTTCCGCAATCTCGGCTAGATCGGGGAGCAGAGGGAGTCTTCATAAAGTACCGTACATGTGTGTGACTCCATCCGGCGGCGCCGTGTTTTCGGCGCTAGGAGTTGTTTGGGGCCGTTGGACTTCGTGACATCGAGGTTAGCACCGGAACAACTTTATCAATCGCGTTCCTTGCGGTACGTTAACCGCACTCGGTCTTTAAAGTTATGAATACTGTATCTCCTCCCTTACTGCATTAATAGTAGATAGATTTTGAAATTAGGGTTTTGATCGTAGGAAAAAATTGTTTTCTGCCCTCGAACCCCAATATTGGTATCAAAGCCGGTCTATGCGTAGTACTGCTAGTACGGGTAGAACACACGAGTTGTAACATGTGAGCGTTAATTCTTTAATTGTTACCCCTACGTATACTTGTTTATATCGCGGTATTGACTGATGAAGCGGCCCGGACTGAACTTACACGTACTCCTATGTGAGACCGGTTCCACGCTCGACATACTGCTTGTTTCGTATAAGTGGCTAGAGGGTGTATGTCTCTCTCTCTCAATAGTTGATATAGCATTTACAAAGGAGGGCCCCGAAAGGGGTGTGAAAGGATACGGATGTCGCCTAGAGGGGGGGGTGAATAGGCGATTAAAACTTTTCCTAGAGTGGCTCAACAAAGGCGGAATAAAACTAGTGTTTACTTTGTTAAGCACAACCTAGAATAACTAAGGTTCACCTATGTACACCAACAACTTATGCTAAGCAATACAAGCCACAAAGTGATAGCAAGATATATATTACTTCAAGCATGAAGGCTATCACAATGTAAAGTGCATAAGTAAAGAGCTCGGGTATAGAGATAACCGAGGCACGCGAGGACACCAATATTTTACCGAGTTCCTCCCAACATGGAGTACGTCTCGTTTGGAGAGGGGGTGGTATCAAACCACCAACGCCACAAAAGGCCTCCCTTATTCTCCGGTGAATCTCACCCCAACGGGATCGATCCACGCTTTCACTATCGGTGCACTTGTCGGTGGCAACCGGAACCTCTCACAAGGTTGGGGCACTTCTCCACAACTTAATTGGAGGCTCCCAACAAATGCCACAAAAGGACACAATGCCACCAAGGCCACAAAACCGTCTAGGGTTCTTGATGGACAAGCTCCAAAGAGTCACACAAACCAAATCCTCCGAGGAGAACTCAAACCGATGCACCAAATGCAAATGTCAATAACACCACAAAGGTGTTCAAATCCTTCTCTCCCAAATTCCACCAAAGCTACAAAAGCTTATGGGGGAATAAGAGAGGAAGAACAATGGAGGAAATCCACAAAAGGCTCCAAGATCTAGATCCCAATATGTTCCCCTCACTTAGAGGAGAGATTGATTGGTGGGATTGTAGATCTAGATCTCCTCTTTCAAATCCCTAAAAAATATGCAAGAATCATCGGAGGGATTGAGATAAAGCAAGCTCAAGAAGGTCAACAATGGAGGGGAAAACTTGCAAGAAAGGTCGAGGAACCATTGGGGAAGAAGGCCCCTTATATAGGTCCCTCCAAAATCCAACCGTTGCAGCCCAAAAACGCGATTCCCGGTACTACCGGACTTTTTTCCGGTACTACCGGACTTTCCTGGCACTACCGGACATTTCCTGGGGTTCCTGGGGCTCCAAACGCATTTTTCTCTGCGCTCCCTGGTACCAAAATGCGGTACTACCGGATCCTGGTCCGGTACTACCGGTCATCACAGAACGAAAACAGCCATAACTTTTGCATCCGGACTCCGATTTTGATGATCTTGGGCTCGTTTCGAAGAGGACAATAGCCTCTACAAGATCATGCGAAGAAACATCATAGTCCAGCAAGGGAGGATAGATCAAAATGACGAAGTAAAAAACCTTCTGTCGCGCTAGGTACTAAAATGCGGTACTACCGCCTTTTGGTACCTAGCCCGGCAGTGGATTTTGGCAACTTTCCAAAACCTTTACCGCATTTTGGTACCTAGGAGACCAGCAAATATTCAAACGGCTATAACTTTTGATTGGTAACTCCGATCGACCCGATTCCAACTGCGTTGGAAAGAGGACGACATGAGCTTCCCTATAAAAGGTGAAAATATTGGTTATCACCAAGTGAGAATGTATCAAGTATAATAATGTCAGATGCCTCACTTGGTGAGAAACCGAAAAACCGCATAGATCAAAATCGCAATAAGATATAAAAGAGGGATCCGACTTTGATGAAAAAGAGCTTGTTATGGAGATTACCACAAGCTCTATATACTCACATGGATAAGACCAAATAACAACCAAATACGATGATGCAAGTATGCAAAGGTTTGAGCTCTCTACGAACGATGTGATCGAGTTACTCATTCGAGAGCCCCTCTTGATAGTACGGTTATCTATCCTAAACCCGATCTTCCACTAACAATATAAGACCGGCAAAAGGGAAAACCTATCAAGATTATACCTTTGTCTTGAGCATTCCACTTGAGCTCTATGTAGACGATCTTTACCTTCTCAAGATGGAACGCCTTTCTTGATTCCTCATCATCGATCCATGATCACCGAGGATGGAAAGCATCAAACATGAGATCTTCTAAAGATTGCGCATTTTGAGATTGCACAACATAGCTTCTTCTCATTTCATCGACCTTGAAGCCGACACAAGCTCCAAGCGATGCCAATGGACAATTCCTACAAGTATAACTTAATACACACATTAGTCCATAAAGATTGTCATTAATTACCAAAACCACACATGGGGGCCCACATGTTCTTTCAATCTCCCCCATTTTGGTAATTGATGACAATCCCTTTAAAAGGGTTTATATAAGGAATTTTAATGAATAAGATGGTAATACCAATATCAAATACTACAAAATTATGTGATATTGGTACCACCACCATATATAGAGCAAACTCCCCCATAATCTATGCATGTGTGATGAACTTGAATTTCATTGCATATATTGCCAATCATTATCATTGGTGGAGTTTCCTCTATATATAACACATGCTAAGCAACAATAAAGATGCAAGAGCATGAAAGGCAAATGCTTAAGAACAAACTCAATGCATCAACCAACTTCCCTTAAACCCTCTAAAACTTCTCCCCATTGGCATCGATTGCCGAAATGGGTGACAAGTTCTAGAAGGCAAATATAGTAATAATTCCTCCAAAGGTGTGCCTTCGCACATATCCAATGATGAATACTTGGGAGGGAGTAGGACTATATCGAGGACCCGAAGATTGCCAAAATAAAGCCAAATGATGCAAGCAATTACAAGGTCCGACAACCAATTGAAAACAACAAATGGGTCCAAATGGAAACACCAAGATGTTATGATATGAGCAAAAGAGTGTTTGAAATACAAAATAGAGAAGCTCCCTAAGATTTGTGCGTACTTTAAAATCGGTATATTTCAGTACAAAAAATGCACAAATATGGAATCCTCAATCCTCCACATAAAACACATCAAATGAAAGATCAAATAAATGCTTAAATAAAATAGAGAAGTTCCCCAAGATTTGTGCACACTTTAGAATCGTTGTATTCCAATACAAAAATGCACAAATATGGAATCCTCACTTCTCCATAAACATTTAAGGCACAATAAATGATAAATAAGACAAATGAGAATTATTAAATGAATTAGATGAGCTCCCCAAAGATAATGCACCAATTATGATAATTGTATTTGGGAACAAGGTGCATAATCATGGAATCCTCACTCATCCAAGTTTATTTAACAATGCAAGGCATGAGATAACAAATATGAGTGCCCAAATATGCAAACAAGAGGAACTAACACTCATAGGAAATTAAATTTGGAAGCCACTGAAGAATCAAAAGGAATAGAAAGGTGGTCTCCAAGGATTAAAAATCAACTAAAATTATCTTCTCATATGTGTATATGTCTATAAGTGGAAAACATAACAGAGACATATACCAACAAAGAAATATGCACACATAAAGAAGATATACAAGAAGGCATATGTAAAGCAAAAATGAAGTCATAATATATACCAATAAGATTTTTGCTTCAAAGCATGGACAAAGGCTCAAATCTATCTTATTGTACATTAATGAACTTCAAACACCAACACACTACATATATTACAACTATCACCAAGGAAAAAAAAGGAGAAAGTTGGAATATATGGAGAAAGGCAATAAGTATCACTAAAACTAGCAAAATCTCAGTATTGCACATGAGAGAAGTTGAGGAAAAGATAGGAAATAAAATTGCTAGATTGACATATTTGGGATTGATGGCTCATATGCATGATTTTGTATAGTTCCAATTATATGCACTCATCTCAACTTATACACATTTACAATAGTGAGTCCTCTTAAAACCATGGCTAGAACTACAACAATTACAAATACATTAATTCATGCTAGAAGGCAACCGACAAACGGTTGGAATCAAGATATGTGAGCATGAGAAAGAGATACTTGTTACCGAGATATAATTGGTAGGATGTAGAGGATATGAATTCGTTGATCATCCTATAGCTTGCCTCAAATTTTCTTGTAAGCATCACTTCTTCAAAATTGAGAGACAAGCGTCCATTATATCTCCAATGTACCTAAAACACATTTAAGTACAAAATGGTCCCCAAACTAATTAGGTTCAATGTAGTTAGTGCAACTACAATACATAGGAGAGACTCTACATAAATATGTGCATATTGATATGAAATTGAGTTTCATGCACAACTTAGGCGATGGGATTTGGTGGAGTTTCCCCTATCTATTGGATCAAAGAAAGCAAGCATGCCATAAACATATAGTAAATATGCATGCATAAAGCTTTCAAGAACCAAAAAGAAGATACAATTTGAACAAAAACACCAAGTAAATCAAGATTGCACACACAAGGGTGTGACTCGACAAACAATGTCCAAATTATATCCAAGAACCAATTGAACACATGAAATATCACAAATTCAACAAATGAATTAGGATAAAACCAAAGGAGCAAAAGATAGATAGAAATAAAAATGCTCAAGGATTTATCTCATTCTAAAATGGTCAAATCATGAAACAAGTGAGACAAAACCAACTCCCAAAAAGAGCAAGGTTCCAACAAGAAACCAAACTCCCCAAACTTCTCATGATGGCACAAATACCAAAACGAAAAGATTGAGGTTCCAAGCACATAAAACCCGATATGGATCAAACAAAGAAGCATAAATGTGAGTGTTCTAAATAATATAGGAGAGATCCCCCATAGATAGTGCATTATATAGGATTTTCCTTTTGAATGCAAAATGCACACAAATGGGATCATCACTAGTACCTACAATAAATAAAACACAAAAGGATATCAATAAAAATAAAAGGATCCAAAAGTAGCAAGGAAAACATGGGAGCACACAATACATTTACTTGGACAAAGATAGGACAAGATTTAAGCAAGGGCCAAAGTGAATATGATCAATAAATTCTACCATAAATTTAGTACTAATTGTCCAATGACAAGAAGTATTGAGAATAATCTTCCCTAGGTAGTTCATTCGGAGATCCAAGATCATATTCACACAAAGAAGCATATAACAAAGTATAAGAATTAAGTTTGATGCTCCGAACAAGATTCTTGGTAGCTTCCAATTGTCACACAATCACTAGTGATTAGAGTAACTTGAAGCAAATGGTTTCCATGCGGATATATATATCTAAATATGAGGAAACACATACCAAGAAGCACTCTCACAAACAAGATCCAAAATATGAGCAATAAGGGCATTCAAGCAAATTGGAACTTGTATGAGCACGTGTGTCACTTAGGAGCTAGATAATTATCAATATCAATTTTAAGTGACACAACCTCGAATTTTCACATTATCTAGGATTGTAATAAGCACTAAGCATATGACCCCCCATAATGTTATACTACCATAAAACCATCATGAGGCAAAATAATACAAATAGAGATAATTAATGGACATTATAAAACTTAAATTTCTCATGTGAATTATACCACATAGAGACTAGACAATAATCCAATATAAATACTAGGTGGTATTACTCATGTACACACAATTTTAGGATTGTGGAATGCCCAAGCATAACACTCCCCCCAAAATGGGATAATCCATTAATTTCTCACAAGAGCCAAATAAGATACCAAATATAACCAAGGAAGGCTCAAACATAATAAACACACATACATGGTGTGCCACCTAATCATACACAAATATGCTTGATACCTCAAGATAATTAAGTGGATAGCACAGCATGTACAAAATCATGGAAGATACAAAACCAACACATGCACAAGGGGGCGAGTAACTTTAAATGTAAAGAGTTTAGCATATGTTACCGCAAGGAGGAACATTGGAAATATAATATAATCATGACAATCCAAATGGCCTGGCTTGACAAAAATAATTGATGAAGATCCCTCAATTCTTCATAATGTAGCCAAGACTCCAATGCCATCCAAAACACACCTATTGATCAAGTTTTGGCTTGTTGGTCCCCAACCAAGTTGGGTCCTAAGAAGTTAGTCACAATAGGCTTGGCAACCCAAATGGTTCTTTTCTTGACACCACATTGGGCACCAACAAATTTGGAAAACACATTGCCAACCTCATCCTTACGAAGTGAATAAGCATCATCAATCAAGATAGGATGGGAAGAGGAGATACCAATAGTGCATGAGGAAGAAATGTGCCCCTTTTCACGGCATATGTAGCAAGTTCTACTCTTGCCATCTTTCTTCTTAGGTGAAGCCACAACTCGAGGAAGAGCTCGAGTAGTCCTCTTAGGAAGAGGCCCATTAATGACTTGAGGTGGAGCTTGAGGCCGCTTCCCTTGTTGCTTCACACTAAGAGGCTTTTTCTTCAATGGGCAAGATCTAACATGGTGCCCTTCTTCCTTGCACTTGAAGCAAACAATGTTGGCCGGATTCTTGACTTGATCTTGGCCATTCTTCTTGTTGTCCTTGTGCTTCAACTTGATAGTGGACTTGTTCTTGACATTGGAGTTGAATCCAAGCCCACTCTTGTCATTGGGGGATTTTTCCACACTCAAGATTTTGTTGAGTGCGACCTCCCCTTGATGACCCTTTTTCAAGTCATTCTTCAAAGAAGTGACTTGAGCCTTAAGCTTTTTGTTTTCCTCTACATGGTTAGTTTGAACAAAAGTACTAGAGGAAGTAGATGCTACATTATTAGAGCAACAAGGCAAGGAATGTAATTCATCACGAGATATAGCATGGTTATGAGAGGATGAGTTACAAGGACTAGCACATGGCAATATAATATTTGGAGTAGATATAGTGCTAATGTCCACATGAGACCCACTAGATGTTACCTTTGACATGATGGCCTCATGAGCCAATTTTAGCCTACCATGGGAGACTAGGATATCCTCATGCGAGCTTGAGAGCTTAACATGGCTTTCTTCTAATTTCCCATAGTTGCTAGTTAGCAAATCAAGTTGAGCCTTTCGCTCAACATTATCCTTCAAAATAGATGCTTCACAAGAAATAGAGTTAGTAGCACAAGCATCATTATTATTAGCAAGAGGTGAGGGCAACTTGTTAAGCTCTTTTGAATATGAAGCTTTAAGTTGCTCATGCGACTCGGTGAGTTTGATGAGCTCTCTCTTAACGACCCGAGAGCCATTTTTGAGGTGCTCAAAATCCTCAAGGAGTTTAGAATAAGCAACTTGAGTCTCATCATTTTTACTTTTGAGATCACTTACCACCTCAAGATCTCTATCATGAGATTCCTTTACTCTAGATAGCTCTAAAGCAAAGGTCTCCTCAAGAGATTCATTAGTGGTTTGTTCCTCTTCAAGAGCTTTATTTAGGTTTGCAATTATATTAGCATACTCACGCTCAAGACTACACATTTTATCAATGTTGTTATCATGCACCTCAATTTGTGTTTCTAACTTATCAATATGTTCTTTGCTCTTAATAGCAAAGTCCAAGACTTCAACAAAGTTAGAGCAAGCAATATCCTTTTTAACAAGGGCACGATATACAATCTCACCCTTTTCATATAAATCACGAATATCAAGCTCTTCTTCCACATTATCCACATCCTCCTCATCACAAGAGGTAATGGGTTCCAAAATAGGGGTTACCTTAGAATCCCTAGCCATAAGGCATAGGTGGGTACCGAAAGAAGGTGAAGATGAGATTGCATTTGTGGCTTCATTCAAAACCATGTCTTGGCCCATAGAATCTTTAGTTTCCTCTACATGGTTGCAACATAAGCACTAGAGGAAATGGAAGCATTTTTATCATGGCAACAAGACAACACAAGCATATCATCATGAGATTTATCCAAGTCATTTCTACATGATATGCAAGGACTATTAACACAAGCATGTAAGAAGTTTGTAGTTCTAGAAGTGTTAAAGTCCAAAGGTAGATCATTGCAACTAGATAGAGATGAGGGATTACAAATAGTAAGCACACTATCCAAATTGCAATTTCTATCACCACTCACCATATCATTACCTAGTGAAAAGTCACATGTTGGTGAAGTGGTAGAGAATGAGAACTCATCTCGACTGGAAGTGGAAGCAACACAATCATCCTCAATAATGTTGGACACAACATATTTATCTTGAAGTTTTGTCCATAACTCATGAGCGCTCCAAAAAGGAATGATTGAAGAGGTAACTACATAGCTCAAAGCATTAACAAGCACATTAGAAGCTTGAGCATCGAGATATAAGTTTTTCTCATCCTCACAAGATAGATTTTTGAAATCCATAGGAGAAGAAAAACCTATATCTACAATACGCTCCAAATTTGGGTCCATGTCCCGAAAATGAATGAGCATGCGATTTTTCCATATATCATAATTTGTGCCATCGAATGTGAACATGTAATTGTGCACTAATCCTCTAGCCGACATCTTTACTCTCAAGGCGGTGAAGCCTAAAATGAGAGACTGGGCTCTGATACCAATTGAAAGGATACGGATGTCGCCTAGAGGGGGGTGAATATGCGATTAAAACGTTTCCTACAGTGGCTCAACAAAGGCGGAATAAAACTAGTGTTTACTTTGTTAAGCACAACCTAGAACAACTAAGGTTCACCTATGTGCACCAACAACTTATGCTAAGCAATACAAGCAACAAAGTGATAGCAAGATATATATTACTTCAAGCACAAAGGCTATCACAATGTAAAGTGCATAAGTAAAGAGCTCGGGTATATAGATAATGGAGGCACGCGGGGACACCGATATTTTACCGAGTTCCTCCCAACATGGAGTATGTCTCGTTTGGAGAGGGGGTGGTATCAAACCACCAACGCCACAAAAGGTCTCCCTTATTCTCCGGTGAATCTCACCCCAACGGGATCGATCCACGCTTCCACTATCGGTGCACTTGTTGGTGGCAACCGGAACCTCTCACAAGGTTGGGGCACTTCTCCACAACTTAATTGGAGGCTCCCAACAAATGCCACAAAAGGCCACAATGCCACCAAGGCCACAAAACCGTCTAGGGTTCCAAGAACCCAAGATGGACAAGCTCCAAAGAGTCACACAAACCAAATCCTCCGAGGAGAACTCAAACCGATGCACCAAATGCAAATGGCAAGAACACCACAAAGGTGTTCAAATCCTTCTCTCCCAAATTCCACCAAAGCTACAAAAGATTATGGGGGAATAAGAGAGGAAGAACAATGGAGGAAATCCACAAAAGACTCCAAGATCTAGATCCCAATATGTTCCCCTCACTTAGAGGAGAGATTGATTGGTGGGATTGTAGATCTAGATCTCCTCTTTCAAATCCCTAAAAAATATGCAAGAATCATCGGAGGGATTGAGAGAAAGCAAGCTCAAGAAGGTCAACAATGGAGGGGAAAACTTGCAAGAAAGGTCGAGGAACCATTGGGGAAGAAGGCCCCTTATATAGGTCCCTCCAAAATCCAACCGTTGCAGCCCAAAAACGCGATTCCCGGTTCTACCGGACTTTTTCCCGGTACTACCGGACTTTCCCGGCACTACCGGAAATTTCCTGGGGTTCCTGGGGCTCCAAACGCATTTTTTCTCTGCGCTCCCCGGTACCAAAATGCGGTACTACCGGATCCTGGTCCGGTACTACCGGTCATCACAGAACGAAAACAGCCATAACTTTTGCATCCGGACTCCGATTTCGATGATCTTGGGCTTGTTTCGAAGAGGACAACAGCCTCTACAATATCATGCAAAGAAACATCATAGTCCAGTAAGGGAGGATAGATCCAAATGACGAAGTAAAAAACCTTCTGCCGCGCTAGGTACTAAAATGCGGTACTACCGCTTTTTGGTACCTAGCCCGGCAGTGGATTTTGGAAACTTTCCAAAACTTTCTGCCTTGCTAGGCACTAAAATGCGGTAGTACCTAGGAGACCAGCAAATATTCAAACGACTATAACTTTTGATTGGTAACTCCGATCGACCCGATTCCAATTGCGTTGGAAAGAGGACGACATGAGATTCCCTATAAAAGGTGAAAATATTGGTTATAACCAAGTGAGAATGTATCAAGTATAATAATGTGAGATGCCTCACTTGGTGAGAAACCGAAAAACCGCATAGATCAAAATCGCAATAAGATATAAAAGAGAGATCCGATTTTGATGAACAAGAGCTTGTTATGGAGATTACCACAAGCTCTATATCCTCACATGGATAAGATCAATAACAACCAAATACGATGATGCAAGTATGCAAAGGTTTGAGCTCTCTACGAATGATGTGATCGAGTTACTCATTCGAGAGCCCCTCTTGATAGTACGGTTATCTATCCTAAACCCGGTCTTGCACTAACAATATAAGACCGGCAAAAGGGAAAACCTATCAAGATTATACCTTTGCCTTGAGCATTCCACTTGAGCTCGATATAGACGATCTTTACCTTCTCAAGATGGAACGCCTTTCTTGATTCCTCATCATCGATCCATGATCACCGAGGTTGGAAAGCATCAAACATGAGATCTTCTAAAGATTGCGCATTTTGAGCTTGCACAACATAGCTTCTTCTCATTTCAACGACCTTGAAGCTGACACAAGCTCCAAGCGATGCCAATGGAAAATTCCTACAAGTATAACTTAATACACACATTAGTCCATAAAGATTGTCATTAATTACCAAAACCACACATGGGGGCCCACATGTTCTTTCAGGGTGTATTATAAATAATTATCTAATTAACGTTGTGGTTGAAGTTCATTGGTAAGAACGGTTCTTACACGAAAGCCCTAATAGCCACGTAAAACATGCAAATATAAAGTAGAGGCGTCTAACTTTGTTATACAGGGGCGTTGTGACGTGATATGGTCATAGTCAAGGTAAAGTAGTTTACTTTCTGTTGCTAAGTCTTAGCAACGATCATCATTATGGTGTATTGCACACTGGAGCAGCAGATACCCTGGCTCAGGACCCGGAGGTGCCGTGTAACATCTCAGGATTAACACCTAGAAATAGTGAGGCCACATGTGTGTGCATTGCATTCCTGCATAAGAAAATCCGGAGAATTTTCGCGCAAAACTAAAAGTCCTATAGGGGGGTGGAGATATCTCTTGTGATAATGGAAACATTAGGGAAAGTGTGATGGATTTCGACATGACCTTTGTTGATTTCTTTGACTTGGAGAAAAAAAAATTCAATTTGAATATTTGAATATCATATTGAATTCAAGACAAAATGAATTTGTTTTATGGATAATTAAAGCATATCATAATTTAAATACAATTATGAATAGATAATATATACTTTGGGGATTTCTATTTTCGTGCCTCTGGTTCGTTAGCTATACTCATTTTTCCCTAGCACTTAGTTTTTAGTCACTTTTGTCCAGCTCCTATTATGGAACTCTCACATCGGTCTGAAACTCGTTCTCCATCGGGTCCCGTTAGTGGACCCTCACCGTTACGTGCTAACAAGTAGGACCCACCCGTTACGTGATAACAGGTGGGGCCACGTTTAGTCGGGTTCCGTAGTAGGAACCCCCATGGTGTGGGGCCGGCTCGTTGGGAATGCATTTTGGGGGATTTGGTGTGGGACCATGTGGGGCGCGTATGGTAGTTACATGCGCCTTATCGCCTAAATTGGAAGATTTATTTTTTTGTTTTTTTATGATTGGCCTTTTTAAGAGCGCCTTTTCCCCTTTATGTCGCTAACAGTTGTTATTTTTGCCCAAAAAGGCAACGAATCTAGAGCATCTTCTCTCTTCATTTATGGTTCCTTTTGGCCCTCATATTTTCCCAATCTGGCAGCAAATCTAACCAGCACCATAAATATGTAGATGAACAGAATATATGTAGATAAAGCAGCTAATAAAGGATTATATAGTACGATACTTAAACCAGGTTCGACAATTAGGCTGCTCAGCAGCAGCTTACAAGTTCAATACAGACAACAAATCAAAAGAAGCTGCTTTACAATAGCAACAGTACAAGATCAATGTCCCCTCATGGCATCTGCTAGGAGGGCCACTGCCTCCTCCCTGTGGCGCTTCCTCCACTTCCTGCTGCCCAGTCCCTTGACCCTGGGCGCCTTGGGCTTGATCGAGGGCATGTGATCCTCCTCGATGGCCACCTTTTGGAGGTTGCGGAGGTGAAAACCGAGCGCCTTGTGCTGGGCTTTGAAGGCGTTGGTGTTCTTTGACGGGCTGCTGGTCTTCACGTCCTCAGCATACATCACGAGGGAGTTGAAGTCGGTGGAGAGGCTCCTGGTGCAGAAGGGGCACCTGTAGACGTTGCCGGCGAAAAAGCCATTGAACTGGCCAGAATTGAGCTTCCTCAGCACCTGAAGAGTCTTGGTTTCCATGGACTCATCGTCACTGCAGACGTTGCTGCTATCCACCTATTACAAAAATAGTAGCATGCAATAAGGACATGATTGAGATAATGTGATTATCAGGATTGATTACTTGCATAAATTAACCGATTGAGATCCCCTGATTATTCCCCAATCCCCAAATCTCAAACCAAATCGAATACTGATCCCAACTACAGATCGGTGCTAGTACTGATCCCAACTACAGATCGGTGCTAGTACTAATCCCAACTAGGGGAATTCATCAAAATACGAGATCTAACACAAGAGGATTAGCTACTGTAATAATACCTAGCATCCGCCGATTGAAAATATGAACAACCGAGCCCTAATAACACACGAACTAGCATCCAACAATGGGAATGGGGGAAGAACAAAGGAAGGGGAGAAAACCCTAGTTACCTCCGACCATGGGTCGGCTAAGCTGGTGTCGAAGGGGTTCTCTGGCCTGATGTAATCGTTGTCCCCGTAGGGGTCCCAATCGTGCGGGATCTGGAGGAGAACGGCGGGGGCCTGTACGGGGACGGGGCCCTTCTCGCCGGTGGCTACGGCGGAAGCGGGGACGGGGGTCTGGACGGGTATGGCGGCTGCCTTCAATGCCTCGATGGGGGCCTCTACGGGGATGAGGGCCTCCTCGTCGGCCGCCTTGGAGGCGACGATGGCCACCGCACCGTTATTCTCCATCACCGGCGTGGTTGGGATTTTCTTGGGGGGTTTGTAGAAGGTGATGGGACAGTGGAGATGGTTGCGTAAGTGAGTGAGTGAGTGATGAGTGAGAGTGAGGAGGCCTCTATAAAGGTGAACGGAGGACACGTTTCGTTGCACCACCGTGCACCGCGTAACCGCGTGCGCTACTGCACCGTGCACGGCCACACGCGTCCGCTACCGCCCCGTGCACCACGACACGCGTATCGTGCGTCACATTTTCCCCCTCGTGTCTAACCTTGGCCACTTAGTTGTGCTCAGTTATACCCTCGAGTGTAGCACTGGTAGTTTGGTTGTACTTAGTTTTGCCCTCTAGTACTAACACTGTCGTGTGCAATATACTCACTTTTACCCTCCGGTGGCTGGTCAACAGAGAGTCAACGAATGAGTTTTAGCTTGCTAACTGAGTCATTTTATGCACAACAAAGTCAAAAAGATCAAAACATAGTGGCATCTACCCAGGGAGTCTTATTATGTGACCCGCCACCATAAGAAATGCATATAAATCAAGTTTTAACCTAAATCACCACTTCTCAAATCACCTACTATCTATGAAGGTTCATGGTTTTCTACCCAAACCTCTCCCCAAAACATAATTTGTCTGAATGAGGCAATAATTGTCAAATTGATATATATTTGAATTGCAAATAGTTTGATGTATGCCAATATGTATTTTATTGTATAAAATAAGCATTTTCCAATTTTTTTATATCTCTTTTTGTTTTATATTTGAACCCCCTTGTCATTTTTGCCCTTGGTTTTAAAGTTCTACTCAGTTTTTCCCTTGGTTTTTAAGTTCTACTCAGTTTCCCCCTCCCTCTTAGTGACAAACTCTCACACTCGTGCTCATCTTGGCTGCTACGCTCTGATTGGTCGAGATTGTTTTCACGTGGATCGTACTCACCAACTGTTGATCCTCTGATTGGTCCTCTATGATCTAGCGGACAGGATAACCCCTGCATTTGTCGGGGGCACCCTCTATCCATGCAAAATAACGAGTTTTCCACTGATGCTTTAACTCCATAAAAAATGATTTTGAATATAATTCGAAGGGAAAGTGTTCAAAGGTGTATATTTTTTGCATTCTATTTCACTCCATGTCCTAAGTGCGATTTCAAAGAGTTCAAAGGTGTATAATTTTTGCCATATGCAAGTTTATGCATTACATTTTATGAAAATGACAATCTCTCAAGATTTTCTTAGCACATTGTTATCATGTATTAAGTGTGCTTTCATAGTGTTCAAAGATTTATAATTTTCGTATACGCAAGTTTAGGGATCACTTTTCACACTATAAAAATGGTAAACACCCTTTTCCTTTACATTAAGAGTTGCATAATTTTTCAATTTGAAAGTGTTCAAGAGTAGTGTCAATTATAAACACTCTTTTACATTAAGAGTTGTATAATTTTTCAATTTGAAAGTGTTCAAGAGTAGTGTCAATTATAAACACTCTTTTAGGTTAAGAGTTGTATATATTTTTAATTTGAAAGTGTTCAAGAGTAGTACCAATTAGAAGCACTCTTTTCCATTAAGAGTTGTATAATTTTTTCAAATTCAAAGTGTTCAAGAGTAGTGTCAATTATAAACACTCTTTTATATTAAGAGTTGTATGATTTTTTCAATTTGAAAGTGTTCAAGAGTTGTGTCAATTATAAACACTCTTTTACATTAAGAGCATATGATTTTTTTAAAATTGGGAAGTGTTCAAGAGTTGTGTCAATTATAAACACTCTTTTACATTAAGAGTCGTATGATTTTTTTAAATTTGAAAGTGTTCAAGAGTTGTGTCAATTATAAACACTCTTTTACATTAAGAGTTTTATATTTTTTTAAAATTTGAAAGTGTTCAAGAGTTGTGTCAATTATAAACACTCTTTTACATCAAGAGTTGTAAACTTTTTGTAAATTTGAAAGTGTTCAAGAGTTGTGTCAATTATAAACACTCTTGTACATTATGAGTTGTATATTTTTTTTAATTTGAAAGTGAATCGCTAGCCGTGCGAGAGTTGTGTTAATTATAATTTCAGACCCGCGAGAGTTTCATAATTATAAACACTCTTGCAAACCAACTGAATCTCCATTGCTCCAAGGGAATTTACAATAGATTTTATCTATCTCTGAGAGTTATGGAGGTTGCAACCACCGCTGGTAAGTAAAATCCAGAGAGATAACCACGAATTATGCCAGCACTAGATCAATCCTATTCGAAAAGTAAGGCAGTTAGTTGAGCACCGGCGATTCGCGTTCAAATACTACTAATAATCAACCCACAAAAGGGAAACGATGCTTATCCAGAAGGAATCCATGCATTAGATCCCTGTGATTCCACCCAATCTTCTTCATGCTCGACGGGGATGGACGGTGCACCAACCGACATTACATACCGTTCCACGAAAGGGGTAGATCTAGTAGGGCCAGGAGCAGAGCCGGAGGTGGAGTGGGATCCACGACTAGGGGGAGGGGCCCTTCACCACGTATGCAGGACCCGTCCGAACACGGCTCCACCGGTCAGGCATGTAACGGTCGAGACCTCGTAACGTAACGCTCAACGCCCGACCCTCCCCAACGCGGCCCCACCAATCAGCATGTAACGGTCAAGCCTTTGACTTGATGGCATCCCTCTGTCTTAGCGCCTGTGAGGGTTTCTTAGCATGGCGAGGGGAAAAGTGAGGAAAAGTTAAGCGGCTGGGGAAAAATGAGTACAACTAACGAACCAAGGGCATGAAAATAAAAATACCTATACTTTATTATAATAAAATAATACATGGTGGTTACAATATACAAATAAAAGAAATATTAAACTTCACTACTTAATATAATATTACATTGTATTTTAAATAAAGAATGGAATACTCCTTTGTTTTTGAGATATAATATTTACAAACTTTAAACTACAAAAAGAAAGAAAGCTTATAGCTTTATTAAATAAGGTATGAATCTTTACAAGTTTCTACTAAAGAAAAAGAGAAATGGAAAAAAGAACTTTATTACATTAATATATGAGTACAATAATATTTACAATGTTTAATAATGAAAGAAAGTTACAAAATAATAAAAGTAAACCCTAACTTATTCCCTATCTATACTATTCAATCTTCTTTTCTTCTGATTCTGGTTCTTCTCATTTTGTGCAAACACAACAAAAAAAACAGAACAAAAAATAAAATAATGTTAGTTGGTTAGAGTTTTACTCTCATATTTGGCCTTGTGATGCTATTGCCTAATTCATCAGAGTATTAATGAAGGGGCCATGTTTAGAATATGTTCTTATCAGGAAATTTTGCCTCAGACTTAGCATCACTGGCCTAGGGGAAAGTTTCACCGTTGGCAAGTAAAAGGGGACAGTCAAATCAGGAAAATTACATTCTACTTTGATCTCGTCCACAAGAGAAATATCTACAATATAGAAACTTGAACCCTATGGAGCCCAACTGTAAGCAACACTGTCATACATGCAACTGATGTGGTGTTAACACAACAGGGAGAGTACCAGGTATAGAGAAGGAAGAAATCAACCATAGATAGCAAGAAGCCACACACACATATCATTTCATTCTCCTCACTAAACGTCTAGATCTTACTATTTCATCACACCACGACCTTCTTCCCGGGTTATCCACACAAAAACACCACCAAGAACACATTTGTTCTTGCAGATCATCACTGAGATCACCTAGAGAAATATCTAAGGTAATCATCAAGGAGAAGGAGGTGATTTAGAAGATAGGAGGAGTAGCTGGAGCTTGACCAGAAGGAGTGGCAGCATCACCAGGAGGAGCATGCCAGAAACACAAGAAAGGGGCAGGAGCAAATCAAGTTTATCAAGGAGGAAAAGAAAACAGAACCAACAGAGCAAGTAATCATGGATTAAGATCACCCACAGGAAAACAAACCACATCACCATCTCAGGTTGAGCACACCACAATATCTATTCTTATCAGTTTTAGCATAATCATGCATAGTAGCAGCCCCAAATAAGAAAAATAAATAGGAAAACTCTCAGTTGGCATAGAGAATCTATGCAAATTCTTCATAGAGTTTGAGAGCCACCAGTAGTATATATTCTTAGAAAAAAATGGTCCTCAGCTTGTGCATCATTGGCAGGGGCACCCTATAACACAACCATAGCACCAACCCATCCAGGCGATGATCCATATCCACCCAACCAAAACAGAAGCAACTATTGTGACCTAGGAATTAGCCATTGTGCACACTCTTATGAGGTACCACAACAGTAAATCATCAACATATGGTCCATATGGTTAACCAGATCGTTCAAATCACTTGCCACAAGTAAAGAAAAGCTGACAAGCAATTTTAATCGAATTCCTCTAAAAACAATTCAACTAAGCCAACTTCACAAGTGTAGTGAACTGAACACAAGGTCCGGTTATAATTCCCTTGGATTGGAGCATGTACCAAATAAAAATGAATCCATCTTGTTAACTAGGTCAAGCTAGTTAACCGCAATAAATTATAGCAACTCAAATGAGAATTATTTAAACCATCTTCCTAGAATACACTAGGAATCAACTCAAATTTACTCTCTGTCATTTTAACTGCACATAAATGATTCACATCACAACTTTCAGGTGAGCATCAAGCAAAGCAAGATATACATCTGAAAATTATAGTGGCAAAATCATTTACTCTAGAAAGAATAACCAGAACCTATCTAATAAGCAAAAAGTATATAACATTTACACACTATCACTTTCTGAACTTAATCATAACACGTTCGTGCTACTATTAATTACACACAAGTCATCACTCATAAGGGGTATACATATATATTAGCAAGCTCATAGGTTAATAACTAATTAGTACTACATATAACACAAGAAAATCTCTTTCTATACATCAAAAACTCACTAATCCACACAAGTAGTATCTAATTTCACAAATAAATTGAGTGTATATATTATACATATTCATGCTATGGTTCAAAGTTGAACCAATCAGTAGGCAGAATATTGCCCACACAATGTAGTGAAACAACACTAAGAGTTCCTATACCTAACAAATCAGTACTACCATAATCCAGCTCAAGCCATATCTTCTAGGGGTAAATAATCATCCAAGTTAGAATTACATCACAAGTAATGCAGAAGATCAACAAACACAATCATGAATAAAAATCCATACTTAGTAATAAATCAACAACAATCGATTGCAGTATAACCATGAGTCACCATCAGCAACACGAAGGCTGGTCGCAGAAAGAACCATACATGTGACCCTGGGGCTGCGCCTTATACGCCTTCCCACCAGAGTCAGAGTCGAAGAAGAACGGTAGGAGGAATCCAGGAAAGGGGAAATTATAGGTGACCGCATCCAATAATCCCAACAAAATCACCACTGACCACCACCATGATAGCAGGTCCCCGGGGCAGCAGATCGTGAGATAGAGATCACATGCACCATGTCATTCCATCGGCGCCAACTCGATTAGAGCATGGCGGGTAGATAAAGAAGCCGAGGTATTACAGTTGGAGCATAGGAGGCGCGTGAGCTAGAGAGAAGCAGTCGTGGCTAGGGGTACTGCCGTGTCGGCGCACCTAACCCACATGGCTAGGGTTATCCGGGGTAGAGCTCATGCAGAGCAGGGAGGTGACGAAGCGACAAGGTACGAAGAGAAGAATCCTGGCGAGCCGGTGGCAGTCAACTACAGCAACATGCATCGATGGTGGCAGCCAGACGGGAAAGCGGTGGGGGCCGGAGGGGCAAGCAGCGGCGCCTCGGTCGCGTACGAGAGAAGGGAATCGAGAGAGAGAGAAGAGACTAGGGGTGGCGTGTGTGTGCGTGGGGGGGGGGGGGTTGGGCTAGGATAGCCAACCAGTTGGGACTGGATGGGCCGATTCGGCCTGTGAGCCAGTTTGGCTATGGGCCAAGTCCAATCAAGTAAAGAAAATGTGAATAAAATAAAATATTATAAGACAAAACAAGAAATTACAAAAACACCCTTTGAATACTTTAAGCTCTAAAAAATGCAGAAAAATCATAAAAATACATATGATACATTAAAATGTTCACAAAAATAATCTCTACTTAATAAAAATATAACTTTACCTATTTAAGCTAAATAAAATAAAACTAAATATTAAAACTATTAAAATCCTAAATGAAATTTAATAAAATAAGGACAAATCCTAAAATGAATAAAAATCATTTTGTATAGAAAAATAAATCTACTATTTTGTAAAAATACTATCTTAAAAATTATACTTGAAAAAAAATATCTAAGAACATTAATCCTTTGATGAATTTTATAAAAAATAAAGATAATACTTAAAAATAAATAAAATTCATTTTTAAGATCTTAAGTAAGTAAATTTTACTAGAAAAATACTAAATATATTATTCCAAAAGATTTTAAGGTTCTTAGGTAATGAAATTTCATTTACCTACTTTATTAAAATGAAATAAGTGATTTTTTAATTATTTAAAATTAATTCCTAACTAAGAAATAATCACATTTCTTTATAAACCACTAGATCCTTTAAGTTTAATTACTAAGTCTAAATCCATAATTATGACTCATATTAAAGCTTAAGTATAAACCATTAACTTTATAATACTCATATGAAACCTTAAATCTAATTTGAACCAGCAACTTGATACGTCGGAAATGTATCTATAATTTTGAATGTTTCATTCTTGTTTAGTATCTACTTTGCTTTGCTTTGTCTACACTTTGAGGTGTTTTTATACGTTTTCTGGTACTAACCTATTAACAAGATGCCATAGTGCCAATTGCCTTTTTTTTTCTGTTTTTGGTTCCAGAAAGGCAGAAAATCAATATTCTCGGAATTGGACGGGACAAAAGACAAAGTCAATATTTTTCCGTGGGGAACACGGAGCCAGAGTACGAGATGGAGGGTAGGCACCAGGGGGGCACCCCCCTGGCGGCACAGGCTAGGTTTAGCCGCGCCTGGGGGTGTGACCACCCTAGACGCCCCCCAGCCTCGCCTCTTCGCCTATAAAGACCCCCAGATGCCAAAACCCTAAGTACCCGATCAATATTCCACGAAACCGTCTGTAGCCAATGCCACCATCGTCCCTAGATCGAGGGGATCTGAAGCTCTTCCCGGCACCCTGCTAGAGGGGAGATCATCCTGGAGGCCTTCTTCTTCATCATGCCATCCTCCGGTATGAAGCGTGAGTAGTTCCACCTTGGACTACGGGTCCATGTAGTAGCTAGATGGTTGTATATCCTCCTTTGTGCTATCATGTTTAGATCTTGTGAGCTCCGTTCATGATCAATATCTCATTTATTTGTAATCATGCCTTGCTCAGTCCTGTCAATTGCCCTGCTGTAATTTGTTTACCCAGCATGCCATGTTTGTTTATCTAAGGAGAACACCTCTAGTGAACTATGGACCCCGGTCCAATCTTTACCATTGATACATCTTCCACTGTTACTGTTTACTTGTTGCAAACCACTATTACCTTCCACACCATACAGTTAATCCTTTGTTATAGCAAACCAGTGAGATTGATAACCTCACTGTTCATTGGGGCAAAGTCTTGAGTTTGTGTCGTGCATGTCTCCAAGTTGCTAGCATCACCTTTGAGTCATTTCCTTCCTCCTACTGGTTCAATAACCTCGGTTTCTTACTGAGGGAAAACTTGCTGCTGTGCTCATCACACCTTGCTCTTTGGGTCTCCCAACGAGGCGTTGACAACACGTCCATCATCAAGATTTTCTGGCGCCGTTTCCGAGGAGGCTAAGGATGTCTTCACAAAGGGAGTCCTTCACAACCTTTCTCTTTACTTTGTTTTTGTTTTGCTTAGTTTCTTTTGCTTGGTTTTGTTTGCCTCTTGTTATTAAAAACTCAAAAAAATAGTTTAGTTTTGTTTTGCGGTGACCCAGCATACCACTGCATGATGTAGTATACTATAGTCGTTGACATAACACCAATGAAACACCGTTCACTAGTATTACATCCCTCAGAATGGCACAACAGAAACATAGCGGGTCCAATACATGGCTAGATGTTACAACTCACTCTTTACACAAGATCCAGAGAATACTCTAGGTTAAAGAGAGAGAAAGAACTTCTTACAAAGAAGAATTAAAGATAAACAACGCAAGAACTATTATACTATTAAGACTAGTATTTTAACTAAGGGGTTGGCATTGTTGCTATTGCAATACACTACAGAATTAGGTTCTTGGCTAGAGGGTATATTCCTACCTAACCAGTAACTTTGTCTTCACTTGAGTTGATGTATATGTTGACTTTCTTGTCTGCATTGAAGATCTTTAGCTTTGGATGATGAGTCCTGGAGCATAACTTGATGTAGATGTTGTCTGTACCGGCTTCAGAATCTAGCAAGGGTTAAGAAGATACGTTGAGTACGAGTGTACTCAGCAAGTTTCACTAGAGAAGGAGTGATTGATGCACTATAACTACAACCATAGACCGTAGGTCGTAGGCAATGCAAGTTTTCATAAAACATTTCTTCAAAGGTTGATTTTATTCTGAAATACTATGTCCGTCAGCCTTCACGGGTTTACCAGAACTTTCATGGAGTTCCTTTCCCGCCGCGTTCACAGCTCCTTCCCGGAACAGGGAGTAACAAGTTACAGTTCTTACACTCTGCAGAGGTGCGTTACTTTTCCATGAGAGATCAACTCCTTGTTGCACAACCGGGCAGCTTACCCGTCCACAATTCCGTGTTGTGGGGCCCAGTAGTTGGTCCAAGCCAATCACTGCCCTATCCGTGACCTCATATGTCTGCACGATCCTTCAGGCTGGCTCACCTTCGTTAAGCCCCCTTTCGGGCAGGCTAAAACCCTGATGAGTTCCTGAAGACTCTATGACCTGGTGTTGCCCTGGCAAGTGCCATATTAAATGGTCCATCCACTAAACACCATCCATAGATAATCTAGACACCAAAAGTGTGGGGCGTAAGGGTGCCCACCCATATGTTGGATACGCACAAGGAATCACAATGTCACGTTAAGGTCGTCTTGCCTCCATACAAGAGGAAAAGGATACAACTGACTTCTCCGTCCCATTCCAAATCTCATGGTTAACGCGTAATATATGACGGTAGAATCACTGGGGACATTGGTTGTTTAGTCCTAGATAATATGTTCCTTTACCACGGGAACTTCTATAGCAAGTTATTACCTCATGGTAATAACCTATAATCACATTATTATGAAAATAGTGTTTTCGGACCTTTTTCAAATGCAGGTGATGTCCACATTGTATTTTTAAAATACTTTACAGAAAATAACCAAAGGACATGAGCAAGTGTGAACTTGCCTTTTGTGATTGCAAGATTATGCACTCACGGTCTTCAAGATAATATAAGATCCAATATCTGAAATCAGCATCATTGGTCCGGTAAGGACTAATGTTGAAAAAAGCAATATGCTCTTATGCATAAGTAATGTGACGCACTTTTATAAACGCGAATCCCGGGGATAACGTTGTTATAGGGTTTGGAGACTAGAAATGATGTCTTTGAAATGTGTTGTACTTTTAGATGAGTTTTATATCTGTGCTTCTTATTAAGGCTTGTGAGTGTGTGTGAAAGAATCATATAATTTACAATATCATAAAACAATAGGACACACACAATTGTAAAATGTTATTCAAGATTGCTTATATAAGAGTTCTTGTTTGAAGTGGCAAAAAGAATAACATTTGAAGAAAAGGTTTCTTTTCTAAGGTCTAAACAATCTTTGTGGTGAGTTGAGTTTGGTCGATATTATTTGTGCTTGCTTGAATAGTTTGGACTTGAGATGCTTTATGACTTAACTATAAGAGACCAAAGTTAACTATAAAACATATAACAATGTCTTTAGTATTATATTTAGAGTCTTATAGACTAAAGTTAACTTTTAAAACATAGATAGTTTGAAAGTATAATGCTTATAACATTTGTACTTTGTGTACTTGGTAATGTTGCCTTAAGGTTACTTAAGAATGGTTATTTTTTATTTGATGTAGTGGTTTTCTTGATTTTATAATGGAATAGTATTACTTACCCTTTTATGGATGAGTGGTTATAGTTTGTAAACCATGGAGTACTATTACTTAATTACTTATGAGTTCACTATAGTGTTTCAGTATGTTGTTAAACTTGTGGTTAAAGTAAAGGAAATACGTTTTTATTTAAATACAAATTATTCTTGAAGATTTTTTATATTTGATAAGGATTCTTTTTAGAAAATATTACACACCTATGGTTGAGGAGAATTCAATAAAATTGTAATTAAAATGTGTTAAACTATTTTGACTTCATATTATTAATGTTGAAGACTAATACTATTTATTAGACTCAATTGGTTAATTTTAGACATATTAGCAATTTTTATTTACCCTTATATAAATTATCCATTAAGTAAATAAGTTTAAATTTGAGTTATTAAATTATTTGAATTTTTATTTAACTCAAAAGTGGAATATTATATTTTTAACATGTAGATATTACTTTTTTGATCATTTTGGTACCTTTCATTTATTTTTGTGACTTATAAATAATAAGATACGATTTTGACAATTCTTATTACTTTATAATTGCTTAATAAATAATAAATATTTAATTAAGTGAAATAATAATACATGATTATAGTTTTTTAAAATATAGTTCTTTATTTTTCCAAGATTTTTGGTATTTATTTATATTCTTAACATTTTTTTAGAGCAACCAACAGGAGCGCTGCCTTTTCTATTAGAAGAGGGAATTAAACGGTCTTAGTATAGAAAGGCATTTTTTGGATTAAAGTGGAAACATGCCAAAACCACTGAAAACACAAAAACACCAAAATAACTAGTCTGGCTCGGCTGGAATAGCCGGGCCAGCCAAAGCGAAGGCGGCGGCCCGCATAGAGATGTCGTCACGAGTGATGGAAGCCACCTCGATATAGTTGAGGCACCTACCGGTGAAGATTCTGCGGTTTCTTTCTTTCCATGCATTCCACAGGGTGTAGAGCAGGCGACCTCTTCAGCGAGATTGCTCGAGCTTAGATCTTCCAACGATCAAATCGTCCCACCATTCGGAGATGGAAGGAAAGGAAGTGCCATGGTTCCCCATAGTCTCGTTGTCCCATGCTTGAATTGTGTTCCAGACCGCCGTCGTGAAGGGGCAATCCTTGCAGAGGTGAGCGGCAGTTTCAGGGGCAGATCCACACAAACTGCAAGAAGGGTCATGCGGCCAGCCTCTGATGGCTAACATGTCAGCGGTGAGGAGTTTTCCAGAGGGCCAGCCAAGAGAAGAGCTTACACTTCGGCTCCGCATCGACAGTCCAGATTTTTCCCGCCTTGAACCTAGGGAAGGAGCCATTGAATTGTGCATGGTAGGCCGAGCTAGCAGAATACACGCCGTCGTTCGTCCAGTTCCATATTATGCAGTCCTTTTCCAAAGGGTTTAAGTGAGTATCCTGGATTACGCCCCAAACGTCGAGGTATTGGGAGAGCTGTGCAGGGGTGTTCAGTCTTGCAATAGAGCGGATCCAATTTTCCCGAAATAACTCCTTGGCGGGAGTCCTTCTTTTTCTTGTTGCCACCTTGTAAAGATCAGGGGCCCAAAATCGAAGAGGCCCGTGTCCGCACCAGTTGTCGTGCCAGAATGACGTTGATTCTCCATTCCCGATATTTATTGTCGTGGAAGCCCTGAAGAGGTCCATGTCCGCCAAACTGCAGGGAAGCTTAGACCCCGCCCAGGTGCGGTCGGGGTCGGTCCATTGTAGCAATGGCCACCGGAGTCTCAGTGCCCGCCCAGTGCGCTTGATGTCAGGCATCCCAAGGCCACCCAAATCCCTAGGTCTACAAACGGTCTTCCAGTTGACTAGCGCCTTTCCATTCGCAGCATGCTCGCCTTCGTCTCCAGCCCAAACGAAGTTTCTGACAATCTTTGTAATATTCTTTTGTGCCCAGCTGGAAAGCGGAATGGCGGTCGAGTGGCATATTGCTGTGGCCATGAAAACCAACTTGGCTAGGGTAATTCTTCCCGGGCGCGCAATGTTCTTGCCGTACCATCCCGGGAGCTTCCGAGCAATTTTGTCGAAGAGAGGCTGGAAGTCCACTTTGCGAAGACGACGGATGTGAAGCAGGAGACCCATGTATCTTCCAGGGAAGGAAACAACCTTGTCCAGGAAGGCAGTCATGACTTCGTCGAGGTTTATTTGTTCACATTGCACCGGGAAGACCTCGGTCTTGGTCATGTTAGTAATGAGGCCTATTCAGAAAATCAAGCTACGCCAGAGATCAAGACTAACTTGGATTCGATTGGGAGATGCCAACACTAATCTCTTCCATGCTAGGGCTAATGGCCGCAGGAGGAGGGTCTACATCCAGTCCCTTACCACGCCCTCTGGGATGGCTATCACGGCTAAGGACAAAGAAGAGGAACTTCTTCAACACTTCAAGGGGCAGCTTGGCACAGCCGCCCTGCGGCAGAACAGCTTGGACTGGGACGGATTGGGCTACACTCCTCACGATCTTTCTGACCTAGATAACCCCTTCGTCAAAGAGGAGATAAAAGAGGCGGTTTTTTCTCTGCCTTCGGTCAAAGCACCTGGCCCTGATGGATTTATTGGATCCTTCTTCAAATCGTGCTAGGAAATTATTAAGGTCGACGTCATCAACGATATCACTCACATGTCCAAACTCCGAGGCAACTGCGCCCATCTCATAAACTCGGCTAATATTGTCCTCATCCCTAAGAAGCCGGGCGCATCGGCTGTCGGAGACTATCGGCCCATCAGCCTCATCTATAGCCTGTCTAAAATTTTCTCCAAGCTTCTCGCTAACCGGCTCACGCCCATCTTGCCGGACATTGTCTCCAATTGCCAAAGTGCGTTTGTCAAAAAAAGGTGCATCCACGACAACTCTATGCACGTGCAAAACCTTATCAGAGAGCTTCACTCGAGAAAGACCCCTAGTCTCTTCCTCAGATTGGACATTTCCAAAGCTTTCGACTCCGTCGGATGGGCGTATCTTCTGGAGGTTCTCATGGCCATCGGTTTCGGGCCGATATGGCGTGACTGGATCTGCCTCTCCCTTGCTTCTTCGTCATCACGCGTCCTTCTTAACGGTGACCCTGGAAAGGCTTTTTGGCACGCTAAGGGGCTCAGACAAGGAGATCCTCTATCTCCGATGCTCTTCATCCTGGCAATTAACCCCCTGCAGCGCATTCTGTCTAGGGCGACCCTTAGTGGAATTCTGAGCCCCATCCGCTCACGTGCAAACAAATGCAGAATTTCCCTATACACCGACGACGCTGGTATCTTCGTCGATCCTACCAGTGAGGAGTTGCGTGCCATCAGGGCCATCCTGGACTATATTCTTAACATTTACCATTATTAAAATAGGAATTATCAAAGTTTTATTACCTTTAAATTTTTTATTAAATAATAATTATTTAAATTGTTAACATAATAATGTTTAATAATAGTTTTAAGTTATAGATTTTATTTTTCTAAACATTTTCATATATTATACATAATTTTTTGAACTATAAAACAAAGTTATAGATTTAACAAGTTTTAATCATTTTATTTAATTTATGGAATATGTATATTTGGATTTATATCTTTTATTCTTTCTTAAATAGGAAATAACTTTTCTACACCGCACCCACACCTATCCCTAGTCACTGAGTAGTGGGCCAGAGGCCACCTCAACTTTTAGGTTATTAAATGTCTTTGTTACCGACCCTATTTCTACTCCGAGACAATGACATATGGGCCCAAGGCCATGTCATCTGCCACGCGAGACAAAGACTGGGTCAAACTGGCTGACTAGGCTGAGGGTGTCACGGGCATGACATCATATGAACTTGATCCTCTCAGATCGATGATGGATCAGATGATTTGGTGCGTGCGCGGGGCTGTGACTAGGCTCGTTGGAAAGAGGGTATCCCGAGGAACCTATTGGTGGTGGCGCCGCCCTATTTTGGTCACCGGAGGACAACCGGCAACGAGCTCATGCGGCGGTGCTTGCGGGTGATCATGGTGGCGTGGATTTAGGAAGCAAACAAAGCATCTACGCATGCGAGGAGATTTAGTGACTCACCAGGAACACGATGGTGTAGTCGATAGGGTGAGGCGAGGTCGGAGACGATGGTGAGGTCGACGAATAGCGCCGGGAACCGAGGGTGCGATTGGGTTGATTCATGCCTCCTCCGCTAGTGCGAGTTGGGGCAAATGAACGAGAGGAGCACGGCGGTCTCCACCGTGGTCTTGTTTGACCGAGGTGAGCACGGAATCGCCGGCACCGGATCACCTCCGAGCTAGGGTTCTCGGTTCAGAAGAAGAAATTGAGAGAGAGAGCTGTAGAGGGGGAAATGGGGATGAGGACGAGCAGACGGCGTCGTGGCGTTCTTATCCCTTCCATCCAGGAGCGGTAGCACGTATCACAGCGCGGTGGTTCATCGACGGCGGAGCTCCTGGCCAGCGAGCTGCTTCTAGTAGGCGAGGTAGACGACAAAGTCGGTTTTGTAGAAAACCCCCTGGCACTTCTTTTCTCTCAACCCGCAATCCTCCTTTGGTCCCACTTGTCAGTCATAGAAGAGAACGAGTTGGCCTGGCTGTTGGGCTTTTGTGGGTTGCACATGGGCGACATGTAAGAAGAGAAAGAAATGGGCCACGGCCAGGAAATGTTTTTTATTTGCTTTACTTTTTTCTATTTTCTGTTTTACCTTTCAGATTTGTATTTAATCTTTAATTTGAACTTTTCTAACAAAGTTTATTCGCTGAATACTTACAACAACAATTAGTATTGATTGAGATTTATTTTGTAAACCTTAATGATAAATATTTTCTTTATATATTTCTTTATATAATTACCCTTTAATATTTTGTAGAAGTCTTTATTATTAATTTTCTTTCTATACTAAACCATGGCTTTATTATTTGATATTTTCTTATTTGTTTATAAAACTTAACTCTAATTAGCTCATAGTTTAAATAGAACTTTTATACATAATGATCCTACATCATTAACTGATGCATGAAATGCAAAATAAATTAATATGGTGAATACCATTTTCATTAATTTTAGTAAATGGTATTGCATAAATTCTATTATCATAAACATAGAAATTTAGGGTTCTTAATGTACTTATATTCTTTTGTGAATGTGGGTAAAGATTTAATAGCTAAGCATATTGTCTTTTGTTTGTGATATTTGATGACATCACCTTTTAAAATAGAAAGTTATATCTAAAATGTTTTATAGAAAATAATTGATAAATATACTCCTAAGCACATATAATTATGATAATTGGAATTATCAGAGATGTGCTTATGTAATTTGCTATAGGAAAATATTCCTATTAAGTGATATAGATATAAGATGAGGAATTCATAACATGGAATGGATATAATACTTGGTTTAAGATATAAAGTTGATTATTTACCAAGAATTACTATTTTCCATAATTCATAATTCTAGACTTCTAATTAAGGAATTCCTTTCCTAGATATACTATTTCTTCCTATCTATCATCATGATTAACATGATGAGCTTTACTTCACAAAAATATTCTTATTCACCTATTCTTCTTCTAAACCCATTGATAAATCCAATGAGCTTGACACTGAAGCTTTTATAGCTTTCTCATATCCATACTTGGTTATATTCACTATTCTACTATTGATAACCTTCCATCCAACAAGTAGTTCCTTCAAACTCCACTCATAATCTTCCTTAATCATCCATCACTAATATTTCTCCATCATCTCTATGTATCAAACTACCTTTCTCTAAAGCTTACTATCCGTTAAGATGAATAACACTACTTCCATAACTCTATGCTATACTAGCTTTAACTGAATCATACTATCTTACATTTACTTTACTCTAATAACTCACACTCCAACCTCACATTATATTAATGTGGCTTATACTGACTACTCTAGGATTACTTATCTCTATTAGGGTTTCAATCATGTTCTACCCACCAATATCATTTATACTAGATATAGGTGGACAATCCTGGTGAGTAAGGCATGATCATTATAATCCTTTAATCATTTATAGCTTAGGTTTCCAATTGGCTAATCAAGGTTTCATCAATACCACTTTTCAATTGTATTGGAATTATCTTCTTAGTATCTCATATTGGATTAAGGGTTATTCATGGAATATGCCCTCTTGATCCAATAGAATTACCACTGTTAACTATCTTCAGGTTTCATCCTTGTAATCCTTTTTACTACTATATAATTATATGTTATAAATTACTCTTCTATCCATTCAGGAGTGATTTAACTCCACCAATAATCCTGTTGATCTACTTTACTTCCAACACTCCCATACTATAGATGATATTTGAATCTAGCATTACCATTTACCTTCCATTACCTCCCTCTTTAAAAGATTTAAGTAGATGCTATGATAAGATCAAGAAGTAGTAGATCAAGTATTGATAGTTAAATAATTTGTGAATCAATGGTTGATTACTCAATCATTGATGAACAATAGATATTAAGATAGGTTCCATAAAGATTGATATGTAAAGAAAGATATATGGTGAATGATCTTGACTTAGTTTCTTTCCAACTCAAACTCATTAAAGAGTTAAACTTAGGTATTACTATGATACTCATAGTAAGAATAGATAAGAATAAGATAGGTTAGGATTAGTAATTAAATTTATATTACTTTAATTGTAATCTTAACTTGGCATTTATGAGTTGTTGTGCTGAATATTATGATAGGATCCCTTAAGGATCAAATATTAATCATTTAAACAATGTATTATGAGTAACATTTTATTATATCTGATCTACACTTAGATCAAATCATGTTTACCCAAATAAGTTTTTAGCAAAGGTCATATTGAAACTTATCACAGTCAATTTGATGATCTACTTCAATTCCATCAAGTTGAGAGAAGCTTCAATCACTTTGACAAGTTTTGTTTAAAAGCGCGAAAACTATTCAAATTTTCTATGCATGAATGCAATGCACACATCTGGGTTCAGCTTATTTCTAAGCTCTAATGCTGGGATGTTACAGGTTTGCTTTATCTTATCAAAAACACAAAAAAATAGTTCGTACTCTAGTGGTCACCAAGTTGATCCCCAAGTTCACCCTGAAAGACTTTTCATATGTAGTGCCTCCATAATTGGGAAAGAAAATATTGAAGAATTCTTTAATCATGTTAGCAAATATGAGGATATTGAGGATAGATCTATAGCAAAACTTGCTCCTAATTATGAAATTGCTGCAACTTCTTTAGTTCATATGTTGGAGGCTAGGTTTGTTAACCTTAACCCATGATGCAAATTTTGTTTCTCAAACTAAAACAAGAAGAGGATCATGAAAAGAGAGAATTTATCCTGGAAACTTTACTAAAAGAGTTCAATCATGTGACTAAGGAAGCCAAAAAGGTCTCTGAATGTTTTAATATGTTAGGCTCATGGGTAGATGTTATGGGTACTTTAGATAAAAGCAAACCTAGAGAGGAAATTGAGATACCCATACCCTTTAAACTTGTAGGAATGCATGAAGCCTTAAAAAAGAATTTTGATTGGATTGTTCCTGAGAATCCTTTTGATGAAAGTAGTGAACCAAGGAGAGATGAGAAGGGATCCTCCAAAACTCAATTGGATGAGATACCTTTCCTAGTTGAAGAGATTGCAAGTATTGATCTTAATTCTTCATTTGAAAATACTTGATTCTTGCTTCTTGTGCCTAACTTAAAGGCGTTAAAGAAAAGTACTTGTTGGGAGATAAACCAAGAGTTTTCTTGAGTCTTGGAAGTTATTACTTCAGTAATAACCTCTCCTTTTCCTTTTTGTTTGCTTTTTGTGCCAAGAATGACCTCTAATGAAAGGGAAGTAAGATTTGGGGAGTTGCTGTCCCAAAATAGATTTTTATGCTCCACTCGTAAAAATTCGTGAGGAATCTCTATAAGTCGGATTGAGCTGATATTTTTTTGAATAAATCCCCCAGTATGTTAGATAACTTTAGTTAGTTAAACACTTTGTGATTTGAGTAACATAAGGTCTTCGAAAAAATCGGTTTCTACCTTCTGGTCTGTTTTGTCAAATTTCTACCATTATCTGCATTTGCTTCTTATTGATTGCCTTTTGGGTTCCTTTTCGGAAATTGAGATTTTTGAGGTAAATGATACAGTATCTTGTGTTTTTAGTGAAAGTTTTGTTGTTATAAAGCTAAACCCAAGGGTTTATTATCTTTTGAATACACTAATGTTGCTAATAAAGATTGTGTGAATTTTTGTATGAAGGAAAATTTTTAGGTGTAGAGAGAGAGAGTGATATAATGAGATGAAGAATGAACAAAAGCTTAAGCTTGGGGATGCCACCCCGTGTCACCCCAAGAAATATTCAAGAGGTAAGCTCAGGTCTTTCTAGACACTTCGTTTTTATTGTTTCATGCACTATTGTGTTGTTCTTGGAGCGTCTTAGTTTTCATTTGCTTTTCTTAGTTTTCTTAGTTTGCTTGAATAAAGTAATTTGGACCCCCGTTCTCGCTGTGTTGTTTCAAATAAGTTGATTGGTGTTGGATAGGAGTAGAAAGTTCTTGCTTGAGTAGTACAAGTGGAGCTTGCTTTGACTGTGACTTAGACTTTATCATGTCATTCTAGGTGTTGTTTTGACCTTATGCTTAGTGATTATTGTTGTAGCATGACTTGTTCCAAACAATTGGGATTGCTTAGTGTGACATGGTGAAAGGATCGTATGGGCACCTAGAGGGGGGTGAATAGGTGCTACTTCAAATTTTCTTCTTTTTCAAATTAAGGTTTGACAATAAGGTAAATTCTCTAGATAGTGCAACTAAGATGAATTTACCTATATGACAATTATGCACAAGCTACCACAACACTAAGTAAGAACAAGTAAGTAAAGTGCGGTAAAGGATAGAAGTAACCAAAGTGGTGGACGCGGAGACACAAGGATTTGTTTCCTGTAGTTCCTTCCTTTTGAGGGGAAGTACGTCTACGTTTGGAGAGGGGGTGGTTTCAAACCACCAACGCCACGAGAGGCCTCCCTTGTTCTCCGATGAATCTCACCCCAACGGGATCGATTCACCTTCCACTATATCGGCAATCTTCAAGGTGGAAGCCGGCACCTTAACAAGTTTGGGGCACACATCCACAACTTAATCGGAGGCTCCCAAATACAAGCAAGCTGTCAAAACAATCAAAGACAAGCTTGTAAGAACCAAAACTAGAACTAGAGTTTCCAAGAAAACACTAGAGCAAAGGGGCCCTCAATTGAATGATGGGGAAATGAAGATCTCTTTTGGTGAAGTAGTAGATCAAGGCCTCCTCCTTCGATTCCCCAAAGATCAAGGACTTTGGGTGGTGGATTGAAGAGATCTTGCAGATTTGGTGGCTCCAATGGTGGTCTTGACTTTAATGTGAATGAGCACCTTGTCCCAAGGTAGGTGAGAGGATATTTATAGTCCCAGCTCCAATGTGGCCGTTGCTGCATTTAATGATGCGGTAGTACTGGACTTCCAAGTGGTAGTACCGGAAACAACCGGTACTACCGGACCGGTACCGGAGATGCAATGCTATGTTATCTAGCCCACGGTTTCCAACGGAATCAATGTGTGGGGCTACCACATGACGGTAGTACCGCCCCTACAAAGAGGTACTACCGGACACATGCGGTAGTGCCGCATTTTGATACAGGGGGAAACACACAGTGTGAGTCAGGAGACCAATCTCCTCAGAAGTGAACTGTCGTGGGAATGGTCACGGCAGATGCTGCAATCGGCAGCGAGTAGTAGAACGAGTGGCAAGGGCGGCCAGCCATTTGCGATGCGAGATGAGGGCGGAGACACAGGGTTTTACCCAGGTTCGGCCCCCCGGAGGGTAAAGACCTACTCCTGCTAGATTGTATTATGAAGGTGGTACAATGGGCGAGCTCGGCGGCTAGGCGGCGAGTCGCTTGGGTGTATGATGGAACGTATCTCTACACGCCCCGCAGGGAGGTTTATATAGGCTCACCTCCCCTAGGGTTTACATATCTCAACTGAATCAGTTAAGGCTTCGGTACTTATTTAACCTAATCCGACTCGTCCTATCTACTTGCCTGGGCCTTCAGCTTCCAGTCGCTTGGATCCACGCCGGGCCTTGATCCAATCGCCGTCTCGCAGGCCCACTCACCAGTTCCTGGGCAGTCAGAAACGTCCTGCTGGGTATACCCCGATAGTTACATCCCCATCAGTAGTCCCCGAGGCCGTCGTTGATTGGGCGCAGGTGGCTGCTGGCAGTCGGAGTATACGGCTTCAGAGTAGACATCCAGTCGAATCGTCGGCGGGCTCCTGTATAAAGGAAAAAACTAATCATCCTGATCGCAGCTTTGGCAAGTCGAGTCGGCAAAACACTGTCATAGTGATCGGGTCGGCGAGCCGAGTGGCTGAAGTTGGACCGTTAAACGTGGTCAAACTAGCCGTTGGGGTAACCCAACGGTAACTTTTGGCATAATCACCGCGTAGTAACGGCTCCCTGATTTGGCGGGTAACAACCGCTATATAAGGGGAATGGCAGGCGATCAGAGAACCACCTTCTCGCCATTTCCTCTGATTGCACGCACTTTCGCCTCCCTTCGCATCGCGATCCAGCCGACCCGAAATCTTCCGACCCCCTACAAATCCTTCTGCCATGGCCCTCTCCACCAAACCTTGGGGTAGATCTAAGTGTACGAGGGCGCAACTGGCTTCCTTTGAGGAGGCCGGGATCCTACGCGCCGGCTGCTGGCGCATCCCCGTGGCCGGAGAGGTGACCCCGAACCCGCGAGAGGGGGAATTCATTTGCTTCACCAGCCATCTAGAACGGGGGCTAGGATTCCCCACGTCCCTGTTCTTCCGGCGCTTCTGCGCCTACTACGGGATCCAACCGTCGGACCTGGGTCCACATAGCATCAAGCAGCTCGCCATCTTCGTGGCGTTCTGCGAGTGCTACTTGGGCTGCCGGCCCTACTTCCCTCTATGGCAAGATCTGTTCCACGGACGGATCAGCCGCGAAGAAGCGGGCGGCCCAATGCTTGCCGCGGGCGGCCTAACATTCCAGCTGAAGTCGAAGGCTTCGTTCTTTGACTTGATGCTGCCCGCCAAGGCGGCGAGCGACTAGAAGAAGTCTTGGTTCTACGTTGCCGAGGCGACCCCGGAGGGCGAGACGGCGATCCCACGGTACTCCGCCAACCGGTCTGAACCGCGCCGGCTTCAAGTCGGCATGCTCCCCAGCGACCAGCGGATGGTCGTGGACGAAATGCTTCAAACCATCCGCGGTCTGAAGCAGAAGGGCCTCCAGACGATCAACTTATACAACTGCTGGCTCGGGCGGCGGCTCGTCCCTCTGGCTCGGCGCGACCACTACATGTACCAGTACACGGGCCAGGAGGACTCGACGAAGTCCTGCCTCACCGAGTGGAAGCTTGAGGACTACACCCCAGCACTGAAGAAGATCACCCAGGCGGTGTACCTGGACGCAAAGGCTGGGGTCGCCCCCTACACCGCAAAGCATCCAGCCCCAACGGTAAGTCACCTCGCATCATTCGCAGTCGCAGTTTTTGTAGTCGCGGTCGGTCTAATTTCATTTTGTGTTCATCGCAGCTATTCCAAGTGGTAGAAGGATGGCTCTCGCCTTCTGATGACGAGAATTCGAGATCGTCCGTCCAGGACATGGGTGAGTCGCCTCCTGCCAAGGGCGATACCGGGAGCGACGAGAGCAACGGCGACGACGAGTCCGAGGAGGAGGTCGCCCCGCTGGTCCGCAAGACCCGCGGGCAGCGTCAGCGTGAGCTTGAGGCGAGTAAAAGCCTCGAGCGTCATGATGACTATGACGAACTTCCGGAGACCACCTCGCGCCGCCAGGCTACTCCATCGAAGAAGAATAAGAAGGAGAAGGAGGCAAAGGCTCCTCCGAAGAAGAAGAAGCCGGTGAGGCCGGCCTCGCCACCGCACTCGGCGAGCAGCTCCGACGCCCCCAGCCCGGCCAAGGACGAGGCGCCGCCGGCGGCAACCGCGCTGGACACGGCCACTGTCGAGGTGCCACTGGCCTCGATGCCTCCGCCATTCGCCCCAGTTTCCGGGCTAGGGGCCGCTCCGGCCGCGGCGGCTTCACCTCGCAGGGAAGCCCCTGCTGAAGATGTCCCAGAGGCTCCCGTTGCAGCCTCGACCACGAAGAAGCCGTCCGTGTCTTGGGCACGCGACGTCTTGGAGATGGGCCTCAGCCGCCGACTGGGCCCCGAACTAGAGAAGTCGGCCAGCATCCACACGGGGCTACGCTTCATTCCGGTCGCCAAGTGAGTTCGCTCACCTACTTTCATCTCTCATAGCAGCTTGAATTATTTTGCTCACACGATCGATTTACAGGACCAGAGCGAAGAAGATAGGCCACCCGACCGTGTCTAAGGTGCCACCCGTCGTCAGCGAGGAGGATCCTTCCCGCAAGAGGAAGGCGGACGAAGTCGTCGTTCCTGCGGATGGCGCCAAGAAGGCCAAGGGCGACGATATCGTCACGATCTCCGACGACACGGCGGTCGCGCCGAATGAACCCGCAATGGAGGCGGCCGTACCCACGAAGGAGGGTGCTCCCTCGCCTGGGGTGACCGAGCCGGTCTCCTTTGGTGCCGGTGCCTCCATCACCATGTTCCCGCGCTTCATGACCAAGGCGGCTTCAGCGAGTGGGACCTCGCCCTCGAGCCGTGCACCTGGGGTCGCTGACGTAGAGGTCGAGCAGCGTCGTGGGCACACGCCAGCTCTCCTCGCATCCGTGGATGCGATACAACTTCACGGCATGCTTGGCGCAGCTATCCAGGTATGTCCAGTCCCCGAGGATCAGGTCGGTGTGCAGCAGCGGTCTGATTCTTTTAGTGTCTTGTTGTTATTTTCGCGTGCAGTCCCCGCGTGCGCACCCGCTGAATTTCAGCGGGTGGGCACTTAGGATTTGTTGATTGCCAGTCCCCGAGTGCGCACTTGCTGAATTTCAGCGGGTGGGCACTTAGGAATTTTTGATTGACAGTCCCCAAGTGCACACTCGCTGAATTTCAGCGGGTGGGCACTTAGGATTTTTTGATTGCCAGTCCCCGAGTGCACACTCGCTGAATTTCAGCGGGTGGGCACTTAGGATTTTTTGATTGCCGGTCCCCGAGTGCACACTCGCTGAATTTCAGAGGGTGGTCACTTAGTATTTCGCTTTGGTTAACTGTTTGAAATGTGTGCATGGGCTGCAACGTGAGTCATCTGACCGATTGGCAGCGAAACACCGTGCGGAGAGGGAACTGGCCACCGTCCAAGAGGCGAATAAGGGGCTTCAGGCAGTTGCCGCGAAGGCAGAAGAGGCTCGCCAGGGACTTGTCCCCGCGGGTGAGTTGGCAACGGCTCAATCGGCGTTGAGCTCGGCTGTGAAGAGGATCGCCGAGCTCGAGCGCGAGCTGAGGGAGGCGAAAGAGGAGGCGAGTTCGACGGATGGTCGAGCCAAGGCCGCCGTTACGGCCGCCGTGGAAGAGCGTAAAGTTTCTGACGCCCTTGTTGCTAGGCTTCAGGACGACTATACTTCTCTTCAAAGCTTCATCAGGGATCTCTCCCGTCCCTTGTTTGGTGAGTTTGCTGCCCTTGCCTATTGCATGTGTCTTTTCGTAATATCCGATGTACTCACTGTTATCTTCTATCCGCAGGTCGCATCCTTGATAGCGCGGAAGATGCGAGCTCGTTCGATGCGCGGCAATGTGTGGCCACGCTTGTCGACTCGGCGACGTTGTCGGCGACATGCATCCGAGCCTACCTCCAGGATATATCGCCCACAGAAGTAATTCCCAGCGACCTCGTCGAGGTGTGGAAGTACTTGGAGAAGGCGCCGTCAGTCATTGAGTTCATGATGCGATCGGTGTTCCGGTGTGGAGTGGCAACGGCGCTTAGCCTTGGGCTTGCTCATTTTCCAGAAGATTTCGATCTGGACGATGTGACGAGTGGCTACCCGTCGTCGACTGGCGAGGTGGAGATCTCCGAGGTGCTCAAGTTGATGGGCCACGCCGCGGTGTACTCCGAGCGCGTCTGGGCGATGGGCGACCTCCTTCCTTACCAGGAGACGGTCGTCGCGCCCAACGACCCCGAGCCGCAGCACCGGGACTTCAAGGTCGAGAAGCCTTTTCATGCGGCGATGGCGGGTGAACTGACGACGTATCCGTCAAACCCGTACACTCCCTTCATCCGCAATCGCAAGGGTGCTGGCGAGTCGTCGTCGAAGCCTGTGGAATAAGCTAGGTTGCCCTGGGGCGTTAGTAGCAGTTCTGCCATTCGGCATACTATGTAATTTGAGACAACGCGACATGCTATTGAATGAGATATCGTGTCTGTTTTGTGATTTGTCATGTGTTTTGTGGTTGAACGTGTCCCCGAGCGCGTCCGCCCTTTTGTGGGGTTTACCTCGTGTGTGATGTGTTTGTGGTTTTTGAATATTTTGTTATTGTGTTCGACTCGCCCGGACTCGAAGAGCCAGTCGCTAGGCGACTCCCTTGAGCGCTTTGTACTTCGCCGTTTTCCCTTGCGTGAACGAGGTCGGGTGGCCGAGTCCCCGAGCGTGGTACTTGGTTGTTCCAGGCGCGACTCGAGGGTGGGTGAGTACTTGGCGCGTTAGTTTGAGCGCATCACTCCTGCCTGGCCCGTTGGGTCAGTCGCATGGCGAGTCCTGGGCATGCTCTCATACTTGGCGTTTTCCCGAGCCGCTCGCGCTGAACTGGTCGTCAGTCCCCAAGCGTGGTACGTGGCCGTTCGAGTCGCTATGTCGAGGATGCGGAGGATCGTGGTCGCTGTGAGAAGCGAAGGCAGTTGTCTTGGCTCGTAGAGCCAGTCGGGCTAGGCGACTCCAATGGGGCTCCGGGTAGGCATTTTTCGTGGACGATGCAAAACCTGAGGTGACCCAGTGCTCTTGCATCGCACTACTTAGTCGTGCCGATCGCTTTACCAAAGGTTGACTTCTGCGGTTAGCTTGACGCTGTTATTATGAGTGCGAGTGGCACAAGACACGGAGAGTAGGCGCAATTTGCGGTAACTGATTCTTTTTATTTCATAGCGACTGGAGAGTACATATGTGGAGTTCTAGGAATAGAACTTCCGTAGGAGGTTTACATTCCATGGTCGCTTGACGTCGAGTTCGCCGTCCCCGCGGACGTTGATGAGGTAGTAGGCGTTGTTGCCGAGTACGCGCCCGATGCCGAATGGTCCCTCCCATGGGGGGGAAAGCTTGTGCATGCCCTTCTTGTCCTGGATGAGGCGCAGCACCAGGTCGCCTTCTTGGAAGCTGCGAGTTTTCACCCGCCGGCTGTGGTAGCGGCGGAGTCCTTGTTGGTAGATGGAGGTGCGCGAGCGAGCTAGGTCGCGTGCCTCGTCGAGTTGATCGAATCCATCCTATCGTGCGAGTTCGTTCGCAGCCTCCGTGTAGTGGACGACCCGCGGCGAGTCGTGCTAAAGGTCGGTGGGCATGACTGCCTCAGCGCCGTACACCATGAAGAAGGGGTGAATCCTGTCGACCTGTTGACCGAGGTGCGGATGCCCCAGATGACGGATGGTAGCTCCTCGACCCAGCACCCGGAGGTGCGCTAGAGTGGTACTTGGAGTCGCGGCTTCAGGCCGTGGAGGATGCTTTGATTGGCCCGTTCCGCCTGGCCGTTGGATTCCGGGTGGGCGAATGACGCGAGGTCGAGCCGGATGTGGTGTTCTTCGCAGAATTCGGCCATGGCTCCTTTGTCGAAGTTGGTGCCGTTGTCCGTGATGATGCTATGTGGGAACCCATAGCGATATATGAGCTCGCGTAGGAATTTAGTGGCGGTCTTCCCGTCGCATTTCCGGACTGGCTTGGCCTCCACCCACTTTGTGAATTTGTTGACTGCGACCAGGAGGTGGGTGTAGCCGGAAGGGGCCTTTTTGAAGGGGCCTACCATATCCATGCCCCACACGGCCAATGGCTAGGTGATGGGGATTGTCTTCAGCGCCGAGCTCGGCACGTGCGTCTGGTTGGCGCACTTCTGGCACCCGGCGCACCGCTGGACAATGTCGACGGCGTTGGCGTGTGCGGTGGGCCAGTAGAATCCATGCCGCATAGCCTTGGCGACTAGAGAGCAGGCGCCGGCGTGGTGGCCGCAGTCGCCGGAGTGGATGTCGTGGAGGATCTTGCGTCCTTCGGTGGGTTGGACGCAGCGTTGGAACACGCCGGTGATGCTGCGCTTGTGGAGCTCGCCGTCGATGATGGTGTAGGACTTGCATCGGCGTGCGATCATCCTCGCGTCTGTCTCGTTTGCCGGCAAGGTGCCGGCCTCTAGGTAGGCGATGTAGGGCTTGGTCCAGTCGTCTGGCTCGGCGACGAGTGCGACCAGGGCTGCGTCCGGCTGCAGCGGGACTCCAATGTCGATCTCCCTCGGGGGGAGACTGATGGCTTGGTGATCGTGTCGAGGAAGACGCCGGCGGGTGGTGCGAGTCGAGCCGACCCGATGCGAGAGAGTGCGTCGGCCTCCTCGTTCTTCCGCCTGTCAATCCACTCGACGGAGTAGCCTGCGAAGTGTCCGCCCAGCTTGTCCACTGCTTGGCGGTATGCCGCCATGGTGGGGGAGACGGCGCCGTAGGTGTCGGCGACTTGCCCAGCGACGAGGTCGGAGTCTCCGTAGCAGCGTAAGCGGTTGACGTTCATCTCCCTGGCAGCTCGCATGCCGTGGAGTAAGGCCTCGTACTCGGCCATGTTGTTGGTGCAGGGTGTGAAGTCGAGGCAGAGGACGTAGCGGATCTTGTCGACCTTCGGTGAAGTTAGCACGATCCCTGCGCCTGCGCCGTCCGCGTTCTTGGAGCCGTCGAAGTGCAGGCTCCAGTAATGGAGGTATGGCAGCTTCTCTGGCTGCTGGGCCTCTTCCCAGTCGGCGATGAAGTCCGCTAGGGCCTGCGACTTGATCGCTTTTCGTGGCTCGTATTTGATGTTGTGGACGCCAATCTCGACGGCCCACTTGGCGACCCACCCGGTCGCCTCGCGGTTGCAGATGATGTCCTGCAACGGTGCTGAGGAGACGACCGTGATCGGGTGCTCCTGGAAGTAGTGCGGCAGGCGCCGCTATGCTCTGAAGACCGCGTATACCAGTTTCTGGTACTGCGGGTATCGCTGGCGCGACTCGGTGAGGACCTCGCTGATGTAGTACACTGGTCGCTGTACAGGGCGCTCCTTTCCTTCCTCCGGCCGTTCGACGACCATGACGGCGCTGAGACGCGCTCGGAGGCCGCGACGTAGACCAGCATGGGTTCTTTGTCGACGGGGGTGGCGAGTAGTGGTGCGGCGAGTAGAACCTTCTTGAGGTCGCGGAGCGCGTCGTCCGCCTCCTTGTCCCACTGGAAGGTGGGGTTCTTGCGCATCAGGCGGTATAGGGGCATCGCCTTTTCGCCCAGGCGGGGGATGAAGCGACTGAGAGCCGCTACTCGCCCGGCCAGCTTCTGCACGTCGTGCAGGCACTCGAGTTTGCCGAGTCGAGCGATCGTGTCGATCTTGGTGGGGTTCGCCTCGATCCCGCGCTTGGAGATGATGTAGCCCAGTAGTTGCCCTGCTAGTACACCGAAGGTGCATTTGCCTGGGTTTAGCTTTATCTTGTATTTCCGCAGGTTGGCGAATGTTTCCGCCAGGTCGGCGAGTAGGTCGCTCTGGCGAGCGGACTTCACTACCACGTCGTCGATGTAGACGTGGATATTGCGGCCAATTTGGCTCGCAAGGCATTCCTGCATGCATCGCTGGTAGGTCGCCCCGGCTTCTTGAGGCCGAAGGTCATGGCGGTGTAGCAGAAAGCTCCGAATGGCGTGATGAACGCCGTCTTCTCCTCGTCTTCGACAGACATTTTGATCTGGTTGTATCCAGAGTAGGCGTCGAGGAAACATAGCGACTCCGAGCCCGCGGTGGAGTCGATTATTTGGTCGATCCGCGGGAGGACGAACTGCTCCTTCGGGCAGGCGCTGTTCAAGTTTGTGTAGTCGATACACATCCTCCAAGTCCCGTTCTTCTTCTCGACCAGGATTGGGTTTGCCAGCCACTTGGAGTACTTGATTGGCCAAATGAAGCCTGCAGCGAGTAGACGTTGCACCTCCTCGGCGATGGCTCGGCGGCGCTCTTCATTGAAGGGGCACAGCGACTGTTTGACGGGTCGCACTTTGGGATCGGCGTTTAGCTTGTGCTCAGCGAGCTCCCTAGGGACACCAGGCATGTCAGAGGGCTTCCATGCGAAGATGTCCCTGTTCTCACGGAGGAACTCGATGAGCGCGCCTTCCTAGGCTGTGCTCATGCCCGTCCCGATCGTCACCGTCTGGCTGGAGTCGCCTGGGACCAGCTCGACGGTGCGGGTGTGCGTCGTTGCCTCGAAGGTTGAGGTGTTTGCGCCCTCCGAGTTGGGCTTCTTGAGTATGGTGGGGTCGTCGTTGTTGACCCTGCTCGCGTACTTGGCGAGCTCATCGGCGTGGTTGGTTTCTGCCGCGATGACGGCGTCGGCGAGTTCTGCCCCTTTGGCCTCGCACTCGGCGGCCATGTCTGGGTCGCCGTTGATGGTGATGACGCCGCACGGCCCATGGAGCTTCATCGCGTTGTACGCGTAATGTGGCGCTGCCATGAATTTGGCGAACGCCTGGCGCCCCAGGACGCAGTGGTAGGGGCTGTCGAAGGGCACCAGCTCGAAGACGATCCGCTCGGTGCGGAAGTTTGCTGGTGTGCCGAAGGTGACTGGCAGCGTGACCTTGCCGATTGGGTACGTCTTCCGACCGGGGACGATGCCATGGAACGTGGTGTGGGTTGTCTCGATCATCGACTGCGGGAGCCGCAGCCGCCTGAAGGTGTCCAGGTACAGGATGTTGATGGAGCTGCCGCCGTCCATCAATGTCTTGGGGAGCCAGTAGTCGCCGAACTTAGGCTTGACCACTAGGGTGACTCGGCCTGGGTACTCGATGCGTGGCGAGTGGTCCTGGCGGCTCCAGGTGATGGGCTGCTCCGACAAGTTGAGGAACTGGGGAACGTCCACCTGAGCCACCACGTTGACGGCGATGGCGTGGGTGATGACCTTCTTCTCGCGCTTCGTATTGAAGCCTGTGAAGGTATGGAGCGAGCCGGTCACTTTGCCGAATTTTCTGCCATTTGGCGGGTCGTTGTCGAGGTCCTCCCGTGCTCGCCGTGCCTTCTCGATCTCCCTGAGGGTGTGGCAGTCGGCGGTTGTGTGTGTTGCGGGCTTCCCTTCCCTGCTACGAACGCACAAGGTTGGTTAAGGAGGTCCGCGGGGTCGAACCTTGGCTTGGCCTTGTAGTTGCCGCCGTCGCGGCGTTGTCCTCCGTCGCGGTGGAAGCTCTTGGGCTTACGTTGTGCGTGCCCGGCGTTGGCGACGAAGTCGACTCGCCCGTCACTGCGGCGCTTGCCGGTGAGGCGAGTGTTGCTGTAGCGTAGGTCGGACCTTCGTCCGCTGTCGTTGCCGCTCGTGCGGCGTTGACCTCCCGACTCGTCGTCGGTTTCCTGGTTTGGATCTTCCTCCGCGTACCGTTTGGCGATCTCGAGGAGGTCCGGTATGTTGTCGAGTGTGCGAGAGTGTCGCTTGAGCTTGGCGACCAGAGGCTCGTAGCGGCACGAGGTCTTGAAGCAATGGATCGCGGTGTCCGGGTGGATGCCGACCGCGTTGTACCAGAGTTCTTGCCACCTTTGGACCCAGTTGCGGGTCGACTTGCGGGGTCCCTAGACGCATCGCTCCAGGTCCTCGATGGTGGTGGCGCGGGTGTAGGAGCACTCGAAGTGCCTGACGAAGGCGTCGCGCATCTCCTCCCAGGAGTCGATACTATCCTAGGGGAGGGTGTTGATCCACTACCTGCACGTCCCCTCCATCATCAGGGGGAGCTAACGGGCGGCTAGCAGGTCGGTGTGGCCTGCGATCCCCATCGCCATGAGGTATGTATCGAGCCAGACGGCGGGGTCGTACGAGGGGTCGTACTTTTCTATCTCCTTCGGCGCCTTGAAGTTTGGCGGGTACTTATCGCCTCGGATCATTGGTCCGAAGCACTTGGGGCCGAGTCGACTGAGCGACCCCATTGGCTCGCCGTCGTGGCGATCGGTTAGGGTGTGTCGCAGGTCGTCGGGCTGGCGTGCGCGCTAGCTTTGGTTGTTGATGATGTGGGTGCAGGCGTCGATGGGTTGACCGTTGGCGGCGACGAAGTTGGTCGCTGGCCTGGGGTCGTTGGTGGAGAGTGCCGCATTCGCGGGTCGGTGCTGGAGCTGCAGTGGCTCTGGTGGCGGGCAGTTGAGGGTGTTTGCCGCCATTGGGCGGCCGCTCGAGGCCGCTCTGCTTCCCGAAGAACGCGAATACACTCGACCCTGTGAGTCGGTGCCTGCGTTTTGCTGCTCGACGGCCTTTGCGAGCAGGGCCCTGACGTACTGGATCTGCAGGGCACCTTCGCCGGTGGCCGTGATGTTGTCGGCTGCTGCTCGGCCCGCCACGAGGTTGTCCATCGGGGTGGAGAACAGTGGGAGGCCGTTGGCGTCTCGCTCCCGTGAGGAGACTACTATCCGCGGCTGGTTCCTGGGTGGTGTGCGGTTGGGTGGAGGTGGGGCACCCATCATCGTCGACCCTGGCGAGGGCCGGGCGCTTCCTCCTGGTGGCGCGTTCTCGCAGATCGCGCGCTCGGCCACGCGGGTCGGGTCGTTTTCGTCGTCGAAGTTCAGGGCGCGCCCCTGGACGGTGGGGTTCAGGCGCGACCTGATCCGCTGCTGGTGGTAGCGCGATAGCTCCTGCGCCGTCACCTGCTCGAGGCGAAATTTTTCGCGCTCGGCTTGCTCCTTGCGCACTGCCTCCGCCAGCTTTAGGCGGAGTTCCTCGACCTCCGTTGCCGTGGCATTAGGAGGGATCGGGGTGGAGAAGGGATCCTCCGGCGGTTCGGTGCCGGTTGCCAAGTAGGTCGCGGCGTGGCGCCCGGTTCCGTCGCGGAGGTCGGCGGAATTTTCCGACCCGGAGTCGAAGTCGAAGATCCCGAGGATGGAGGGGTCCTCGAAGTCTCCCACGTTGGAGACCTGGGTGATGGAACCCGCGGGTGAAGCCACGGTGATGGATCCGGCGAGTGATGCCGGGGTCGCCGAGTCGGCGTCGTCGTTGAGGGCTGCGTCTTCTGCGGCCGCTGAGTTTTCGGCCACGTTGTTGTGGGCTGAGTTGTACTCGGAGGCGAGGCGATGGATCGTGCGGATCTGGCCCTCGAAGAGCCGATCGCGTGGCGGCGACTCGCGGATGCGAGCCGAGTCCTCCGAGACGATGACGTCGGTGAGGCCGACGAAGAGGCTGATCGTGCCGACCGGCAGGATCACGCTGTGTGTGACGGGTCGTGCCGCCGGGACGTAGCTGCTCGGCAAGATTTGGAGCATCTCGCCGATCGCTATCATGCGGCCGGTGGCGACCGTCTCGTTGATGGGCTGATTGGATCTCGCCGCAGAACACCGGCCAGACCGGCCAGGCCCCACGGTGGGCGCCACTGTCGTGGGAATGGTCACGGCAGATGCTGCAATCGGCAGCGAGTAGTAGAACGAGGGGCAAGGGCGGCCAGCCATCTGCGGTGCGAGATGAGGGCGGAGACACAGGGTTTTACCCAGGTTCGCCCCCCCGGAGGGTAAAGACCTACTCCTGCTAGATTGTATTATGAAGGTGGTACAATGGGCGAGCTCGGCGGCTAGGCGGCGAGTCGCTTGGGTGTATGATGGAACGTATCTCTACACGCCCCGCAGGGAGGTTTATATAGGCTCACCTCCCCTAGGGTTTACATATCTCAACCGAATCAGTTAAGGCTTCGGTACTTATTTAACCTAATCCGACTAGGCCTATCTACTCGCCTGGGCCTTCAGCTTCCAGTCGCTTGGATCCACGCCGGGCCTTGATCCAGTCGCCATCTCGCAGGCCCACTCGCCAGTTCCTGGGCCAGTCGGAAACGTCCTGCTGGGTATACCCCGGTAGGTACATCCCCATCATGAACGGTACTAAAATGCGGTACTACCGCATTTTGGTACCGGTCAGCTCTGAGAAGATTGGCAAGCTTGCCAATCGCTTCAGACTTGACCGGTATCAAAATGCGGTACTACCGCTTTTTGATATCGCTCAGTTCTGGGGAGTTTGGCGAGCTTGCCAAGCGCTTCAGTCATGAGCGGTACCAAAATGCGGTACTATCGCTTTTTGATACCGCTCAGTACTGAGGCCATTGGCCAGTGTAATCATCACACTGCTAGGCCCGAGCGGTAGTACCGGATGAAATATCCGGTACTACCGGACATCACTGAGGCAGAAAATCGATCAGCAGGCCAGTTCTTTATGTTTGAAATTGGACAGGGAATTCTATGTATGCAACCTGTAGAATACTTGGCAGATAATTAGTCCGTTATGTGTGTTGTAATAAACACCAAAATCTCTAGGGATAATAAATTTCCTTTCAATCTCTCCCTTTTTGGTGTTAGATGACAACACACATTTTGCATGATAGAATAGATGACAAGTAAGATTTTGTAAAACAGAGATGGGGCTCCCCCTAGATAAGTAGAGACAAGCCCCATACTATTTTACAAGGTACATGAGAGTGCATAGTCACACATAGTGCACATACCTTCGCACATAAGTGTGTGATGAGAACCATAATGACGAGGAATAGATAATGTCATCACACACCACATAAGATGGATCCAAAATGATAATAACCAAACCATACAAATGATGGATCCATACGATAACCACATAGTCTTTGCATACATAGCACAAATAGTTAGTTCATAAGTTTCACACATAATAAGAGGCAAGTAGCAAATAAAGTTCACAAGCGACTAAAAATCAAAGGCAAGAGCGAGCTTGTGACTTTCCCATGCAAATCCCGCATGCCTAATGTGACTCTTCTACCCCTTTGGCATCAAGAGACCAAAAAGGGAAAAGAGCAACTCTAACGTCCCGGAGATCACTTGTAGTCATCATCAAAGTCATCCCCATACAGAGGCGGAGCATGAAAAGTGGAAGAGGCATCATCGTCCCAGTGGCTGTGCTTGGAGATCCATTGCTCTTGCGAAGTGATGTTGTCCTCAGATCCCTCGGAGGTGATCAACCCTTGAGCTTGCATTACTTCTTTTTGACGTGCACTGGCTTTCTTGGCAGATACATGGGCCTCATACATACGCTTCTAATTGTCAACCTAGAAGCAGAAAACCTTCTTAAGCTTAGCCTCAATCCTCTTGGCCCATGATGGTTGAGCAGTCTTGCGGCGTGAGGCCACAAAATCAGCATCATGGGCATCATCATCATCATCGGAGCCATCCTCAAGCGGGTTCCCATCCTCATCAACAACTTGACCATCCGCTTTGCATGGTTTAAGATGGGTCTTGATCAATAGATTCATGTGCCGGTGAGTAGTAAGACGTTGGGAGGAAATGTTCCAAGCAAGTGATGGGCACTTGTGAAGAATAAGTGCCATGATGTACGAGGAAAAAGGAGGAACCCGCCGAGTGTGAGTAGCATGAACCATCTCGTTCCAAATCACGTCCATCACATCAATTGGTTGTCCTGACTCACGTTGGCGGTGAGTTGTGATCATGATGTCCACCATGAAACCATGCAACTCATCAACATTGCCAGAACGGGGAGCGATGGTCTCACGAAAAATGCGATGCAAGATATCATATGTTGGGAGAAGCCCCTTGATCTTTCCAGCAATACCACGCCCACGGATGTAGAGTGGAAGAAGGACATCCTTCTTCATGGTACGCTCGTTGTTGTGACAACGGAAGCCAACCAGAGTATCTCTCCCACGGTCCTCATAGCCAAGGATAGCCCCAAACTCAGCCAATGTTGCGGTCTTGACAACTCCCTCTGTCATCCAGGTGATAGTCCAAGTCTGGTTCTTGGCAAAGTGAGCGGTGGCATAGAACTGTGCAATGAGCAAGGGGTCATAGTCGCACTTGAACTGCATAATGGGAAGCAAGCCAATGTTTGTGCAAATCTCAAGTGCTTCACCAAAGTAGTCCAAGTTCTTGTGCACATGGTTCATCTCTATCCACTTCTGAGGAATCACAATCTTCTCACCCGTCATGAGAACCTCAAAGTAGACCCGCTCCTGGAAGTCGGTGTAGAATAGACTCTTGTCCCTAGACTCATGGCGAGCAGTAACATAGGGATTGTCAGATCGGAGGGCAAGAAACTCAGCCTCGGGAATGTCAGACAACTTTTTTGACCCAGATGGTCCTGAACTGTGACTCTTGCGGCGACCCGTGCGAGGAGGAGAAGGAGGAGCACAACCTCGACCAGCACTTATCTTAACTCCCCCTCCACGTCAACCCCGAGTGGACTTTAGCTTCAGACGGCTGCTAGGTTGCGACATGACCTCTTCTTCTGATTGTGTCTCTGACTCTGACTCAAAGTCCTCTATCTCATGACCATCTTTGTACCTTTTGCGTGATCCCTGGGATACCCCTGCACCTGTGAAAGAATAACGGAGGTAGCAGAGGGATAAGGGCACAAGAACCCGGAACAAGTAGAAGACGAATTTCAAGTTTTAGAAAAAAATTGCTGTCAGTACTGAGCGGTAGTACCGGGTCCATTTACGATAGTACCGCACGGCGGTAGTACCGGAAAATCGTATGGTACTACCAGTCGTGCGATTACAACACAGATCTGGTGATATCAATCTAGGACTGGCAGCAAAACTTATTCTAAAACAGGAATCCATCAGAGATATGTAAGTGCACATGATACATCCTAAAAATCACAAGTTTTAACCAAGAATCAAAGTGTCCTTAGATTCAATGGGGAAAACAAGTGAGGAGAAAGGAAGGACGGTAGTACCGATGTCCATGGCGGTGGAAAACGAGGAGGATCCCGCGAGGAAGCCGGATCTGGTGAGGATCCGTGGAAAGGAGGAAGGGGTGAAGCTCCGGCGGCGATCTAGGCTCCGGTGGAGGCGGTGGTTAGGAGTGGATACGGGGAGAAAATGAGGCACTGAGGGGTGCCTCTCCCAGCGTCTCCACCCTTAACCGAGACGCGCAGCGGTAGTACCGGGACGAAAAGCGGTAGTACCGCAAGGCGGTAGTACCATAGGAAACGGCCGGTAGTACCGCACCTGGGAAGTTTCCAGAAAAGCAGCCTGGAAATGGGTCCCTGTGCAGTAGTACCGCCCGTTTCTTGCGGCAGTACCATCTTACGGTAGTACCGGTTTTTGAACCGGTAGTACCGTAACCACCAGAACAGACAGCCAAGTTTGAAAACAGGAGGGTTCTTGTGCGGAGTATATGAGTTTTTTCATAGGATAAGGAAGTCTTGGGTTAAGGGAGTTATACTGATCTGGACCTATGCACTCTAAAAAATAAAACATCAACCGCAAATATGGAGAACCAAACAAGAGTGCATTGACCGAGGAAGGAAAACCAACTCAAAAGTGACAAACACGAGTAAGCACATCAACCTCTCGATTGAGAGGGGATGGTGGCCTAGGCCACCATGTTTGAGTATACTCGGCTTGGCACCACAAAGATATATCTTGGGTCCATTACCGAAACTCATCATTAAGCTCACATATCACAAAATGATATTAAGAGGAATGATTTTGTTTACTTTGTGCATAATGGGGGGAGGGATGATCCAATCAATTAGAATCGCACTCCCCCTATGTCCATGCCTACACCTAAACCAAATATGGTTCGAATATTAGGTGAGAATGTAAGATAATCAAGTCAAGCTCCTTGAATCTACAACATTTAGTTCATTCCTCAAGTAGCAAAACCTTGCTTCATCAAGTGGCTTCGTGAATATATCGGCAAGTTGATCTTTGGTTGACACATAGGATAGATCAATATCACCTCGAGCAACATGATCTCTAATGAAGTGATGGTGAATCTCAATATGCTTTGTCCTTGTGTGATCCACCGGTTTGTAGGCAATCTTGATGGCACTTCCATTGTCACATAGAAGAGGCACTTTGTCACAATGGACACCGTATTCCTTTAAAGTTTGCCTCATCCATAGCAATTGAGTACAAGCACTAGCGGCTGCCACATACTTGGCTTCGGCGGTGGAGAGAGATATACAATTTTGCTTCTTAGAAGACCAACATACCAAGGACCTACCAAGGAATTGGCAAGCCCCGGATGTTGATTTTCTATCATCCTTATCACCCGCACAATCCGAATCCGTGTATCCACAAAGAGCAAATGTTGAGCCTCGAGGATACCAAAGACCATAAAATGGGGTATGAACTAAATATCGAAAGATTCTCTTGACCGCCATCAAATGTCTTTCTTTAGGAGCCGCTTGATATCTTGCACACACACACCTACACTCAACACAATATCGGGTCTAGATGCACAAAGGTAAAGCAAAGAACCAATCATGGACCGGTATACCTTTTGATCCACATCTTTACCATTTGGATTTTGTTCTAGATGAGTCTTTGTAGCCATGGGAGTAGGAGCTCCATTTAAATCTTGCATTTTGAATCTCTTGAGCATATCTTGAGTATACTTGGCTTGATTGAAGAATGTCCCTCCTCTAACTTGCTTGATCTCAAAGCCAAGAAATACTCTCAACTCCCCCATCAAAGTCATCCGGAACCTACTAGTCATAAGCTTTGAGAATTCATCATTAAAAGCTTTGTTAGATGAGCCAAAGATAATATCATCAACATATATTTGGCATACAAAAAGCTCCCCATTGACTCTCTTAGTAAAAAGAGTGGGATCGATTTTCCCAACCTCAAATCCACGGTCAAACAATAACTCTCTAAGGTGCTCATACCACGTGCGTGGGGCTTGCTTGAGCCCATAGAGCGCCTTCTCAAGTTTGTAGACGTGATTTGGGAAGTTGGGGTCCTCAAATCCCGGGGGTTGCTTAACATATACCAACACATTAAATGGACCATAAATAAATGCACTTTCTACATTCATTTGTTGTAACTTGAAATTATGATGTGCCACATAAGCAAGGAGGATACGTATGGACTCAAGGCGAGCCACAGGTGCATAAGTTTCTCCATAGTCGATGCCTTCAATTTGAGAATACCCTTGTGCAACCAATCTAGCCTTGTTCCTTACTATAATTCCATGCTCATCTTTCTTGTTCTTGAATATCCACTTTGTTCCAATAACATTGCAGCAATCCTTTGGATTCTCAACTAATTTACATACTTTGTTTCTCTCAAAGTTGTTGAGCTCTTTGTGCATAGCTTCTAACCAATCCGAATCTTCAAGGGCTTCCCACACTTTCTTCGGTTCAATCATGGAGATGTGTGCTTGGTGTTCACTGAACCTCTTCAATTGTGTTCTTGTGGAAATGCCTTTCCTTAGGTCACCAACCACATTTTGTAAGGTGTGGTCTCTCAATTCCAACATTCTTTCCTTTCTAGCTTTGCGACGAGCGTGGATCTCCGTGTTGTTTCTTGGGGGACCCTCTTCATCATTTCGATCCTCGTATTGACCACCAACTTGACCTTGATCATCCTCGGAATCATTCTCTTCATTTAGAGGCAAAGATTGACCTTGGTCTTGATCAATTGCCCTTCTAGCATCAATTTGAGCTTGTCTCAAAGCAGTTTGTACGGATCTTCCTTGAGCAATTGCCTTGGCACCACTTGACACTCTGGCGAATGAATCAAGCTCCCCTTGACTAGAGTTGTCACTATGATCAACATGTTGAGGGTCCACATCTTGTCTTTGGCTTGAGTCATTGTCCTCCTCGGTGGATGGAGCTTGTTGATGTTGTAAAGATGAGGGCTCCACTTGAGTGGAGCATAGTTCTTCTCGATCCGCCATAAGGGGTTCCTCAACGGGGCGGATATATCCCACACCCATTTTTCCTATGGCTTCCTGAGGCATTTCACATCTGCATCACAAGCATCAACATGCCCTCCTTGGGGACCATCATATTCTTCGAAGGTCACACTACAAGATTCTATGACGGCTCCGGAGAGCTTATCATAGATTCTATAAGTGTGATATTCGAGACCATAGCCAACAAAAATACCCTCTAATGCTTTAGACTCGAATTTGGACAAACAAACACCTTTTATGAGATAGAAACACTTACAACCGAACACCCGGAAGTAAGATATGTTTGGCTTGTTACCGGTAAGTATTTCATATGGAGTCTTATTGATTTCTTTGCGGAGGTAGAGCCGGTTTGAAGCATGGCAAGCGGTGGAGATGGCTTCGGCCCAAAAGTTGTATGGAGATTTAAACTCTGCCAACATGGTCCTAGCCATCTCAATAAGCGTCCGGTTCTTCCTTTTGGCCACACCATTTTGTCGAAGGGTGTATGCAGCGGAATATTGATGTTTAATCCCCTCATCACTAAGGAAATCATTCAAGGTGTAGTTCTTGAACTCGGTGCCGTTGTTGCTTCTTATAATCAACACGGGAACATTATATTATCGTTGAACCAAGTTGATGAAGTCGATGAAGGTCTTTTGAGTCTCACTCTTCAACTTGAAGAAATAAACCCAAGAGTATCTTGAAAAGTCATCAACAATCACCAAGCAATATTTCTTCCCACCAAGACTTGCATGAGATGGAGGACCAAAGAGGTCCACATGGAGGAGCTCCAAGATCTTGGTGGACTTGATGCAGTTCTTAGGCTTGTGAGGAGCATCATGCATCTTCCCAAGAACACATGACCTGCAAACACGATCTTTGGCAAAGGAAAATTTTTCTTTTAGTCCAACAATATGGCCCTCCTTGTGGAGACTTTGCAAAGTTCTCATATTGACATGGGCTAGTCGGCGATGCCATAACCAACCCACATCGGCCTTTCCGAATAAGCACATCGCACTTGTAGTGGCTTGCCCCGAAAAGTCCACCACATACAAGTCATGTTCGACATACCCAACGAAAGTGAGCTTGAGAGACTTGCTCCACATGAGGACCACAATATCATCATCAACAAAGACTGCAAAACCCATATTTCCAAGAGCACGGACTGAAAGTAAATTGTATCCAATGGTCTCAACAAGCATGACGTTCACGAGTGTAATGTCGTGAGCAACCACAACCTTGCCGAAACCCATTACCTTAGACTTTGACTTGTCGGCATATGTCACGGTGATTTGATCATCATTTGGCTTTAAGTCCTTGACAATAGACGAGCTTCCGGTCATATGACTTGTGAAACCACTATCAAGCACCCACTTTGACCCTCCGGAACCATAAGTCTACAAAATATCAAGCTAATTTTTAGGTACCCATTTTTCAATGGGTCCTGTTTTGTTAGCAACAAGGGTCTTGGGAACCCAAATAGACCAAGCAATATAACCATCATATGGGCCAACATATTGTGCATACACATCACCATAATAATCACGCATTAGAACATAGTGAGGGTTAGCACTTCCCGCAAAGTCATCATGAGACATAGTTTTACCACTTGTGGTCTTACTATCCACAATGGCCTTGTTAGTCTCTCGTGTCGGCTCGGCCTTCTTCTTCTTCTTCTTCTTCTTCTTCTTCTTAGTTTTGGAGACAAAACCGATGCCCCCTTTATCGCCACTAGGCCTTTGCTTACTCAAAAGATCATCAATGGACTTGTTGCCTTGTAGAAATGTGGCCTTAGCAATCTCCCCCTTCAACTTAGCATTCTTTTCAAGAATAGTTGTACTACTAGATGGAATGAAGTTACTAAGTGAAGGAATATTGGCCAATTGAGTTTGAAGCATTTCATGGGACTTTGTGAGTGACAAGAGTTCACTTTTCAAAGCCTTGTGATCCTTGTTAAGCAAACTAGAGTCCTCGGCAAGTTTTTCATGAACCACACCAAACTCAATCTTGTCCTTTTTAGCCCGTTTGTATTTAGCAATAGCATGATCGCGCTCTTTGATGAGTTTGTTAACAGTAATTTCGTTTGCCTCATCAATCCCTTCAAGTTTTAATTCAAGAGACAACCTAGTCTCTTATTATTCTTATAGAGCATTGTTTAAAGCCTCTAGCTCAATCATGTGTTCATGCCCAAGTTTACATCTTACATCTAGGAGTTCTTGTGTGTGGGAAAGTTGATCTAGGATGTTACCAAAATGTATCTTAGCATCCCCTTGTAGTTTAGTCATAAACTCATCAAAAGCAATTAATTCCTTTTTAACATCAAGAGACATCTCATCATCAGTTTCATCATTAGCTATGGGAGTGGAGTGATATGATGATGATACCTCTGTTCCTCTTGCCATAAGGCAAGTGACGTTCTTGATGGGAGAATTCTCATTTGGAGAATCGAAGAGAGAGAATGTCGGAGTAGAGGTGGTGGCTAGAGCCGCCACACCATTAGATGTTTCCTCTTCCTCATCTTCATTGTTGGAGGAGTATTCTTCATGAGTGATAAGACAATTTCTCTAGACTTCTTGTTGATGGGATTCTTCTTGATGAAGGGTTTCTTGTAAGGTGCTTTGAGAGTCTTCTTCAACACAAGCTTACCCCCATGATCTTCTCTCTTCTCATAGGGACAACTTGCCACGAAGTGATAGCGGTCACCACGATTGAAGCAAGTTCTCAATCTAGTAGTATTTTCTCTTTTCCCGTTTGGGTTGCTTCTTCGTTGCATTTCCATCTTGGCCTTGGCGGGGTTCTTCCAAAAGTTCTTTGCATAGAATGCCATATATTGACCATGAGCAATCTTGAGTTCATCGGGGTGGTCCATGGAGAGGCCTTCATCACTATCATCTTCATCTCCATGGTCCACAACTTTGTCCTTCAAAGCAACATTGACAACGTTGCCCATACCAAGGGCACGAGCACGAGCATCTTTGGCATTCTTGGCGGCAACTTTGAAGGCGGACATCTCTTGTATAACTTCATTTGAGGTCATGAGATGGTATTTGTGTCTTCCTTGTAGGCTCTTCAAGTCGGTGGGATCAAAGGGCATGAGTGCACTCACATATTTCCTTTTTATCCACGCATCATCCACATGTGAGGCACCCACGTTTCTAAAAGCGGTGGCGGTGGTCTTGAGCCTTCGGTACATGTCTTCGTGATCTTCACCTTCCTTCATGTACAAGCCTTCGGCTTCATTGCTTAGAGCCTCATATCGGTTCCTCCTCATACTCTCATTTCCAACAAACAATACAGTGAGGGCATCCCAAGCTTCCTTGGCAATGCTAAAGTGCTCAATGTGTGGATAATCCTTTGTACCCAATCCTTGTTGAATCATATGCAAAGCAGTGGCATTGAGTTGACTATTGATAACCTCTCTTCTTGTCAAGTTGTTTGGATCCCCAATAAAGAGTCCATGCTCGATGATGTTCCATAGTTCAATGCAAGAGCTGCGCACATGAGTTCTCATTAGTGATTGCCATTGAGCAAAAGTAGCAGATTCTTTAAGCTTAGTTGGGTCACCTCTATTATATACATGAGGGTGAGGAATTGGAGGGTCGGGAGAGTACCATGAATCACGGTGCTCACCCTTCCCACCATCATTTTGTGTGGAGGAATTAGTGTTATCTTGTTTACCCCTAACCAATCTATCCTCGGGGGATACGGGAGTATCCCCTTTAGGTAAAACGGATGCAGGATCCTCTTGAGGAGAAGGGGATGATGAGCCATCTTTGTCTTTAAGAAGTTGGTCAAGCATCTTCTTGACTTCGTTGACCAAGGAAGAGCTCAATCTTGTTTCCAAGTTTTTATATCTTCCATGGTCACCGTAGTAGGCTCACCATCACCTTCCCCATCTTGGCTACCCATATTATCTTAGGCGGTAAAGCCCAAATAAAGAGCCGAGGCTCTGATACCAATTGAAAGGATCGTATGGTCACCTAGAGGGGGGGGTGAATAGGTGCTACTTCAAATTTTCTTCTTTTTCAAATTAAGGTTTGACAATAAGGTAAATTATCTAGATAGTGCAACTAAGATGAATTTACCTATATGACAATTATGCACAAGCTACCACAACACTAAGTAAGAACAAGTAAGTAAAGTGCATTAAAGGATAGAAGTAACCAAAGTGGTGGACGCGGAGACACAAGGATTTGTTTCTCGTAGTTCCTTCCTTTTAAGGGGAAGTACGTCTATGTTTGGAGAGGGGGTGGTTTCAAACCACCAACGCCACGAGAGGCCTCCCTTGTTCTCCGATGAATCTCACCCCAATGGGATCGATTCACCTTCCACTATATAGGCAACCTTCAAGGTGGAAGCCGGCACCTTTACAAGTTTGGGGCACACATCCACAACTTAATCGGAGGCTCCCAAATACAAGCAAGCTATCAAAACAATCAAAGACAAGCTTGTAAGAACCAAAACTAGAACTAGAGTTTCCAAGAAAACACTAGAGCAAAGGGGCCCTCAATTGAATGAGGGGTAAATGAAGATCTCTTTTGGTGAAATAGTAGATCAAGGCCTCCTCCTTCGATTCCCCAAAGATCAAGGACTTTGGGTGGTGGATTGAAGAGATCTTGCGGATTTGGTGGCTCCAATGGTGGTCTTGACTTTAATGTGAATGAGCACCTTGTCCCAAGGTAGGTGAGAGGATATTTATAGTCCCAGCTCCAATGTGGCTGTTGCAGCATTTAATGATGCGGTAGTACCGAACTTCCAAGCGGTAGTACCGGAAACAACCGGTACTACCGGACCGGTACCGGAGATGCAATTCTAGGTTGTCTAGCCCACGGTTTCCAGCGGTATCAATGTGTGGGGCTACTAGTACCGCCCCTACAAAGCGTTACTACCGAACACATGCGGTAGTGCCGCATTTTGATACAGGGGAACACATAGTGTGAGTCAGGAGACCAATCTCCTCAGAAGTGAACGGTACTAAAATGTGGTACTACCGCATTTTGGTACCGGTCAGCTCTGAGAAGATTGGCAAGCTTGCCAATCGCTTCAGACTTGACCGGTATCAAAATGCGGTACTACCGCTTTTTGATACCGCTCAGTTCTGAGGAGTTTGGCGAGCTTGCCAAGCGCTTCAGTCATGAGAGGTACCAAAATGCGGTACTACCGCTTTTTAATACCGCCTAGTACTGAGGCCATTGGCCAGTGTACTCATCACACTGCCAGGCCCGAGCGGTAGTACCGGATGAAATATCCGGTACTACCGGACATCACTGAGGAAGAAAATCGAGCAGCAGGCCAGTTCTTTATGTGTGCAATTGGACAGGGAATTCTATGTATGCAACCTGTAGAATACTTGGCAGATAATTAGTCCGTTATGTGTGTTGTAATAAATACCAAAATCTCTAGGGATAAGAAATGTTCTTTCACATGGTTATACCCTACGGGTACACGACATCAGCATACCTAGTCCAGCCCAAGGAAGCCCCACGAGAATATACACGGCCCATGAAGATTTTTGGGTGGCCCAAGCCCATGACGTCTTCGGATCATTGGAGAGAAAGACTAGAATAGATAGAATATTCAAAGGGGCAAACCCTAAAACTGTAACCGACTCGATCTGTGCCCGGGACCTGCCTACCTCTATATAAAGGCTAGGATGGCACAACGAGGAGGGCACCTCTCATACCACCACATACACACCTCCACGCCAGATTGCATCTGCGCACCCATGTAACTTTCGATTCCGCCGTAATCAAGAGCAGACAAGCAGGAGTAGGGTTTTCCCTCCGGGGGCCTGAACCTGGGTAAATCTCGTGTCCCCTGGTTGCTTGTCTGTTAACCGTTCTGCGATCTCCAGCACCCCCATCTTCTCCAAAACCCAAGCTCATAACAATGGGCATTGACGAGATAAAACCTCGTCATAGTGTGCCTTGAAAGAATCATGCGTTGTTTTAGCATACAAAAGCATAGAATTGTGGTATTCTCCTTTGATGCTTTGTTTGGGCGGACTTGGCACATGCTCACACCATGTTATGACTGTGAACAAGTCAGACTTGTAGTACCACTTTATGCTTTGATTAGTAATGTTTTGTCGCTCTGCATGATTATGTCCATTATTGCTCTCTTAGTTGGTCGCTCCCAGTCTTTTGCTAGCCTCCACTTGTATGAGTAAGTCATACTCATGCATCCAACTCCCAAGAAACTAAGTTATTTCAAAGTGTCCACTATAATTCCTATGCATGGTGTGTTACACCATTCCAAGTATATTCTTGTTTTCATCTATCTTCCAATTAAAAAGTATTTTGTTATGTGAAAACTTAGTGATTAAAGTTCTCACGAACTTGATGGCACACTTTATTTTTCTTGCCCCTAATAAACTTGAACCATTGTGTCATCTATGTTGTATATGCTTGCACTTATACATTGGAAATAGCAGAACCATGCTATCACGGGGAACGCTTTCAACATTGCACTTGTACTTTGTACACAGTTGATATCATGCTCTTTAGTCTATGGATGTTGTCGGAGTGAAATGAAAGGTGAGCTTGTAAGTCCATGGAGTTATGTATATGTGTTAGAGAAACGCCTGGGTCGCTAGCATAAGCCATGCCTAATCATGGTGGAAACTTGCAGCATCACCATAGTGACATCTATGAAGCATTCTTCTTATGAAAAAAAAGAGACTGAGAAAAATAAAAAAAATATGAGAAAAGAGGAAAGAGAGAAAAAAACACCATATTCCCATGGTAAATAAAAAGAATGCCAAGATGCTCATTGTCTGCTTGCCTTGTCATTTTGGTTATGGGTTAGCTCGTGTACCATGTGCAAGGGGTACCCCGTTGGCAGTTCTCTATGATACACATGTAATTACTATGATAAGAACTTACAAGTAACTAAACTTGAGTAGCATGAGGAGCGGCCCTCGTATTCAAGGGACATGATATTGCCAACTTATACTTTGTCAAGCATATACTCCATAGTTTGTTCACTTTAACCTTAATCACTTCAAGATGCTTATGATAGGGGCAATGAGAGTTTAAAGCTAACAAGTACCATAATTTTTGGAAGATCTTTTTGAAACTTGAAACCCCTACTTCTCTTATGAAAGGCCTTTCTTCCACTATTATATTGAGTCTCCACCTTCTACCTTTAGGCACTAGTTAAGAGAGCATAGTTGCCGTTCTTAGTTCTATGTGCATTGTCCCAAAACTTATTGATTGACGCATATTGTTGATATTACTTGTTCTTGTGCTATTTGCATCTAGTCACTCTTATGAACTTTGAAGGTGTCCTATGCATCTATTTTCTACTCCATGAGGGACAAGCTGAATGCCACTATGTCATGTTTTTTGTATGTGAAACAAACAAACATTTTTCAATGCATGTTATTCATGATATTTGTTTGTATCCTTTCATGTTGCATGCATAGTTACTTTGTCTTACTGTTAGAACTCCATCTTTCATGCTCATGTTTAGAGTTATTTGATCCCAGCTTTCAATGCTTGCAAATGGTTTGATCTTGATTTTGATGGTGCATGTCACCTCAAAAATTATTCTTTTTATCACTTACCTACTCGAGGACGAGTAGGAGTTAAGCTTGGGGATGCTTGATACGTCGGAAACGTATCTATAATTTTTTATGTTCCATGATTGTTTAGTATCTACTTTGCTTTGCTTTGTCTACACTTTGAGGTGTTTTTATATGTTTTTTGGTACTAACCTATTAACAAGATGCCACAGTGCCAGTTGCCTGTTTTCTTCTGTTTTTGGTTCTGGAAAGGCAGAAAATCGATATTCTCGGAATTGTATGGGACAAAAGCCAAAGTCAATATTTTACCATGGAGAACACGGAGCCAGAGTATGATACGGAGGGGACGCACCAGGGGGCCACACACCCTGGCAGCGCGGGCTAGGGTTAGCCACACCTGGGTGTGTGTGTGACCACCCTGGGTGCCCCTGCCTCGCCTCTTCGCCTATAAAGACCCCCTGATGCCAAAACCATAAGTACCCGATCAATATTCCATGAAACCGTCTGTAGCCGCCACCACCATCGTCCCTAGATCGGGGGTGTCTGAAGCTCTTCCTGGCACCCTGCCGGAGGGGAGATCATCTCTGAGGCCTTCTTCTTCATCATGACAGCCTCTGGTATGAAGCGTGAGTAGTTCCACCTTGGACTACGGGTCCATGTAGTACCTAGATGGTTGTATCTCCTCCTTTGTGCTATCATGTTTAGATCTTGTGAGCTCTGTTCATGATCAAGATCTCATCTATTTGTAATCATGCATGTTGTGTTTGTGGGGATCCGATGGATATTGAGATTACTGTCAGATTGATTAATGGTTTTGTCTTATTGATTCTATCATGTCCGTGTTGTTTGTGATCTTGCATGCTCTCCGTTGTTAGTAGCTATCTTGGCCAAGTAGTTGCTAGTGCCTCCAAGAGGGAGTATTTATGCTCGATAGTGGGTTCATGCCTCTATTTAATCTAAGGGAAGTGACAAAAATCTCTAAGGTTGTAGATGTGTTGTTGCCACTAGGGAGAAATCAACGGTCTCTTGCTCATGGAACAAGTGGATTGTTTACCTTACACACTTTGCTTAAAGCAATTGTCTGTTGCTTGCAACTTAATACTGGAGGGGGTTCGGATGATAACCCGAAGGTGGATTTCTAGTCATAGATGTAGTTGGATGGCGGTCTATGTATCTTGTTGTATTGCTCAATTGAATCTCATAGGATCATGAATGTCTAGTATTGCATTATTATGCCTTGCTCACTCCTGTCAATTCCATGCTGTAATTTGTTTACCCAGCATGCCATGTTTGTATCTACAGAGAACACCTCTAGTGAACTATGGACCCTGGTCCAATCTTTACCATTGATACATCTTCCACTATTACTATTTACTTGTTGCAAACCACTATTACCTTCCACACCATACAGTTAATCCTTTGTTACAGCAAACCGGTGAGATTGACAACCTCACTGTTCTTTGGGGCAAAGTCTTGAGTTTGTGTTGTGCAGGTCTCCAAGTTTCTAGCAAAACCTTTGAGTTGTTTCCTTCCTCCTACTGGTTTGATAATCTCGGTTTCTTACTGAGGGAAAACTTGTTGTTGTGCTCATCACACCTTGCTCTTAGGGTCTCCCAACGAGGCGTTAACAATAGCCCATCATCAAAACTTTGAAGCTAATCTTCTACATCATTCACTAATATTGGAGGTGAATGATATTTATTTCTTAACCATACTTAAAATGACATTTAACCCTAACAAATTAATAATATAATCTAATTATGCTTCCATTAATAAGTTGCATATTATCTTTATAATAACTACACCAATTCAAACAAATCTTTCACTTAAATATAAAGTAAATGATCTCACACCTTACTCATACCTATCATCAACCTAAAAACTTGGTAATAATTAAAACATATTACACTTTAAGTTTATTTATGTTTTTTAAAGTTAACTTTAGTCTCAAAGCTTATAAACATCATGTCTAAAGACTATTTCTATGAACTTTATAGTTAACTTTGGTTTGTTTCAATTAAACCATAAATCATCTCAAGTCCAAACTAATCAAGCAAATGCAAAAGACATAAATCACATTCTATTAACCATAAAGATTGTTTAAACCTTATCAAAGAAATCTTTTCTTTCAAGGTTATTATTTTTGCCACTTCAGACAACTCTATAATAGTTTCTTCAACTCTTAACAACCCAACACCTACACTTTCATCATAGTCACATGATGGATCTAAAATTTGCCATCTTTTTCTGCGTTTAAACATTGTTTTTATTAAAGCAATTGATGGTTGTGAATTATAGCCATCCACATCCACATTTAAACTAGATATTATTCATACTTTTGATGAAATATCTCTCTAAATCCTGCCACTTATGCCAAATGATCAAAGGGGTATGAAATTCTATTTTTTCCTATGCAAGAAATAATGTTTGATGATGGGAATCACAACATTAAAGTCAAAGATACGAGATTTCCAACAACCCAAAGAAACCAGGGGTCGTGAAGAGGGAACAAAAGGTTTAATAACCAACTATACGGAGGGAATAAAATTTCTAACGTATAGTTTCGGCCGTATAGTTTCCACCGATACCACTAGGTCAAACAGAACAACTTTCATGAAGGGACCCCTATATAAAGAGACCTCTCACGACGAGAAAAGAGCGAGAGACAAAGAAGAGAATCCAGACGACGAAGAGCCGCCGGAGGAATAGATCTAGATCCAATCTCATAACCCTTCTCCACCACCATAGCCATAGTCCACCACTTGTAATAGTATATCTCATCTCCAATTGGCGACATTGTAAGACTATTTCTATCGATCTCATGGTTTCCAATATAATGTTTATGATTATTGATCTCCTTGGGCTAAGGGCTTTGGCCTAGCCATGTAGTTTGTGCATGTTATTTATCATAGATGGGATCATGTATTAGTTTATATGACATGATTATTATTGTATCCTCTCTTGCCTCAATCTAAGGACTTGGTAGGTACCTAAGACCCCGAGGATTTAGATAGGTATAGGGAGTATGGGTAATAACTAATCTGCAGGATGGGAACCCCACTGACAGAAAGGGTAGTACGGCTGTATGTGAGAGATTTACTTGGGATTAACTGTAACGTCATTGTGCATATCATTAGTTCTCTTTATTCTATGGATGAGACTAATAGGTTATTTCTATAATGGTTTGCGTAGGCAATAGCAGTTATCGATGCACTGACCACATATAATTATCTTGGTCTAACAATTACATGCATACTTTATTATTATATTTTATTCACATCACATGTTTTGCATAGCTACAGGTGAAACCGAACGCCCCTGGCCCTCTCTATCCATCATCGACAACAATAAAAGATCGCAAACTCTTGGTCCGGTAAAACACTAAAAGAATTCTAAAACTCCCAAAGGTTCGTTAAAGTAACTTCACCATGCTTTCTGTTTCCCGAGGATTCGATAACCTAGGTATACTAGGGAAATAGAGCTATACTACATCCATAACCCGGATCGAAGGTATCAACCCTTTTTCTGGCGCCGTTGCCGGGAAGCAATAGCTACCCTAGTAAGGTTATTAGGAACCTTGCTAGTTTTAATTCTTGTTTTTAATTTTGTTAGTTTGCTTTCAATCTTTATTTGAAAAAACCAAAAAATAGTTAGCCTTTAAATTCTTGTTTTTACTATGATAAGTTTTTGTGTAGAAAACTCAAAAACATATATAGGTTCTATGGCTAAAAATAAACTTGGGGAGTTTGCAACTACCAACAATGATTATTTGCATACTCCTATTACCTATGAAATTAAGCCCCACTATTTAAGTTTGGTTCAACAGAATCAATTTGGAGGCTCTATTGCTGAGGACGCATGTATGCACTTAAACGCTTTCACTGAAAGATGTGATATGATGCTCATTAATGATGTTGACCCCGATGCGATCAAGATGCGCTTATTTCCTTTCTCTCTTAGAGGGAGAGCAAAATAATGGTTGCTGTCTTGGCCCAGAAATACTATTGCATCATGGGTGGAATGTACTTCTTTATTTATGACTAAAATTTTCCCACCTACAAAGACTATGCAACTAAGATCTAATATTACCGCGTTTAGACAGGAAGAGCGTGAGCCACCAGCGCTTGCATGGGAGATAATGAAAGAATGCATGAGAAACTGTCCCAGCCATGGGATGGAAGATTGGTTAATTCTCCATTTATTTTATAATGCTCTTAACCCTGTGTCTAAGTCTATGATTGATACCGCAGCTGGAGGAACATTTATGGGCAAACAAAATGCCGAAGCAAAGCAGCTGCTAGACAATATGCAAGACAACCATGCTCAATGGCATTTGTAAAGATCAAACACAAAGAAGGTGAACTCGGTCACACCGGAGGAAAATGAAGAACTCACTACTAAGATGGATGAGCTCATATTAGCCGTCAAGGGCAAGGAAACCCAGATAAGAGCTATCCCAGTCAAATATTGAAGAAATAGACTCCATAGCTCGTAATGATTATAACCCTGCTTGGAAGAAGAACTATAATCCAAATTTCCAAAAACATTATTCTAGCCCTGCAAGTAAATCTAATAATAATATTGGATCAAGTAATGGTAGTCTCCGAGAATCACTTAAGTCCTTTAAGGACTCGCAAACTGCGCAAAACAATATCATTGTTAAGATAGCAGAGAACCATGATAATATGCTTGGAAAATCGTCTAACCAATCTGTGAGTTTGAGGAATGATTCGTAGGCCCTCCAAGAAAGAACGAGGATTGTTGAGGCACAAGTAGGTAAGATAACTAAGAGTCAAACTCTCATTCTAGCTAAATTTGCAGATAAAGCTGAGACTAGTCCAATTTAAGACCTCAAGATGATAATAATCCAAAGGGAGGAGCCTGAAGAACTTGACTATAGCAATGCCCCTTCACCAAATAACACGGTTGAAGATCTTGTGAAAAGGATCAATATCAAGATTCCAGTAAGTGAAGGAAATGATGAAGCTATGTATCAACATTTTGTTAACCAGGTAGCAATAAAGGTACGTGAGCTTGAGGATGAATAAAAGAAAATTGCTGAAAAACTACCTGTTATGCTTGATGATATATTTGAGCCTACTATTAAAATTAAAATTGGGACAAATAATATAGCTTCACTTTGTGATCTAGGTGCAAATGTTTCAACAATTCCAAAAAATCTTTTTGATAAGTTAAATCTTGTCTCTTTTGAAATTACTAAATTAAAACTACATTTAGCAGATTCTACCTACAAACAAGCTGTGGGAATTAAGGAGAATACTTTAGTATACATTAAAGGGTGTCCTGCTCTTATCGATTTTGTTATTATTGACATGCTTGAAGATGCTACTCCTCTTGTCATATTAGGGTGTCCATTCTTAAGAACTATTAAGGATTTTATTAATCTACATGAAGGGAACGTGAAGCTTCAATTAACTTCGCGAGATCATTTTGTTGTTCATTTCCCCGGGAAGAAGAAAGCCAAAAATGATGAGGAGGCCATCACTTTGAAGGCCAACTATTTTGGAATGGGTGTTCCACTCATTTGGCCTAAGTGAGCAACATCATGGTCAAGCTATTGACCATAAAAGAGGGCTTCATGAAAGGCAAACCATGTGAAATAAAGGTTTGGGTAAAGTTTTTAAGTTTTAGTTTAAGTTTCATGTTGAATAAAGAGTGCTAGAAAACTCCAGTTGAGGAGGATAAATTTAGTGGCACTGAAATCCTATCTTATACATGTTGTCGTTGGTCGAAAATTTAATCTGTCATTTTTCTGTCAAAACATGGTGTTTTGCTAAGTTTCAGGTTAAGAAAGAATTTTCGAAGAAATAGGTAATTTTTGGCGACTCCAGAAGGTTTAACGACCAACTATACAGCGGGAATAAAAATCTTGGCTGTATAGTTCCGGACGTATAGTTGTTTCGACGTCACCCCTTCAGTTTTCAAAGGACACAGAAAGTTTTACGACCAACTATACGGTGGGAATAAAAATTCCGACTGTATAGTTGTGTTCATATAGATATTGATGCTTTCTTCAAATTTCTTTTCCAGGGTACTGCAAACCTAACGACCAACTATACGACGGGAATAAAAATCTCGGCCATATAGTCTGCGCCTCCAGTAAGAAACCCTAAAGTATTACCGTCAGACCAACTATACGGTGAGAATACACATTCCGTCCATATAGTTTTGGCCGTATAGTTCATGCGACCACAAAAACTCCACGAGAAGGTACCCATAACACCAAAATTTCAATCCTTTACCTCTCTTCTACCTCCAAACTCTCTAAAAACCTCAAGATATCTTCATCTCTACTCAATTTCGTTAAATTTCCTCGCACACAAGTGATCTATGGTATGTTTCTCCTCCGATCCTCCAATTAATTTTTGCAAATTCATCTCCAATCTTTTGTCATTATCAATCTAGGGTGAGATCACTATGAACTAATTGCCATGTTTCTCCTGTCTAGATTATTATTTTGAGGAGATTCTTTAGTGAGCTATGATGAGGAATATGTTATGCTTATTACTATTGGATCAAAAAAGTTTTATTTTTGTCTTTTCTTATTATTTTAGATGATGAACACAAGGATCCAAACGCGTGCTCGTGCCTCCGCGAGTTCTTATCGTGCCGCCGCTGTAGCTTAGGACCGCATGGGGATACAATTTAGGGATGAGCTCCACCGCTTCAATAAGATCAAGAACCGAGAAGTGAAGACAACCAAGTGGGCTTGTCACATTATATTGAATCAACTCGGTATTTCTAATGACTTCAATTTACTTTGCAATAGAGTTGGCCTACAAAACTTTGTATCCAGGATGATTTTTAAGTTCTTTGAAAAGCATCGTTAAAACATGGCAAGGAGAGGACATGGTTTGTTTCCGACTTATGAACAACAATTATATATTATCACTTGGTGAATGGTGCAATTATTTTAATTTACCAAACATGATGTTAATGCTTTACGCGCATCTTTTGCTGACATGCGCCCTTCCCCGGATTATTATTATAATAGAATGAGTTTCACTTCTAGAGTCAACAAGGGGAAGAATATTCAGCATCCTGCTATTCTCTATTTGTTCTATGTTATTGCTAACACCTTGCATACACGAAATGAGTTTACAAGACTCAATGAGGAGGACATCCTGATCCTCGCAAAAGTTTCTTTTAGCAACAACAACTTGTCACTCAACTTGGGCGCAATTCTTGTGCGCTACTTGAAGCACCAATCCTCCCAAAGCCAAGGGCCCATCACATGTGGAGGCATCATCACCATGCTTTCCATTGCCTTGGGCGTCGACCTAAGTGAGTTGCAACCATTGCTAGGTAAGCGACGTGTTGCTTTATCTACTTTAAAATCTTGTGGAATGCTCACTAGGAGAGGTGGTATTTATTACTTGCATATTGCTGGAGCTGGGCGTCTCTACCCCGCTCCTTTGCCTAATGTTATTTTCTCTATCGAGGAAGGATGTTTGCTATATGATTTGCAGTTTGAACAACACCAACTCGAAGAGGAGATTCCGGATGAGGATGAAGACCAAGAAGAGGATCAAGAAGTTCTTGATCAAGAGGAGTAGCCACTCAACCAGTTCACTACATATCAAGATTTCGAAGAACTTGGAGGTAGTGTGGAGGGGATGCATAATCTCACCCTGAACCTCTGAGAAACCACTAGTAATTTATCAAATCAATTTGCAAACTGGAGCCAACACTTTTTCCAGCCACCACAATGATTTGAAGGGTTTGCAAAAGCCTAAGCTTGGGGAAGTCTCCCCATTATCTTTATTTGGCGTTTGTTTTTAATATTTTGAGGTTATGCTTTTAGTTTGAGTTTATAAGCACTCCTATTGGTTTCCCCAACACTTTATATTTAGTCATTTTTATTTGTTTTCGAGATTTTCTAGCCGAGCTTTATCGCCAATGTTCTATTCTTTAACCCCTCTCTCAAAAAACAACAAAAGATTTTTCCATTTATCTTTATTTTTCCTTCTTCCTTTTTTCTATTCTCCTCGTGGTTCTCACAGATTTGCAGGAGAGTGATTGACTTCGAGTTTCCAAGAAATGAATAAAAGGGGAAGACAGAAGTGGAACCAATCATGATAGGTATGCCTTATGACTCCTCACTTTTGAAGTTTGAAAACCCATGCGAGTTAGTAGTAAATGTTAAGATATTATATTGGTGGACTGAGTCTTTATATTGGAGTAGAATTTTATTTGCATGGGTATTTAGTTGAGTATGTTTTGTTCCAGCTCCTGTAGTTAACCAAGTCTTGGCTAAAAATTTGCTAAACAATTGTAATAAGAAAAAGTCTCACAATTGAATGCTTGGGTGTTGTAGTGTTTAGTCTTGAAATCTTATTCCTAGAGACACTCAACATCATAGAAAATAATGATTGACTTGATAGCTCTCTTTGAAAGGATTTGTTTAATAGAATTAATGTTTAGCAATTTTTGTGAGCATGCCAAAGTTTGACTTGTGAATCATAAGAATGATATAGCTTTATGCGTGTCAAACTTCATGGGATGCCAACAACTCCGCTAGCCTACGAACGATCTTCATGGGGAAACTCCTAGATTTCGTCTATGAGTTGATTAAAAATTTGTAGCAGCAATGCTATAATGGGTAAGATTCTTGGCATCCTCGTGTAGTTGTGTTTATTATGGAACCACTCCTCTGGCTGATATGGGTAATCATTATGCAAAGGGAACAAAAACCCTGGTAATGCCACGAGTGTCCATCACAGCTGATAAACTAATTAAAATTTTGACATGCTCTCAATTACTTAAGAACTGAAATTCTTGAAGTACAATGAATAGAAAATTAGTGCTTGAAAAGTCTCGACTTATTGATGTGGCAGAATTGAGATACTTTAGTGTATATGCTTTTCATGACAAACTCTCACACTCTCAATATTACATGATTATACTTTATTGTTCAAAGTCAAGCTTATGAGTTGATTACATGACATGGAATAGATTTTACTCATTTGAATCATCCATGCTAACAATAACCTTGCTGCGCTATAAGAATTCATTAAAACCTGTATGATATGCTTGCCATTACTCTATGTATGCTGAGTTTTTTAGATTAATAAAGTGGATAAAACATGAGACTACCTATCATGAGTAAGATCATCATCTCGTTATTTCAGTTTAAATGTTGAGTTCCTTTTTGATTTTGGTTTTCTTGCTCGAGGACGATCAAATTTAAGCCTGGGAGGTTGATGGCTGTGAAATATAGCCATCCACATCCACATTTAAACTAGATAGTATTCATACTTTTGATGAAATATCTCTCTGAATCATGCCACTAATGCCTAATGATCAAAGGGGTATGCAATCCTATCTTTCTATTTTTTCCAGCACAGGAAATGACGTTTGATGGTGGGAATCACAACATTAAAGTAAAATATACGAGATTTCCAAAAACCCAAAGAAACCAGGGGTCATGAAGAGGGAATAGAAGGTTTAACAACCAACTATACGATGGGAATAAAATTCCGGCCATATAGTTTACACCGACACCGCTAGGTCAAACAGAACAACTTTCGTGAGACCTCTCGCAAAGAGAAAAGAGCAAGCCACAAAGAAGAGAATCCAGACGACGAAGAGCCGCCAGAGGAATAGATCTAGATCCAAAACCCTTCTCCATAACCATAGCCATAGTCCACCACTTGTAATAGTAGATCTCATCTCCAATTGGCGACATTGTAAGACTATTTCTATCGATCTCATGATTTCCAATACAATGTTTATGATTGTTGATCTCATCTTTATGTGTGAGTAATTCTCCTTGGGCTAAGAGCTTCGGCCTAGCCATGTAGTTTGTGCATGTTATTTATCATAGATGGGATCGTGTATTAGTTTGTATGACATGATGATTATTGTATCCTCTCTTTCCTGAATCTAAGGACTTGTCAGGTACCCAAGACCCCGAGGATTGATCCAGGTATAGGGAGTATGAGTAATGACTAATCTGCAGGATGGGAACCCTAGTGACAGAAAGGATAGTACGGCTGTATGTGAGAGATTTACTTGGGTTTAACGGTGACTTCACTGTGCATATCATTAGTTCTCTTTTTTCTATGGATGACACTAATAGGTTATTGCTATAAGCGTTTCAGAGGCAATAGCAGTTAAGGGTGGGCGTTCGATCATGACCGAAAATTTGCATATCGGTCTATTTTAAAATCGGTCTTCAAAAAATAAAGACCAAAATTTACTTGTTATTTTTACTAACTGACAAATTCGGTTATCCAATAATTCGGGTTCGATTTCGGTCATGACCAAATTGTGTAGTAGATATTATCAAATACAAAATTTAGATAATATTTGGTAAACCATCCGGTACAATTTTAGTTGTAATTTGAATATAAACTACACTTCATATAGTCATATTAATTGGCGGAAACTAACATTCAATAATTCTAATTTTTGCTTAGACGAGGAAGATAAATCTATAGTTATGGGCAACTAGCGCTTTGGAACTAGGCCATTCTCACCTAAAGTTCGGTCAGTTCGGTCCATTTGGTTAACAAGAACTAATGACCGAATTTTGTTTGGAAAATTCGGTCTACAAAATTTGGTACCCAATCTTTTGATCGGTCCTTTCATTTTCGGTATATTCGGTTTCGGTCTCGGTATTTTCGGGTTCGGTTTTCGGTTATCGGTTTTTCTGCCCACCCCTAATAGCAGTTATGGATGCACTGCCCACATATAATTATCTTGCTCTAACAATTACATGCGTAGTTTATTATTATGTTTTATTCCCATCAGATGATTTGCATAGCTACATGTGAAACCGAACGCATCAGGCCCTCTCTCTCCATCATCGACAACAACAAAAGATCGCAAACTCTTGGTCCGGTAAAACACTAAAAGAATTCTAAAACTCCCGAAGGTCCGTTAAAGTAACTTCACCACACTTTTTTCTTCCCGGGGATTCGATAACCTAGGTCTACTAGGAAAAAGAGATATACTACATCCGTAATCTGGATCGAAGGTATCAGCAATTGACAAGAAACTCTTAATCCTTGCCACTAATGACTAATGATTGGAAAGATATGCAAAACCTTGCTTTGAATTAGGAAATCACGGGTTTTAATGCAAAATCAGGAGTCATAATGAAGGAATTTGAGGAAGTCCACACAACCAAGTAATTGGGGAGCAATCACGGGTTGCTTTATCTCTCTCTATAACCTAGAGTGTTCACTGGATCTTTTGTTAACAGTCGAGTTGTAACCTATAGTTATGTCTTGGACCTTCTATGTTTTGTGTTGTATCACTATGAGGGATGTAATACTAGTGGAACGGTGTTTCATGGTGTTATGACAACGATTATAGTGTACTACATCATGCGGTGGTATGCTGGGTCACCGCACGCCGGTACCCTGGCGCCGACACCATGGTGCTGAATCCGAAGGCGTCGGATGGAGATCACAGCGCGAAGGACCATATTGCATCACATTTACATTTGATGTATTTTTGTGTGTATCTTGTTGTGTGCAAAGTATTAGATACTCGGCGGTAGCATTAATAAGATGATCCCTAAACAACTTAATTCCAATGATAGCGTTCCCCTCGTATGTGCACCACCAATAAAGTTCTCCATTATGAGGCAGACCGTGACGATCGGGTGTCATACATAACTGCGTCCGCATACGGTGGGTGTAAGCCATGTTGTACTGCAATACACATGAGTTAGAGTTGGTGAGCCTAGCATATACATACATGACCTCGGAACACGGGATGATCGAAAGATCAAGCACGAGTCACATGAATGATGTGATCGACGTGTTGACGTCCACCTTTGCAACTATATCGCCGGTCGTGACGATCGAGGGTGATGTAGTGAATTAGGGGAGAATGTTTTCTAGTGGAGTTGTTTGAACTTATATTTTCATAAACTTAGTCTAAAACCTTTGTAATTTTAAATGTAGAACATGGTTCGCCACAAGGATGCTTTTGACATTACCGATTGATTAGCTATCGAGAAACTCAAATTAGATGTATCCAACTTCCCTGACTGGCTAGTGCGTCTTAATTACCTCCTCACCAAGAACAAAGTGGCCGGTTACATTCGCTACACAATGGATTTGGATGAGCCAGAGGAATATGATTCCCCACGTGTGCGGGAAGACCGCCTCTTTCGTCAAGAAAGGTCCGCCTTCATACGAGTGTTGATGCGCATTGACATGGTGAATGCATTACATCCGCTCGTATATGACCTTGAACCACATGACATGGTAGGTCAACTGAGAGCAGAGTTCATAACCCATGTGCGTATGTGGAAGTACGATCTTGTTGAAGACTTCCTTTCCATAAAGATGGAAGAACACACTTGCCTGGAGAGTTAGTTGGATCGCATACTTGATGCGCACATGAGACTGGTTCATTTGGTGGACCACTGTATGACTGAGTCCTTTGCAATAGGCGTATTTCTTAAGTCACTACCTCCCAGCTTCAGAGGACACATCCGGACCTGCATCATGAGAGGTGATAATGCAGAATGGATGGAGTTCTATGAGTTCATGGATCGTTTCAGAAACGTGAAGGTTGAACCCGTTTCTAGAGAAGTCATCAATGACAAAGGTACATATGATATGCAAAGTTTATAAATGTTATAATCTAGCAAACACTTATTGCAGCATTGAAGTATCTAATACTTATTCTATTTTATCAAAATAGGTCCTTCTGCACGAGAGCTGTTTGCGAGAGAGGAGGTGACGTTGCGTGTTGATGGCGAGCATGAAGACGATGGCCAGCGACACTCTCCCTCAACATTTATCATTTAGTTTGTAGATTTTGGATAATTATTGTAATAGGTGGAATATGGACTTCTTTAGTGTGTCTTACATTTGTGATACGGTTATTCATAAAAGTTTGTAACAAATCAGTTATTTTTCTTTTATGAATGTTTTCTATTCGTGTTCGTATGTTGTTTTCGATAATGTGTAAATTATTCGAATTACGAAACTAATTGATAATACATGAACATTTGTAAAAATGCCTTATTGGCATAAAGTGGGAAAACATATGGCAATAAACCAAATAGAAATATGTAGCGTTAGTAAAATACCATCAAATGGAAATGGAAAACTCTCATCTAGAATAAAGTAAAACCATCTATAATTCGTGAAAGCTTTTGGGGTTATTTGATAAAACCAAAGAAATAATGAACAAGTCTTTGGAAATTTGTAAGACAAATTCCATGACTAGAACCAAAGAAAGGCAAAGCTTGTATTGCTAAAAGTTTGGTGCGTTCTCGAGAAAGTGTGTTTTTCGACAATGGTGTTAATGGAATAAAGTAAGAGCATGATAAAGGTCTGCGACCATACACTAGAATTTGAGAAGCGCAACGGAATATGTTCTACGGAATATGTTCTAGAACGTGACTCTTCATGTTAAAAGAAAAGATGATCAATGATTGTGATCACTGTATTTTTTGGTTATGCTTTTATATAAAGTAGTAGGATTTATAAATATACCCTACACCTGGTGTGGAGATAAGTGTGAATTACTTGTCATGTTACTAGAACAAGACATACCTACAAACTATAAGGTAATTGATGGTAGACTAAAGTTACAAGAAATAAAATCCTGAAACTAAACTTCACTTGAGATTAGAAAGTAAAACCGTTACGGAATCTCATTGAGTAAACAAGTTACTTGATATTTCCGAAGGACCACAAGGTCGCAAGAAATAAGTGGGACTCTTAAAAGACAAAGCACGATTCGCTAAAAGATATCTTGGGCGGACTCAAATGAATTTGATTTAAAAATGCTAAAATCTAATGGATTTAATACTAGTAATGTCACATCTAAAAATTCTCCTAATTTTGGAATGTAAAATAAATAAAATAAGTTTGATTGATTGTTTGACTTGGTTGAAAATTCTTAAAGAAAAGAAACTTTTTAAATTGAAAATCCTCTCATCCTTGAATTTGAAACCTTATATTATTTTGTTATGACCTAAGTAGCCATATAGACAAAAGGGCATGGATTGATTATAGATTGTAAAATTGGTGTGGAAGATTTTTATAATTTAAAATCATGAAGCATGCATAACCTTCATTGCACTAAACCTTAAAGGATTAAATAGGATGATATAAATCCAATATTTTGAAAAGGCAAACTAATGCCAAACTATCATTCTATATTGATCTCCACATTTTTAGAAAAAAATATAAATAAGAATGAACTCATTTGGAGTCACTATGCAAAAGTTATGAAGGGAAAAAGAAAAAGAAAACAAAAACTAAACCTAATCTACCGGCCAGGCCCAGCCCGAGCCATCCCTCCTCTCCCCTTCCATGACCGCACGCGTGGCAGCAGAGCAGCCGTAGCGGCCAAGCAGCGGCCCAAGGGGAGCCACCACACTAGTCCAACCGGAGTATCCCTTCCCTCCCTTTTTTTCTCTCCTCGTCCCGCTGATAGCCTGGGCCCACCCGGCCTTCTCCTTCCTCCCGCAGGAGATCGAGCCCGCCATGATCCGAACGAACTGCCCGTAAATCTCTCATGTTTCGGCCGAACCTCGTTGCCCCCTTTGCAGGATTTCTTTGAAAATAAATACCTCTCGACCTCCTCTACATTTCCCCTCAACAATTGTCGCGGAGTGCCCCTAAGCTGCCAAATTTTGTGACGGTTTTGATCTGGCAGGAGGTCACCGCCATTGGAGCTTCGGAAGCTTGCTGCTTTCACCGATTAGGGACTCCTAATCCCCTATCTTCCTATCCATGATGTGCTCCTCTTTCTTACTCACCTCCTCGCCCTGTTTTCCCATCCTGCAGCGCGCCAGAACGCCACCCAACGCTGCCGGACCTTCATCGTTGTCGCACGCACCCAGCGGCAAAGCGTCATCGACAGAGGAGGAAGAAGCCGCTGCAAAGGACACAATCTTGACCGCCGTAGTACCCTGCTTCCCGTCCACCACCCCGCTGTGCTCGAAGACTGCCGGAGAACGATGTCTTCAACCATCCGAAGCCGCAGCCGCCATCGTCGACGTCATCAACGGCGGGCATCTGGAAGAGACAATTCCTAGCCGTTCGATCATGTTTCTGTTGTCAAGATCTTCCTTTCACCAGTGTGAAGACCGCTGACTGTTTCGCGCCATGTTAGCGCACGCATCAGCAGCTCAGTCAGCACCAGGTCAGCGAACGTGGCCCAGTCAGCCTGTCGAGTCAGCATATTGATTCTTTTAAATTAAAACTGCAGAAAATAGACAAATCTTGTAAATTTCATATAAATTCGAATACATGTCCAAAAATTGTAAAAAATATATATATGGATTCATAAAAATGTGAAGAATATTAATATTCTTTTATATTAGACTTTTACAGTATATATTTACTGCAGTAATTTGAATGATTTAATGGCCTATTTGGAGTAAATAAATCGTAGTAAATTATTTATAGATCATAAAATGCAAATAATATGTCTATGGAATCCTTGTTTCATGTAGAACATTAATCTGGCTTTGGATATAATTTGTGTCAAAGGAAATAATTTAGATGATTTAAACACTTATAACTAGTATTTAAATGACAAAAAATTAATCAGAACTCGAAAATTTGTGAAACCAATTGGTAATGCTTTGTATTCATAATATCTATCCAAAGAAATTACATGCCTAATTATTTGGTACTGTTAAAAACAGAAATTCTTGCCGAAAGCTTTAAACCAATTGCAATAGTATTTTAATCATAAGAAAAGATCTATAACTCCTTTTAGGTGATTCAAATTGCTACCGTCTCTAAATTGAATTACCTATCCAGTAGCCTTTAGTTCACAATTTAATATGACAGAAACATCAGTAGTTCAATTAAAGTAAGATAAACCATATTAAATCGACATAATTTTAGTAATAAAAGCTTTAGTGCATTAAATGACTTTCCACATGCATCATGTGATCTAATATTGTGCAGAGAACTAAATATAACCATTGTGACTTATTAAATCTGCATGCATGCATTTTGTTCATCATTGTTTTCTTCTATTATTGCACAGTTGCATGTCTGTAATGTTTTGAATGGTGTGTTATTGTGCTTTATTTAAATGTTAGATTGCGAGTGCAACTGCTGTGATTGCAACTATTATGATTGCAAGTATTGTGGTTATGACGAGTGTAACCATTATATCTATGAGGATTGTGAGGATTATCTGAACGGCTACAACTAAAGGCAAGTGGTGTTATCTTCGTCATAAATGTCCTACCGTTTTCCTATGCATTGTAGATGTTTTTGTAAAATTGCATGTGCAGGAATTGATGTGTATATGCTATGATATGTCACATATTATTTCCTAGTATTCCTTGTTTATGAGTCTTCGCATTGGTAGATTGCTTAGCTATGCTATTTAGACGAGGAAGGAAATCACACCATGAAAAGTTACATGTTTTGAAAGGCTTATATTTAGCTAAATGTCAAACCAACATGATTTTAATGAACCACCTGGGCGTAATGACATTGATTGGGTCATCGAGTGTGGATTTATGGTGGGAAATGTCGCCAAAGATACTGAGAAATGATTGGTTTATTTGTTTGGTAGCTTACATGTGCAACCATGTGCCAGTAAAAAATGAGTGACTCGCTGGACTTAGTAGGTTATGACGAACCGAACCCTATGTAGCCAGAGATGTAGAATAGTGTAGGCTAGGAGCGACTACCGCGTGCGCGCCGTGCGAACACACGAGCGACATACCGTACGTATCCGACTTGTGTCGATGCCGAGACATCCCGGAAAAGTGGACGCGAAGATGTCGCCGGTTTTTTCTCTTTCCGGTTTTTTCTTGTTCTTCTCTGGTTTGCCGCTCTGCAAGTTACGTATACACTTTCTCTCACTTTCGTGTGGTAGTTTTCTTTTTTTCATGTTTTTTCCCTTTTTCGGTAATTGTTAGTATCTCTCTTTTTCATTCCGATTACTTTTATTTTTCTCTTGGTCATTTTCGTTTATTATTCTTATCTTCTTTTTCTCTTTACGGACAATGGAGATTTTATGGGGTGTAACGAGAGGGGTCTGGTTTGTACAACACAATATATTAACTTTGAACGGAATACATTAAAGTAGTGCATTTGTTTATTCAGTGCAGTATACAGATGATTGAGCGCAGTACAATGTATTGACTTTGAACAGATTGTACTAAAACAGTGCATTTGTTTATTCAGCGCAGTACACAGATAATTGAGCGCAGTGGAATGTATTTCGAGCGCCTTGTATCTCGAATTGCCTTGTATTTCAAAGCACCTTATATTTCATAGGTTGTGTTGCGGGCTCCATCCGTGGCACGGCGCCTTCGGTGCATCAAGCATTCATATAGATATTGAAGCGTAGTGTATTTCAGAGTGCCTTGTATTTCAAAGCGCCTTGTATTTCGGAGCGGCTATTATTTCATATGGTGTGTTGCTCCCTCCGCCCGTGGCACGTCGCCTTCGGCGCATCAAGCATTCATATAGATCTTGGAGCTCTGTGTATTTCAGAGCACCTTGTATTTCAGAGCGCCTTATATTTCGTACGGTATGTTGCAGGCTCGCCTGTGGCACGGCAAATTCGGCGCATCAAGCATTCATATAGATCTTGAAGCACCTTGAATTTCGGAGCGCCTTGTATTTCGGAGCGCCGTTTATTTCGAAGCGCCATGTATTTTAGGAGCGGCTATTATTTTGTATGGTGTGTTGTGTGCTCCGCCCATGGCACGGCGCCTTCGGCACATCAAGCATTCATATAGATCTTGGAGCGCCGTGTATTTTAGAGTGCCTTGTATTTTGAAGCGACTTGTATTTCAGAGCGGCTATTATTTCACACGGTGTGTTGCGGGGCACGGCGTCTTCGGCGTATCAAGCATTCATATAGATCTTTAAGCGCCGTGTATTTCAGAGCGCCTTGTATTTCGTACGGTATATTGCGGGCTTCGCCCATGGCACGGCGCCTTCGGCTCATCAAGCATTCATGTAGATCTTGAAGCGCCTTGTATTTCGGAGCGACTATTATTTTGTACGGTGTGTTGCGGGCTCCGCTCGTGGCACGGCCCCTTCGGCGCATCAAGCATTCATATAGATCTTGAAGCGTCATGTATTTTGGAGTGACGTGTATTTCAGAGCGCCTTTTATTTTGTAGCGCCTTGTATTTTGTAGGATGTGTTGCGGGCTCCGCCCGTAGCACGACGCCTTCGGCGCATCAAGCATTCATATAGATTTTGAAGCGTCGTGTATTTCGGAGCGTCTTGTATTTTGGAGCACCGTTTATTTCGGAGAATGTGTTATGGGCTTTGAAGAAATAATTTATTTGTAGGGCAGTGCATGAAGGTTAACAGAGCAGTTTACCGGCTATCCCATCTACAATTCATATGTATTACATTATTTTACTATAGAGTAGTACACACGTTCATACAAAGCAGTGCATTCTGCATTGTCTACATATATTTTAGCTTGAATGTTAACCGATGGATTCAGCTAGCATACGGCGCTACAGCCTTATTTAGTATATTCCTTCTTCCACGAAGAGAAACAAACCTTCTTCTTTTGTCTACAGCAAAAGAAAACAATCTAGCGAGTAGCGATGGATTTTACTAGATCTCGTTCCTCGCTCAGTCGCGTGGGAGAGGACCTAGATTTGGTGCATGAGATTGTTCTAAGGTTAGCGTCTACAAAATCTTTGATCCGTTGCAGTATCATCTACAAAGCTTGATATGCTGCACTCAAAGAGCCTGGATTTCTTTCGCGATATATGAAGAAAAATTCGCCATCATGTCTAGGATTTCTTGTTTACTATCATTGGATGTCTGAGGTTGGTAATAGGCTACATGAGCTTGAATATTCTTCTAAAGATGAAACATCTCTAGCTATTTCTTCGAATTTAGATTCAACATATCTTCTAAGGGAATTAGTCGTCTGTTGTCGAAACGGAGCATTCCTCATCCAGGTCTTTCCACATGGTTCTAGAGATCCTGGGTACTATATTAATTATTCTTCTAGGTCACCAAATTTGTTCACTTTCCTTGGCTCACCTGTTACACGAATGCCACCAATGTCAAAGAGGGATACATATCATTCATATGGGCAATTCTGTTTGATTCCAAGTGCTGCTAGCTTAGGAATGACATTCTTTCATAGAAATATATTTAATGTTTGCAAGGTTTCATATCATGGTGTTACTGCTAATACAATATCTGGCATATTTCTGATGTCTGTATTCAGCAAAATCGTCAATGGGAGATGCATATTTCTGATACAATTACTATCCCAACACCAACCACGTACCTTAGTGAGCCTAAAGGAATCCTGATAGACAAAGACTTGTTTATGGCGTATGTTGTAGGCTTGTTCTGTGTTACAACATATCCACACATTTAACTTCTATGATACAATTCCCTGAATGAGTCAGGCACACAACCAAGGATCAGAGGAATTATTGTATTTCAGAGGATAGATCAGGAAGTATTTTATTAGCTGCCTTTTCTAGTGATGGTATATTGACAACTTGGCTCCTTGACTACAACAATGGTCAAAATAAGTGGATCATCCAGACAATGATAGATCTGCCTTATGCATTCAGAACTGCTTTTGACTGGGATATTGCATACTGGAATGAAAGACTTGGTAATATATGTAAGAATTGCAATCTTTCAGTTTGTGGTCTATTGCATGTTATAGCAATGTCAGCCGATGGTCGCTATGTTCTGATGGCAGTTGATTTTGATCAAGGCTTATGTCTGAAGAAGACTATATCAGTTTTATCTAAGCCACCTGCTCTATGGAGGTATTTTAAACAGAACTTGGTTAAAGATAGTGTTTGTGTAGGTATACTCTACAGGCTTGTACAAAAACTGGTTTTCCAAAGAAGAAGAGAGTTCACCTCTTATCCGATGATGAAAACATGTGAGATGGTGTCGGTGGTTCCTTCGGATCGTCAGTGATAAATGTAATGGCCTGATGTGAGAGTAAACACACCATCAAGAATGAAGACTGGGCAAAAAAACACTATGAAGAAATGTGGGTTTAGGCAAGCAATTACCTGGCCAGACCCAGGGTGGACACTTCTTGATGAGAAAAATGTGTGCCTGAGATCTGGTTTGCAACAGACACCGTTGGTACTGTCCTGTCTAAATTCCTGTAGGTCTGCATGATCTAGAACAGTAGGTAGATGTTAGGAAGAATCAAGATGAAAGCAGGAGGCAAACATGAAAATATCTCCCAGATTAAGGATATGACCACATGAGCGACAAACCACCAGTACCATGTGCGGCACAGAAAGACAATGCAACCCTTCTACTCGGTATTACATTCTTTTCACTATCATCCTATACGAAAAAAGGGGAGCTCGAAATCAAATGTGACTATTATTCCAAGACAACTTTCACCCTAAGAAATGGTAAGCAAGAACTTTCAGTTTATCACAGATAAGAAATAGATACAATTTCTCTTTCTTTTCTTGACACACCTCTCATCAATGAAAAGGCCCATTCTATATTTTTTCCTCTGGTACATCGTAGCTAAAATATCTAATGCTCATAGCATTAGCCTGTTTGAGCTTCCTTTTTTTTTCTGCCATTGGAGTATGACTGTAGTATCCCCAAATGTTGTGCCTACATTCAGATTTGGTAAGAAGAATGCAGGATAGTTTCCATGTAAAAATATCCAGTAAGAACCTAAATGATCACGTCATGACATCACTAATCACTAATTTATATGAAAATATAAGACACTATCTAGATAGCAAGCAACATCCGCTTCTGCATGAATTCCTCATCAAGCATATGAGTAGAATTATCTGCAGCCTAACAAAAATTATCAGTATGGAAACATGCACCAAATTTAGAGCTTTTCTGTTGGATAGCTAATGCGACCGAGTTGGGCAGAACTAAATTACAACCCAAATGGGAGCTTCGCCGGGCACCCACTAACTATAATGTGGATTCAGAAAAATATTACAGGCAATGATAATTAGCAACAATGATGTAGTAAGAATAAACTTCCAACAATGCTGACGGAAAATATTATGGTCCAAAGACAAAAGATGGATGCAATACTTGAAACACCTAGTTAGAGTGATATCAATTCTTACAAAGAGGGCAAAATTCAAACAAATGGTTTAGTTGAGGAATTTACTTCTAAGAAGTGGAAAGTTATCATTATTGTGCCTTGCAATTTGCATAATGTCACACAGATAGAATATAACCATTTAAAAATATCTGAAGTAATTGAAAGAATCAATATATGTCTAGATTGATATCATAAGCACAATTGCACAGCTTGCCTAATTATGCAGGAGGCAGCAAAATTCTTTGTCAAAGAATGTTGCGCGCATTTAATTTAGAGGCATAAAATGGATATTATGTTGTAAGAATGGTGCACTGCTCCCTCATCTGAGGATGTTGATGACGCCTGGAGTTGAAGGGCATAACTGGACTGAGGAAATCAAATGCCTTGCTTCTTCACTAGGTGAAACTGAGGAATCTAGCACAACTTCTGCAACCACTTCCAAGACCACCATTGGTGCCACTAATAAAAAACACCTAACTACAAGTTCTAGATATATGGTAAGACTGGAAATATGCGATTCTTAATTTGCATTTAGAATAACCTTGACTTCATCAAAACTGATACAAGAATTGCACCTCACGGTACAGAGTACAACATGACCTCCACTTATCCTTGTTTGTGTTCAAGAACACAGAGTGCCAGTTTGCCGCGCAAAAATATAAGAAACCCGTAAGCGAATAGAGGGACGACATGAAGTACGTCTAAAATAATCTTCAAGACAATACATGAAGTCTATCTAAAACAGTCTTCATCAGATTCAAGACTCGATTCTGGGCTTCTCCATTGTCATAACTGTGCAGCTTGATGTTGATGCCTTTCCGAACGCATAGAACACAAGCTGGCAACTGCTGCTGCCAATCATGGATAACGAACTGGCTGGCATCCATACAGCATACGTGATAGCTCCATGCCGATCCGGTGTTGATCTTCACAGGAAAACTTTAGACAACGGCTGCTGGGCTAGATAATGTCCTTCTGGCTCCTCCAAATGATTTTTGTCATTCAGATAATTTTGTAGATTACTGATAGCCTCTGGCTGAACTTTCGAGCCTTGTTCTTTCAAAGCTGGTATGAACTGCTGTGATATTACATCTAAAATTTTCATGAACTGTGATCCATATTTCTTGTGAAGTGCAAACCCGGCCATCTTGAGGAAAGCATGGAGGGTAAAAGCAGTGGCTGTGATGGCTGGGACAGTATTGAGGAACATTGCAAGCCATTTCCACCCCTCAGCTAAGCCATGTGGATGCCGCACACCGTTGATTTCTGTCTGAATCATGGCAGCATACAGCTTGATGTATGCAACAACATTTACTAGATACGCCTCAGTGCTCTGAAGTTTTCCATCTTCCTCCAGGTAGCCAATAAGCCTCAAGTAATCCATGTTCCGTGCTTGTGCATTTAAAGCATGCAAATGCTTTGGAACGGTGTACATGCAAACTTTGTGGAACTCGGCAAGAAGATAATCCATTGCATCTGGTACCTCATTGGTAACTAGCAGCATGACATATCCACATGCAAAGGCCAACTTTCCAAAGGTTGAGTCCTTTGGATTTCGACTCTTGACTATTGAAATTATCTTGTCTGCAAATAAACGACAAGCAATTGGATGAGGACAATCTTGTCCATCTAAGGCTTTAATTAGCTCACTGGCCCTGGCTTCGACAATGTCAGTAGTTGGCATAAGTTTACTAATAGATTTTCCGATTTGTCGGTCATATCTGCTATACTCCTTGCTGTGGTAAATGTTTGATGGCACTTGGTCATGTAATGCATACCTCCGTGACTCCTCTTTTAGTGCAGAACTATCAGCATAAACTTTGATCCCTGGTAATTCTGATCTGATTTCGACACTGTTTGCCATTGTTGCATGTGCAGCCCTGTTCTCAGGAATTTTGCTAGATGTGGAAACTGCTTCTACCCTCGATTTAGCAGCTTCTTTTTCTACAGCTTCCTTTTTAGCAGCCTCATATGCTGCTTCCTGTGCTTCAGCTGCCCTCTGCCTGGCCTCTGCTTCTTGTCTGGTCCTTTGCTGCTTTATTTTCTCTTCCTTCACAGATTGCTCCCTCCTTGTAGCTTCTTCAACTGCTGCATCATCTCTTAATCCACGCTCCACAATCTGGGATTTCTGTTGATGATCCGTTTGGACGATAGACAGGTGTCTATCGAGTACCTGTGCAATTTTCCTCTGGAACTGGACATCTAGCCCTCTGTCTAACTCCTTCCGTGATTCTGCATACTGCTGAAGTCCAGCAAATGCAGAAGTTGTTCTCTGGATTTCATTTTGGACGTCCAATGAAGATAGCTTGCTTCTGATTTCCTCCTGAATCTTGAGACGATGCTCGCGGTCCAGCTCAAGCAGAATGCTCTTCTCTGGGCTCATTTTCCCCATCACGTGGTACAGTGTACCGATAGAATCAACTTCAACCCCTGATCCTGATTCTTCAAGGCTCAATTCGAGATAATTACACGAGAACCTCGCTCCAAGAGCCTGCGCATCCTCATCACTTCTATCGTCTTCGTCCTCAACCCGCATCACAAAGGCCTTCTCGCCCCTCGCGCTGCTACCCCACTCCGGCGGCTGCTTGAGGGGTGTGGGCGGTGCGGCCCGGCAGGTGGCTTCGCCTTGGAGAGTGTCGAGCTCGGTGCCGAGGGTCCGGCTCAGGCGGGGGTCGAACGCCCAGGGGCACCGCAGCTCCATGTGCGCGAACGCCCTAACTGTCATTGGAGGCTTGGAGCGCCTACTGGTTCCCCTGCTGCTGCACGCCGCCGGCGACGGGACGCCTGCGCCTCCCTGCTATCCCCTAGGGTTAGGAGCACGGAGAACTGAAGAATCGCGGGACCGCGAGAGGGCCGTCGCGGGACGGCGAGCGGGCAACCGGAGCGGCGGTGGTGAATCTCCGGCGACGGGGGGACTGGACGGGGCAGGGGGATTTAGTAATTGCTGGGTCGTCTCGTCGGGGGTGGTCGAACCGAAACCGGATCGGAAACAAGTTGGGCGAGGCGGCGCTTGGTTGTCGGCGGACACTGTCACTCCGCGTCGAAAGCACGCGCAGTCAGGTCAGCGTAAGCAAAAACGCGGACATAGACACACGGTGACACGGGATGAACTGCAACTCGGAAGATGCAATTTTGTTTGGGTCACTGATGAACTACAAATGCTGTAGACACGTTGAATCTTACTGATTTGTCGTGAGCAAGGATTGCTCATGGTTAATTATGCTTCAGCTTGCATATTCGAGTAATGCTGGACAACCTAAACAACATGGAATTGGCTTTGAAGAGAAAGACATAGCCAAATTTTATACTCCCTCCGTTCAAGAATAGATGTCTTGGATTTATTAAATTTTAGATGAATCTATATACTAAATACTATCTAAATTCATTCAAATTTTAATAAATTTGAAACATCTATTTTGGGACAGAGGGAGTAGGTTCTTTCGGTTCCAAAACTAAAAGCCATGGTAAGTTAAAGACTTCAGTTTATAATATCTAACATTTCTTCTTCATAACTCATAAGAGAAAATGTTTCACTCCCTAGCTGACACTAGGAGCTAACCCTAGCACCGGGCCGGCCCGCTGTTAGCCACTGTTCGCACCACACCTTCCTTGCCGCTGCTACCGCCGCTCCCTACTGCGGTCGCGGCGAGCCTCATCTCTGAAGGTGGTGGAGCTTCACCTGCTCAATTTAGAAGGTGGAGGTCGCCCCTTGTTTGGCATCGCCACGAGGAGAGTTAAATCCATGGTTAGTACCTGAACTTGCTTAGGAAACCCAGTACAGTCATTGTACTCAGGGAATACGAAGTTATGGTCACTGAACTCGCAGTTGAGCGTCACGCGTGGTCACTGGGCAATACATAGCGTTGTATAGAGTGACTCGAGTCCCACTGTCAGATGACGAGACGGGTAAGTTTTGAAAAGAAGGATGTTTGGAGGGTTCTTTTTGCAAATTCCCCCACCTGGTACTAACCCTTGTGGTCCGACCGGAACCGGGTCATTCCGACCCGCGTTGTGGCACCGCCGTGGTACAGTTATCGCCGCCGCAGGAGAGTGGACGCCAGCGTAGGAGGGACCAACGACGACCTAGCTAGCGAGCTGCTCCGCCATGTCCAGCGCGAGCTCGACAAGCTGTGCGCTCCGCCGTGCGGGTCCTCCGATTCCACTCATCAGTTGCCCCGATTGCGGCCGCACGGTGAAGCAGGCCCGCTCGGGGACGACGGACCACCTAGGATGGATCTACTTCAAGTGTAAAAACCATGGAGTAAGTCTATATACTCTTAGGATTTAGCTCGATTTGGCTAGGCTGGAGCTCGATTTTGCCGAAGTTCTGATTTAATTATGATTTTGCACAGTTTGGCTGCAACTTTTGGTGGTGGGAGCTGGATTACGTGGCGGCATGCAAAGAAAGAAGATGATCCGGTTACGGTGGACTGCGGTTCATAATGAGGAAGCGTGCGTGCGGCGCGGGCTGGACCCGCCGCTGAGAGCAGTGTTTAGCATGACCCCTCGTACACGCTTGTTTTTACAGAACTGGCGGAAGTTTAAGTCGACACAGGAGATCACCTCTACAAATGCTGACGAGCTCCGTGTGACCCAACGCGTGCGCGCGTGTGGAGCATGGGGCCGGTAGTAAGAAACAATCACTGGGATCGACGAACTCGGACAGGCAGGAAGCAACTGTCTGTACCAGATCGCTATTCCGAGTTGCCATGGTTTTCTGAGTGCGAGTTACAGTACTAGTTTGAAATTTGAATCCCAGAGCGTTTGGTACTGAACTGTGCATGTACTAACTAATCATCAGATATAAGCAAGATCGCGTGTTCGCCCCCCCCCCCCCCCCCCGGGGGGAAGCAATCAGAGAGAGAGAGAGAGAGCGCAACAGACTGATCGATTGTTGGGCGATTATTGACCCGTCGGGACCGTTCAATGATGTCAAAGGAGCTCATCTGATCTGTCCATGTGACTGCATCGGCCGCGCGCATGGTACCGTGCGAACCTTCCTGCTAGCTAGAATGAATTATTATTATTTTCCTTTGATATCTTATTATTATTAATTAGGAGGCATAAGTGAGCGGGATCTTGATAGCTAGCTACACGTACGACTGTAACATGGCATGTTCGTCTGTGCATACATATATACATACATACAAGATGCCGATGTCGGCGACAACAGTGTTATTTATATAAGTATATTAGTACACTATCTAATATACTGCATCCTTGCAGGAGCTAGGGTCGATCTGTCAGCCCGTCCCCATACGTGCGTGTGTGTGAGTGTGACTCCAGACTCCAGAGGGTTGAGATCTGAGTTGAAGCGACGAACGAGTATGTATATTCGTCAAGGGTGATTTACTTAATTAGTACAGTAGTTAGTACCGTTGCACGATCACCGACCTGTAAAATAAGATCCATCGTACGTGTGGACCGTGCAAACCAGCTGGCAAGGTCATACATACAACTCTAATTTGAGCTGTATGTACTGTAAGTCGTCTAGGCATTATATGTTTGATACTATTTCTTAGACGTGCAAGAGAGAGAGAGAGGAGAGTTGACGAACAAAACCATCCTACTTTAAGCATAAAGATTGTGCAGGTATAGAGGTGCGAGAGGATTTATTCACTACAGGAATGGCCAGATGCGCCGACGGCCGTCAGCTACGCCGACGGCCAAACGTCGGGGCCGTCGGCGTAGCACCGCGCCAGGCCAGAGCAACTGGCCAGCCCTCGGCGTAGCCAAGCCGTCGGCGTAGTATACACTACACCGACGGTCACCCTCGGCGTAGTGGCGACCCTCGGCGTAGCAAGCGGACGCGTGGCACATGCCGGGTAGCACGGACGGCGCGCTAACAGTGCCGTCGGTTAGGCCGACGGCGACCCTCGGCATAGCATACGCCGACGGCCACCCTCGGCGTACCAGCAACGTACGCCGACGGTCACCCTCGGCGTAGCCTTCTCTATTTTTCATATATTTTGTATTTGCATCAATTTTTTTTTATTAATTGGATAATTTCGTACCCTCTGAATAGCAGTCTACACGTCCACACGAAATGTCGTTGCGAATCTTCTCACACCCCGAGAAATTTCTATATGTTTGTAAGTGTTATTATCGCATGTGGTTCTCAATAGCACTCACCACGACCACATGAAGTGCTTGCATGTGTCCCCCCTCGCGTGCATGCGCTCTAACCTAGAGGCGGAGGTTCCGTACCCGTATGAGGGTGGAATCTCCCCGTCGAGGTGAAACCGGGTAGGATAGTGTCCCAACTTGTGAACCAACATGGTTTGACATCACCCTATGACCTAAACAAACACAAAACAAGAGAGAGCTACGCCGGGCTACCCCTGTCAGAGGAACGTCTAGGGGGGTAGACGATCCGAGTGTGCACAGAGATCAGGGTTTCGCCGGAGGAAGACCATGAGAACATTGGAATGAGATGAAAACTTGCATGTACCCCTAGCATATGTGTGTGGGTGTGGTGAGATGTTGGTATATATAGGTGCTTGCATGTGTCCCCCCTCGCATGCATGCGCTCTAACCTAGAGGCGAAGGTTCCACACCCGTATAAGGGTGGAATCTCCCCGTCGAGGTAAAACCGGGTAGGATAGTGCCCCAACTTGTGAACCAACATGGTTTGACATCACCCTATGACCTAAACAAACACAAAACAAGAGAGAGCTACGCCGGGCTACCCCTGTCAGAGGAACGTCTAGGGGGGTAGACGATCCGAGTGTGCACAGAGATCAGGGTTTCGCCGGAGGAAGACCACGAGAACATTGGAATGAGATGAAAACTTGCATGTGCCCCTAGCATATGTGTGTGGGTGTGGTGAGAGGTTGGTATATATAGGTGCTTGCATGTGTCCCCCCTCGCGTGCATGCGCTCTAACCTAGAGGCGAAGGTTCCGTACCCGTATGAGGGTGGAATCTCCCCGTCGAGGTAAAACCGGGTAGGATAGTGCCCCAACTTGTGAACCAACATGGTTTGACATCACCCTATGACCTAAACAAACACAAAACAAGAGAGAGCTACGCCGGGCTATCCCTGTCAGAGGAACGTCTAGGGGGGTAGACGATCCGAGTGTGCACAGAGATCAGGGTTTCGCCGGAGGAAGACCACGAGAACATTGGAATGAGATGAAAACTTGCATGTGCCCCTAGCATATGTGTGTGGGTGTGGTGAGAGGTTGGTATATATAGGTGCTTGCATGTGTCCCCCCTCGCATGCATGCGCTCTAACCTAGAGGCAAAGGTTCTGTACCCGTATAAGGGTGGAATCTCCCCGTCGAGGTAAAACCGGGTAGGATAGTGCCCCAACTTGTGAACCAACATGGTTTGACATCACCCTATGACCTAAACAAACACAAAACAAGAGAGAGCTACGCCGGGCTACCCCTGTCAGAGGAACGTCTAGGGGGGTAGACGATCCGAGTGTGCACAGAGATCAGGGTTTCGCCGGAGGAAGACCACGAGAACATTGGAATGAGATGAAAACTTGCATGTTCCCCTAGCATATGTGTGTGGGTGTGGTGAGAGGTTGGTATATATAGGTGCTTGCATGTGTCCCCCCTCGCATGCATGCGCTCTAACCTAGAGGCGAAGGTTCCGTACCCGTATGAGGGTGGAATCTCCCCGTCGAGGTAAAACCGGGTAAGATAGTGCCCCAACTTGTGAACCAACATGGTTTGACATCACCCTATGACCTAAACAAACACAAAACAAGAGAGAGCTACGCCGGGCTACCCCTGTCAGAGGAACGTCTAGGGGGGTAGACGATCCGAGTGTGCACACAAATCAGGGTTTCGCCGGAGGAAGACCACGAGAACATTGGAATGAGATGAAAACTTGCATGTGCCCCTAGAATATGTGTGTGGGTGTGGTGAGAGGTTGGTATATATAGGTGCTTGCATGTGTCCCCCCTCTCATGCATGCTCTCTAACCTAGAGGCGAAGGTTCCGGACCCGTATAAGGGGGGAATCTCCCCGTTTAGGTGAAACCGGGTAGGATAGTGCCCCAACTTGTGAACCAACATGGTTTGACATCACCCTATGACCTAAACAAACACAAAACAAGAGAGATCTACGCCTGGCTACCCCTGTCAGAGGAACGTCTAGGGGGGTAGACGATCCGAGTGTGCACAGAGATCAGGGTTTCGCCGGAGGAAGACCACGAGAACATCGGAATCAGATGAAAACTTGCATGTGCCCCTAGCATATGTGTATGAGTGTGGTCAGAGGTTGGTATAGGTGCTTGCATGTGTCCCCCCTCGCATGCATGCGCTCTAACCTAGAGGCGAAGGTTCCGTACCCGTATAAGGGGGGAATCTCCCCGTTTAGGTGAAACCGGGTAGGATAGTGCCCCAACTTGTGAACCAACATGATTTTACATCACCCTATTACCTAAACAAACACAAAACAAGAGAGAGCTACGCTGGGCTACCCCTGTCAGAGGAACGTCTAGGGGGTAGACGATCCGAGCGAGTGTGCACAGAGATCAGGGTTTCGCCGGAGGAAGACCACGAGAACATCGGAATCAGATGAAAACTTGCATGTGTCCCTAGCATATGTGTGTGAGTGTGGTGAGAGGTTGGTATAGGTTCTTGCATGTGTCCCCACTCGCATGCATGCGCTCTAACCTAGAGGCGAAGGTTCCGTACCCGTATAAGGGGGGAATCTCCCCGTTTAGGTGAAACCGGGTAGGATAGTGCCCCAACTTGTGAACCAACATGGTTTTACATCACCTTATGACCTAAACAAACACAAAACAAGAGAGAGCTACGCCAGGCTACCCCTGTCAGAGGAACGTCTAGGGGGGTAGACGAACCGAGTGTGCACAGAGATCAGGGTTTCGCCGGAGGAAGACCACGAGAACATCGGAATCAGATGAAAACTTGCATGTGTCCCTAGAATATGTGTGTGAGTGTGGTGAGAGGTTGGTATAGGTGCTTGCATGTGTCCCCACTCGCATGCATGCGCTCTAACCTAGAGGCGAAGGTTCCGTACCCGTATAAGGGGGGAATCTCCCCGTTTAGGTGAAACCGGGTAGGATAGTGCCCCAACTTGTGAACCAACATGGTTTTACATCACCCTATGACCTAAACAAACACAAAACAAGAGAGAGCTACGCCGGGCTACCCCTGTCAGAGGAACGTCTAGGGGGGTAGACGATCCGAGTGTGCACAGAGATCAGGGTTTCGCCGGAGGAAGACCACGAGAACATCGGAATCAGATGAAAACTTGCATGTGTCCCTAGCATATGTGTGTGAGTGTGGTGAGAGGTTGGTATAGGTGCTTGCATGTGTCCCCCTCGCATGCATGCTCTCTAACCTAGAGGCGAAGGTTCCGTACCCGTATAAGGGGGGAATCTCCCCGTTTAGGTGAAACCGGGTAGGATAGTGCCCCAACTTGTGAACCAACATGGTTTTACATCACCCTATGACCTAAACAAACACAAAACAAGAGAGATCTACGTCGGGCTACACCTGTCAGAGGAACGTCTAGGGGGTAGACGATCCGAGTGTGCACAGAGATCAGGGTTTCGCCGGAGGAAGACCACGAGAACATCGGAATCAGATGAAAACTTGCATGTGTCCCTAGCATATGTGTGTGAGTGTGGTGAGAGGTTGGTATAGGTGCTTGCTTGTGTCCCCCCTCGCATGCATGCGCTCTAACCTAGAGGCGAAGGTTCCGTACCCGTATAAGGGGGGAATCTCCCCGTTTAGGTGAAACCGGGTAGGATAGTGCCCCAACTTGTGAACCAACATGGTTTTACATCACCCTATTACCTAAACAAACACAAAACTAGAAAGAGCTACGCCGGGCTACCCCTGTCAAAGGAACGTCTAGGGGGTAGACGATCCGAGCGAGTGTGCACAGAGATCAGGGTTTCGCCGGAGGAAGACCACGAGAACATCGGAATCAGATGAAAACTTGCATGTGTCCCTAGCATATGTGTGTGAGTATGGTGAGAGGTTGGTATAGGTGCTTGCATGTGTCCCCCTTGCATGCATGCTCTCTAACCTAGAGGCGAAGGTTCCGTTCCCGTATAAGGGGGGAATCTCCCCGTTTAGGTGAAACCGGGTAGGATAGTGCCCCAACTTGTGAACCAACATGGTTTTACATCACCTTATGACCTAAAAAAACACAAAACAAGAGAGAGCTACGCCGGGCTACCCCTGTCAGAGGAACGTCTAGGGGGGTAGACGATCCGAGTGTGCACAGAGATCAGGGTTTCGCCGGAGGAAGACCACGAGAACATCGGAATCAGATGAAAACTTGCATGTGTCCCTAGCATATGTGTGTGAGTGTGGTGAGAGGTTGGTATAGGTGCTTGCATGTGTCCCCACTCGCATGCATGCGCTCTAACCTAGAGGCGAAGGTTCCGTACCCGTATAAGGGGGGAATCTCCCCGTTTAGGTGAAACCGGGTAGGACAGTGCCCCAACTTATGAACCAACATGGTTTTACATCACCCTATGACCTAAACAAATACAAAACAAGAGAGAGCTACGCCGGGCTACCCTTGTCAGAGGAACGTCTAGGGGGGGTAGACGATCCGAGTGTGCACAGAGATCAGGGTTTCGCCGGAGGAAGACCACGAGAACATCGGAATCAGATGAAAACTTGCATGTGTCCCTAGCATATGTGTGTGAGTATGGTGAGAGGTTGGTATAGGTGCTTGCATGTGTCCCCCTTGCATGCATGCTCTCTAACCTAGAGGCGAAGGTTCCGTTCCCGTATAAGGGGGGAATCTCCCCGTTTAGGTGAAACCGGGTAGGATAGTGCCCCAACTTGTGAACCAACATGGTTTTACATCACCCTATGACCTAAACAAACACAAAACAAGAGAGAGATACGCCGGGCTATCCCTGTCAGAGGAACGTCTAGGGGGGTAGACGATCCGAGTGTGCATAGAGATGAGGGTTTCGCTGGAGGAAGACCACGAGAACATCGGAATCATATGAAAACTTGCATGTGTCCCTAGCATATGTGTGTGAGTGTGGTGAGAGGTTGGTATAGGTGCTTGCATGTGTCCCCCCTCGCATGCATGCGCTCTAACCTAGAGGCGAAGGTTCCGTACCCGTATAAGGGGGGAATCTCCCCGTTTAGGTGAAACCGGGTAGGATAGTGCCCCAACTTGTAAACCAACATGGTTTTACATCACCCTATGACCTAAACAAACACAAAACAAGAGAGATCTACGCCGGGCTACCCCTGTCAGAGGAACGTCTAGGGGGGTAGACGATCCGAGCGAGTGTGCACAGAGATCAGGGTTTCGCCGGAGGAAGACCACGAGAACATCGGAATCAGATGAAAACTTGCATGTGTCCCTAGCATATGTGTGTGAGTGTGGTGAGAGGTTGGTATAGGTGCTTGCATGTGTCCCCACTCGCATGCATGCGCTCTAACCTAGAGGTGAAGGTTACGTACCCGTATAAGGGGGGAATCTCCCCATTTAGGTGAAACCGGGTAGGATAGTGCCCCAACTTGTGAACCAACATGGTTTTACATCACCCTATGACCTAAACAAACACAAAACAAGAGAGAGCTACGCCGGGCTACCCCTGTCAGAGGAACGTCTAGGGGGTAGACGATCTGAGTGTGCATAGAGATCAGGGTTTCGCCGGAGGAAGACCACGAGAACATCGGAATCAGATGAAAACTTGCATGTGTCCCTAGCATATGTGTGTGAGTGTGGTGAGAGGTTGGTATAGGTGCCATGTGTAAGTCCCAAGTGTGACCCCCTTTGTAGAGATGCGTTAACACTTAGTAAAATCGTGGATATTTGTAAACATCAATTGTTTCTTCTATAATAGTAGACACCAAATAATATATTATTGTTTCTTCTATTGTTTATTCATTTGTTAAATTAATAAAGTTTTTGTATAATTTTTTATTAATAACAAAAATAAAAAAACTAGCTACGCCGAGGGCAGCCCTCGGCGTACGCCTGGCCCTCGGCGTAGTCCTATCCATTAAGGGCTGCCCGAGCGGCCCACCCGGGCCACTCCTCCCCAATCCCTATCCCCAACCTCCCGTGCGCCCGCCCCCGACCCCGCCGCCAGCCGCCGGTCCTCGAGCTCGTGTCCCCGTCGCCGCTGCCCCCTCAGCCTCCCCGAGCCACCGCCGCCAGCCGCCGCCCCCCCTCAGCCTCCTCGAGCCTCCGCCCCCTTATCCTCCTCGGGTCGCCGCCGCTGCCTCCCCGAGCTGCCGCCAGCACCCGCTGCCTCCCCGAGCCACCGCCGCCAGCACTCCCTCTCTCCCCCAAGCCACCGCCGCCAGCAACCCCTCCCTCCCCCAAGCCACTGCCGCCAGCCAGCACCCCCTCCCTCCCGCCAGCCACCCCCACTGCCCCACCCCTCCCCCACTGCCCCGTCGCCTCCCCCACTGCCCCGCCGCCACCCCCACTGCCCCGTCGCCACCCCCACTGCCCCGTCGCCTCCCCCACTGCCCACCCCTCCACCGAGCACACCCTCCCCATTAGGTTAGTATTGGTAATTTAGTTAATTTTAGGTGTATTGTTAGATGTAGTTAGTTATATTTATTTAGTTGTATTGTTAGTATTGTTAGATGTAGTTAATTTTAGGTGTATTGTTAGATGTACTTAGTTATATTTATTTAGGTGTATTGTTAGATGTACTTAGTTATATTTATTTAGGTGTATTGTTAGTATTATGTTAATATTTAGATGTAACTATTTTATATTGTAGATGACACAATAATGAAAATAGTGTTAGTGCCGAGCATATGTGCATTGTATATTGTAGATTAGACAATAATGGCATTTGTGCCTTTCTTTGTAGATGAGACAATAATGACATTTGTTGGATATTTAACCATCTTCTCATGTTTTTTGCAGTTACCGGAGGGTGAGCGGGGGGAGTGTTTCGACGGCGGGGTCCCGGATCATCTTCGACGATTTGATCACGCTTCAAGGGTGAGAATCTGTTCGCCTCTCTTGTACCTAGGTTTTATTTTTGTGTCTAGATCACCAAGTCTGTCGCGTCACCTAGGCGTCATCCTGACCGTAAGCGTTACGCGACTTAATATGCATTAGTGGTCTCGCATATTTTGGATCGTAACGCTTATGGCTTTTATCGGGCAGTCGGCGGATTCGTAGTTGGGTTTGGTTCTCCCTGGCTCTACCACGATTCGAGACAGGATTTCGGTGGCGCCTCCTCGTTGTTCTCCGGATGCACATCCTCTTGGCTTTTTGTCGAGACGTGTATCGGGAGAGCAGCGGGGAGGTGCTGCCGAAATCCTGCTTGGATCGGGGTAGAACCAGGGAGAACTTACCCAATCTACGGATCCGGCGGCTGGTTAGGACCCTCTTTTCCTATTGGACATGTAGGTTGATGAATGCGTAAAAATATGAAGCATTTATTCTCCTGTTTGATATAAAATGTTATATTTGTTGTTTGTCTCCCAACAAAGCAGAAGAGGATGGCTGATAATGGGTGGATGTACAGTGGCCGTATTAGTGCGACTAATAAAACAGACGATTGGGTACGGAACACTCATTTGTTAGTGAATGAGTTAGCGCGTGGTTCGAAGGCAATTGTTCGGGCACTTTGTCCCTGCGCTCATTGCACTAAGCGTCATCGTCAGGGAAATGATGACATGTACAAACACCTTCTGCAATATGGGTACATGTCTAACTATGTCACGCAAGTCGACTTTGCTCGGTACGAACGTGACAGAGGTGAGGTGATGCGTCAGCGGCTCAATGGCAATGAGCACGATGGGATTAGAAACATGCTAGATGATCTTATCGATGCCGACCAGCCGAATTCGCCACCTCCACGGGAGGAATCACCAGAACCGGAGGAACCGCTAGAACCGGAGGAACCGGAGCCAACCGCGAAGGCCTTCCTTGATATGATGGCCGCGGCTAAGAGGCCTCTGTACGAGCGTGCAAAGATTTCTCAGCTCGATGCCATCTCTCAGTGTCTAGCCGACAAGTGCCAGTACTCCGCCACCCGTTCTCACTTTGAAGCTAATCTGAGAACATGTGGTAACATGTTGCCCGAAGGGCATTGTGTGCCCAAAACCTTTCACGAAACGAAGAAACTCATGAAGGAGCTCAACATGGATTATGAAAAGATAGATTGTTGTCCAAAAGGCTGCCTTTTGTTTTGGAAACAGTTTGAGGGTGACAAGTACTGCTCCATTTGTAAGGCCTCTAGATATGAAGAGATAAAGGGGAAGGATGGTCAGGTGAGGCAGTCGAAGGTTGCTAAGAAGATACTTCGGTATCTCCCATTCATAAAAAGAATCCAGCGGCTTTACTTGAGCGAGGAGACTGCCAAACAGATGACGTGGCACAAGAAGGGGAAAAGATACGAGGACGGGCACGGACGGAAGAAGATGGGACATCCATCTGATGGTAAGGCATGGAAGAACTTCGATGACAAATACCCCCGGTGGGCAGAAGAGGCTCGGAATGTTAGAATTGCGATAGCAACAGATGGCTTCAACCCATATGGTATGTCGACGGCCTCGTACAGCTGCTGGCCGGTGTATGTTATTCCGCTCAATCTCCCTCCCGGAGTATTAATGCAACGGAAGACCATGTTTTTGTCGCTGATAATTCCAGGACCTGAGTATCCGGGGAAGAACTTGAGTGTCTACATGCATCCGATTGTGGATGATTTGAACCACTCTTGGATACACGGGACGTTGACATACGACCGAGCATCAAAGAGAAACTTTTTGATGAAAGTTTGGTTACAATATACTATGCATGACATGCCCGGGTACGCCCTAACGTGCGGATGGTGTACAGCTGGTAAGTGGCCATGCCCAGTGTGCAGGCACCGACTTGAGTTCCTTTGGCTAAAGTCGGGTCGCAAATATGTTGCGTTTGACACGATCGACAGTACCTCAAAAGAAATCATTCGTTCAGAGAAGATAGAAAGAACTTCAAGAAGGGCAAAGTTGTGCATGAAGTAAAAGAGGTACCAAAGTTCGAGGGTGCAGTTGTTGATGCCGAGATACGTGCTCTCGTGCCCGCGGCGCCGGGAACTGGCCATCAATTTGCGGGATATGGTGTAACGCATAATTGGACTCACGTGGCAGCCTTAACGAATCTCGTGTATTACAAGTACCTCGAACTTCCCCATAACATCGATGTGATGCACACCGAAAAGAATGTCGGGGAGTCCCTTTTTCACACAGTCCTGAACATTCCTGGGAAGTCAAAGGATAATGTCAAGGCTAGAGTTGATGTTGAGAAGCTTTGTGATAGGAAGAGATTACACATGCATCCTCCTACTGTCCGTCGAAAGAATTGGTTCAAGCCGCATGCCTACTACTGCCTTGATAATGTCCAAAAGAAGGAGTCATTTAGGTGGCTCAAATACGTCGTGATGTTTCCTGACGGTTATTGTTCGAATATAAGTAAGGGAGTCAATCTTTTGACGGGACAAGTCAACGGGCTCAAGAGTCACGACTATCATATATGGATTGAGCGGCTGATGCCGGTGATGGTTCGAGGGTATCTCCCCGAAAAAGTATGGCGAGTGCTTGCGGAGTTGAGCCATTTCTTCCGCACCCTCTGTGCTAAGCAGATATGTCCTCTGGTGATTGAGAAGCTGCAAGTTCAGGTGCCGGAGTTGCTATGCAATTTGGAGATGATCTTTCCTCCAGGCTTCTTTACTCCAATGGCACATCTCATTGTGCACCTCGCGAACGAGGCACTATTGGGGGGCCCGGTGCAATTTCGTTGGCAATTTTGTATTGAGAGAGAGTTTAAGTATATTCGAAAGATAACTGGAAACAAAGCCAAGATTGAAGCATGCATAGCTAAAGCAACATGCCTTCGGGAGATGGCAGACGCCGCGACAACCTACTGGCCCGATGATGTTCCCACTATGCATAACCCGGTCTCTCGTTACAATGTCGACCTGCCCAAGAATGACCCCAATCTCGAACTATTCCAATTTCCCGGTGGCAAGGCCGGTAAAGGACTAAAATATAGGTTGCCGAAGGAAGAGAAGGATTGCATAATGCTCTATGTGCTTATGAACATGAAGGAAGTGGTCGATTTCATTAGGTAAAATGGTGAACACCCTATTTCTCTATGCAGCTAGTAACTCGGTCTCCGTCTAATGCTTATTTTCTCCTTAGCGATTTCATGGATGAACAGTGGCCGGGACCGACTGATCCCTCTCCCATGGAGTTGGACACTCTACTGAAAGAGGGTGCTCCCGGAAATAAAAAAACTTTGTGTCCTGGTTTATGGAAAAAGTAATTTCTAACCTGTCCCTCTTACCTTGCAATATGTGACTTGTCGCTCTTATTCCACGTAACTACTGAACGCAACAAATTCCTCTTGTACCTGTAGGGAGCCGATCCCAACGTTGAGATGTCAGATGAGCTGAAATGTGTTTCCCAAGGTTGTAACAGTGTCGTCATGAAGTATGAGAAGTATGATGTGAAGGGTTTCGCTTCCATACAGAGACACACCAGAAAGGGCGACCGAATGCAAAAACGGTAAATACTGGGGTGTTCACCAAAGGAGACGATTCCCTTGATTACTACGGAAGGTTAGAGAATGTATACGAGCTGACCTTCAATCGTACGAATGTCGAACTCAATCTTGTTGTGTTCAAGTGCCACTGGTTTGACCCAAGGGGTGGACTGAGAAGTACCCCTTCCATTGGGTTAGTTGAAGTTAGGCCTTCAACCACCTATAGCGGAGCCGACGTCTTTGTTGTTGCTCACCAAGCCAACCAAGTTTATTATTTGCCCTACCCACGCCAGAAAGAGGAACTCCAGGGCTGGGAAGTCGTGTTCCAGGTATCGCCACATGGTAACCTACCGATTCCCTCCGAGGACGATTACAACAACATTAACCCTTTAACGTACGAGGGAATTTTCTATCAAGAGCAAGAGGACTTCGGACACTTTGATTTAGAACCGGTTGATCTTGAGGACCTTGGGAATGATGTAGAAACTCGGGGTGAGTCAGTGGTGAATCTACATGACATAAGTATGCTCGAGAAGCTCCATACCGAGAATGACAACGATGATGAGCCTACACCCTTCGATGAGAATCCAGATTTCTACTCAAAAGATAGTGATAGTGAGAATGAGAATGAAAATGATAGTGAGTATTTATTTTTTAATGCATTTTATTTTGTCTTTGTGCTTAACTGTTTTCTTAATTGCATTATGCCTTTATTCTTTGTGTATACATTTTATTATGTCTTTGTGCTTAACTGTTTTCTCTTACTTAATGCAGGTGATTGAACAATATGAGCAGCGGCAAGGCAACCAGTTCGTCCTTGCTTAATGCGCTGAAGCAGCGCAAGAAAAGTGCTACACGGAGTTGGAGACAGCCAAATCCCAATCCGCGTTACCCCGATCTTGCTCCTGCTGGCGGAGGACGGGGTCGAGGCCGAGGTCGAGGAGGACGAGGACGAGGTGCCACGGGAGGAGGCGTGTGTTGGAATTATGCCCTAGAGGCAATAATAAAGATGTTATTATTATAATTCTTGTTCATGATAAAGTTTATATTCCATGCTAGAATTGTATTAAGCGGAAACTTTAATACTTGTGTGGTTTGTGAACAACACCGTGTCCCTAGTACGCCTCTATGGACTAGCTCATTGATCAATGATGGTTAAGGTTTCCTAACCATAGACATGAGTTGTCAATTGATAATGAGATCATATCATTGGGAGAATGATATGGTGGATAGACCCAAACAAAGCAGAGCAATTAGATCGTGTCATCGTGTTCGTCTTTGCGAAGCTTTTCCTATGTCAAATATTGTATTCCTTAGATCATGAGATAATGCAACTCCCTGGTATCGGAAGAAAGCTTTGAGGTCATCAAACGTCATCCTATGAGAGGGTGATCATAAAGGTGTCTCTCAGGTGATCGGAAAGTATCTGTTGGGTTGTATGTATCGAGATGGAATTTGTCCCTCCCAAGTCGGAGAGATATACTTCGGGCCCACTCGGTAATCGATATCAACACCGCTTGCAAGCATGTGGTTAAGGAGTTAATCACAAAGTGATATCGGATTACGTAACGAGTAAAGTACTTGCTGTGAACGAGATTGAACTAGGTATGACGGTACCGACGATCGAATCTCGGGCAAGTAAAATATCGCGAGACGAAGGGAATATATATATGGGATTGATTGAATCCTGGCATCGTGGTTCATCCGATATGATCATCGATGAATGTGTGGGAGTCAATATGGGTGCCCAGACCCCGCTGTTGATTATTGATAGAAGATCATGTCTGCATATTCTCGAACCCGCAGGGTCACACACTTAACGTATCTCGACGCTAGGATAGATTGGATAATTGGTTTATGAATTTTTGTTCGGAGTCTTGGATGGGATCCGGGATATCACGAGAGGTTCCGGAATGGTCCGGAGAATAAGATTCATATAAGGCAGTGCAGTTTTTGGAGTTCGGAATTGTTCCGGGTTAATCGGTATTGTACCGGAAGCTTCTAGAACCTTCCGGAAGGGGACCAACGTGGCCCCACCTTCCGGGAGGGGGCATGGGCCTATGAGGGAGTGTCCTGGCCGCATTGGGCCAGGGGCACAAGGCCCCATAGGGCCCAGCCGATTCTAGAGAGATTTGACTCGTTTAAATCTCGGGATAGAATTTCTAGATAAGGGAGAGTTTAAATCGTTTAAACTAGAGATAGGATTTCTAGATAAGGGAGAGTTTAAATTGTTTAAACTAGAGATAGGCTTGGAGGAGGGGCAAGGGCTGGCCGCCCCCCCTCTATATATAGAGGGGTGGTGTGCCCCCTCCCCCCACACACCTTCCTCCAAGCCCTAGCAGCCTTGCTACCTTCCTCTCTCCCTCCCGACTGTTTGTAGGCGAAGCCCTGCAGCAGAAATTCTCCACCATATACACCACGCTGTCGTGCTGTAGATCCAATCTATCTCTCCACCATACTCGCTGGTCCGAGGAAGGAGGAGACGTCGAGGTGCTGCACGTGTGCATCTCACGGAGGCACCGCCACTTGTGGTGCTAGATCGGATCGGATCGCGAGGAGGAGAAGCGAGTACGACTACATCACCCACGTTCCGACGAACGTTCCGCTGTGCGAATCTTCAAGGGTATGAAGATCTAATCCAATCTCTCTCGTTGTTTGCATCTCCTAGATTAGATCTTGGCTTTCCCTCTGTTCGCTCCGTAGAAAATTTTGATTTACTATGCCGCGAAACCCTCAGTGGTATCAGAGCTAGATCTATGCGTAGATGTATTTCACGAGTAGAACGCAACATGGTTGTTGCGGGCGTTGATGTTTTCTGTTGCAAGCCTCTTGTTTGTGTTCTTCTTATGACGCGGGATAGTGAGATTGAAGCGGTCCAGGCCAACCTTACGCGACGTCGTTCGCGAGACCGGCTCCGCACTTGACGTGTGGCTTGTTCCACACATGCGGCTGGTGGATGTCAGTTTCTCTCACTATAGTTGTCATGGGATTAACACTGGAGTTTGGCAACCATAATATCACCGTTGTGGCTTTCCGTAGGTAAGAATCGTTCTTAGCATCTACTCCCATAAAGCCACGTAAAACATGCAACAACAAAGTAGAGGCGTCTAACTTGTTTTTGCAGGGAGTGTTTTCTGTGATATGGTATGGCCCAAGATGTGATGTGTATATTGTATGCGATGATCATGTTTTGTAATGTTTCACGACTTGCATGTCGATGAGTACACAACCGGCAGGAGCCATATGGTTGTCTTTATAATTGTGTATGACCTGCGAGTCAACTTCTTATACGCCATGTAATAGCTTTACTTTATCGCTAAGTAGTTAGCAATAGTTGTAGTTGCTATTCGTGGTGGAGGCAATCATGGTGGAGTGATGGATATCATGCCGGAACGCACAAGATGGAGATCATTGCGCGAAGATAGGCTATACCATGTCACATAAAGTTATATGCATGTGATGTTTATCCTTTTATGTATCTTATCATGCTTAGATCGCGACGGTAGCATTATAAGATGATTCCTCACTTAAAGATCAAGATAAAAACTGTGTTCTCCCCAAGTATGCACCGTTGCGAAAGTTCGTCGTGTCCAAGCATCACGTGATGATCGGGTGCTATAGACTCTACGCTCACATACAACGGGTGCAAGCCAGTTTTTGCACACGCGGAAATACTTGGGTCTAACTTGACGAGCCTAGCATGTACAGACATGGCCTCGGAACACAAGAACCGAAAGGTTAAGCATGAGTCATATGAATGATATGATCGACACTTCGTTGTCCACCATTGAAACCACATCTCTTCTCGTGATGATCGGATTAGGTGTGGTGAATTTGGATCGTGTTCACTAAACAACTTGAGGGATGTTGAATTTAGTGGGAGTTCATCTAGTAATTTGATTAAATTGAACTATTTATCATGAACATAGTCTAAATTGTACTTGCAAATACTGTAGATCCAATGGCCAAGTCCAACTTCAACTTCAACGTTTTTGCTGAGAAAGAAAAGCTTAGAAACAATGGGTCTAACTTCACCAACTGGTTCCGCAATCTAAGAATCATTCTGTCTGGCGGACAAAAGGACTATGTCCTTGAGAAAGCGTTAGGTAACCCCCCTGCTGCAACTGCGCCGGCTGATGAGAAAGCTGTCTATCAGTCGCACAAAGATGATTATGGTGTGATTAAGAGCACCATGTTGTTTGCTATGGAACCGGAGCTTCAAAATCGTTTTGAAACCTATCCCGGGCCCTTTGAGATTCTCGAGGAGCTGAAAACCATGTTTCAGACTCAAGCCCGTTCTGAGAGATATGAGATCTCTGAGAAGTTCTTTAACTGCAAGATGGAGGAAGGGAGTTCCGTTAGTGAGCACGCCATAAAGATGTCGGGCTACACTCAACGCCTTGAGCAACTGGAATGCACGATTCCAGAGGAGCTCAAGATTGACAGGGTTCTGCAATCACTCCCTCCCAGCTACAAAAGTTTTGTAGTGACTCATAATCAGATTGGTTCCACTGATACGATCACCGAGCTCTTCGCAAAGCTGAAGGCTGCGGAAGTGGACATCAAGAAGGATAATCATGTGTTGATGGTCAACAAGCCCTCCTTTAAGAAAGGTAAGGGAGCAAAGAAGCCCTTCAAGAAGGGCGGCGGCAAGCGCAATGCCCCTGCTGAGAAGAAGCTCAGGTCTGGTCCCAAGCCGGACACTGAGTGCTTCTATTGCAAGGACAAGGGTCACTGGAAGCGCAACTGTCCGAAGTACTTAGCGGACAAGAAGGCTAGGACCATCAAAGGTATATTTGATATACATGTTATTGATGTTTTCCTTACTAGCCCTCGTTGTAGTGCCTGGGTATTTGATACCGGTTCAGTTGCTAATATTTGTAACTCGAAACAGGAGCTACGGAATAGACGGCGGCTTGCGAGGGATGAGGTGACGATGCGCGTTGGCAACGGATCAAGAGTTGATGTGATGGCCATCGGCACGCTCTCCTTAGTTTTACCTTCGGGATTAGTTTTAAACCTTAATAAATGTTATTATGTGCCTGCGTTGAGCATGAACATCATTTCCGGATCGTGTTTATTGCAAGACGGTTATTCATTTAAATCGGAGAATAATGGTTGTTCTATTTATATGAGTAACATCTTTTATGGTCATGCACCTCTTGTGAATGGTTTATTTCTTCTAAATCTCGAAAGGGATGAAACACACATCCATAACATTGAGGCTAAGAGATGCAAAGTAGATAGTGATAATACTACTTATTTGTGGCACTGTCGTCTAGGTCATATTGGAGTAAAGCGCATGAAGAAACTCCATTCTGATGGACTTTTGGAGTCTCTTGATTTTGAATCATTTGACACATGCGAACCATGCCTCATGGGCAAGATGATCAAAACCCCGTTCTCCGGTATGATGGAGCGAGCAACGGACTTGTTGGAAATCATACATACCGATGTATGCGGACCGATGAGTGTTTCGACGCGCGGTGGATATCGCTATTTCCTCACTTTTACCGATGACTTAAGTAGATATGGGTATATCTATTTAATGAAACATAAATCTGAAACGTTTGAAAAGTTCAAAGAATTTCAGAATGAAGTGGAGAACCATCGTAACAGAAAGATTAAGTTTCTACGATCCGATCGTGGGGGCGAATATTTGAGTTATGATTTTCTCACGCATCTTAAAGCAAGCGGAATTGTTTCGCAACTCACGCCACTCGGAACACCACAGCGCAATGGTGTGTCTGAACGCCGGAATCGAACCCTATTAGATATGGTCCGATAGATGATGTCTCTTACTGATTTGCCGTTATCATTTTGGGGTTATGCATTAGAAACCGCTGCATTCACTTTAAATAGGGCTCCATCTAAATCCATTGAGACGACACCGTATGAACTGTGGTTTGGTGCTAAACCTAAGTTGTCGTTTCTTAAAGTTTGGGGATGCAAAGCTTAAGTCAAGAAGTTGATGCCGGACAAGCTCGAACCCAAAGCGAAGAAATGCGTCTTCATAGGATACCCTAAGGAAACTATTGGGTATACCTTCTATCACAGAACCGAAGGCAAAGTGTTTGTCGCAAAGAACGGTTCCTTTCTTGAGAAGGAGTTTCTCTCGAAAGAAGTGAGTGGGAGGAAAGTAGAGCTAGACGAGGTTATTGAACCTTCTCTTGAATTGGAGAGTAGCGCAGCACCTGAAATTGTTCTAGTGCCGCCTGCCCCAACAATAGAGGAAGCTAATGACAAGGATCATGAAGCTTCGGACGATGCTGCTACTGAACGTCGCAGGTCGACAAGGTCGCGTGCCCCTCCTGAGTGGTACGGCAACCCTGTCTTGACTGTCTTGTTGGTAGAAGACAGTGAACCTACGAACTATGAGGAAGCGATGATGAGCCCAGACTCTGAGAAATGGCTGGAAGCCATGAAATCCGAATTGGGATCCATGAGCGAAAACCAAGTATGGACTTTGGTGGATCCTCCTAGCGACCGAAAGGCCGTTGAGTGCAAATGGATATTCAAGAAGAAAACGGACGCGGATGGTAATGTTACCGTCTATAAAGCACGGCTTGTCGCAAAAGGTTTTCGACAAGTTCAAGGTGTTGACTACGATGAGACTTTCTCTCCCGTAGCGATGTTTAAGTCCATTCGGATTTTATTAGCAATGCTGCTGCGTTTCATGATTATGAAATATGGCAGATGGATGTCAAGACTGCTTTCCTCAATGGGAACATTGATGAAGAGTTGTATATGATGCAACCCGAAGGTTTTGTCGATCCTAAGGATGCTAGTAAAGTATGCAAACTTCAGCGTTCCATTTATGGACTGAAGCAAGCATCCCGGAGTTGGAACCTTCGTTTTGATCAAGTGATCAAGAGCTTTGGATTTGTTCCAAATTGCTACGAAGCTTGTATCTACAAGAAAGTGAGTGGGAGCTCGGTGACGTTTCTGGTACTGTATGTGGATGACATATTGATTATCGGAAATGACATCAACATGCTTAACGATGTGAAGAGTTATTTGAACAAGTGTTTTTCAATGAAAGACCTAGGTGAAGCTGCTTATATATTGGGCATCAAAATCTATAGAGATAGACAAAGACGCCTGATAGCTTTAAGCCAGAGTACATACCTAGACAAAGTTCTGAAAAGGTTCAGAATGGATAAGGCAAAGAAAGGTTCAGTGCCTATGTTGTCAGGTAAGATATTGAGCAAGGCTCAGTGTCCAGCTACGGTAAATGATAGGGAAGCTATGAGCAAAGTGCCTTATGCCTCGGCCATAGGTTCCATCATGTATGCCATGCTGTGTACTAGACCGGATGTGTCCAATGCTCTTAGTTTGACGAGCAGATATCAAAGTGATCCAGGAGTGGAACACTGGACAGCCGTGAAGAACATCCTAAAGTACCTAAATAGAACTAAAGAAATGTTCTTAGTCTATGGGGGTGATGAACAGCTTGTCGTAAAAGGTTACGTCGATGCTAGTTTCGACACCGACAAGGATGATTCTAAATCTCAGACAGGATACGTTTATATTTTGAATGGAGGAGCTGTGAGCTAGAGAAGCTGCAAGCAAAGCGTGATCGCGGGATCTACAGTAGAAGCGGAATACATGGCAGCTGCAGAAGCGTCAAGTGAAGGAGTTTGGATCAGAAACTTCATCACTGAGCTTGGCGTGGTTCCAAGTGCATTGGACCCACTGGAGATATTGTGTGACAACACTGGTGCCATAGCACTCGCTAAGGAACCAAGATATCATCCAAAGACCAAGCATATCAACCGCAAGTTTCATATAATCCGAGATTATATAGCAGATGGAGATCTAAAGATTAGCAAAGTACATACGGATCTGAATGTCGCAGATCCATTGACTAAACCTCTTCCACGTGTAAAACATGATCAACACCTCAGTGCCATGGGTGTGAGATTGTTGCCAAATGTAAACTAGATTATTGACTCTAGTGCAAGTGGGAGACTGTTGGAATTATGCCCTAGAGGCAATAATAAAGATGTTATTATTATAATTCTTGTTCATGATAAAGTTTATATTCCATGCTAGAATTTGTAGGGGTTCGTAGCATGGAAAACAAAAATTTTCTATCGCATACAAACAAACAAGCCAAGATCTATCTACTAGATTGTAGCAACGAGTCGATGGTATAACTTACCCTCGAAGATTCCAAAGCGTTTAACGAGAGCAGATTCTCGTGGGTGATGTAGTCGTACTCTTTCCGATCTCAAGATCGTGTAGACGATCCTTCCGGCGCCACGTTCCGGCAGCGCTCCCGCAGTCGGTCACACGTTCGGTACTCGACGAAGACCTTCCTCTCCCTTGTTCCAGCAGGCAGCGGAGGTTGTAGCACTCTCCTCGCGATTCCGGCAGCACAACGGCGTGGTACCGGAAGTAGAGGGGAGATCCCGCAGGGCTTCGCCTTAAGCCGGTGCGAGTATGGTGGATTATGAGAGAGGCTATTTAGAGGCTATTAGTGATCTAGTAATTAGACACACCAATTAGAAGGCTCTAAACCAATTAGTAGGCTCTAAACCGCTGGCTAAAGCAATTAGAAGCTCTAAACCAAAACGGCTCTAAACCGGAGATCTAGAGGTGAAAGTTGTGTTTCTCTAGGAGGAGCCCTGCCCCTCCTTTTATGGGAGGGGGGTCTTGCGCGCCAGGGGAGGGAGGGAGTCCCTCCCCAACTCGGCCTTGGGCTGGGCGCCGGCCTGGAGGAGTCCAACTCCTCCTCCAGGTTGGTTCCAACTCCTCTTGCTTGTTTCCCACAGTTTCTTGTTTTGGCAGTTTGACTTTCAAACTGGACATTTGATTTTTCTGTTTTGGGATTCAATTTAATCCTTTATTTGGGACAGCAAGAACACTTAGTACATGATGCAATCATTCCAATAAGTAATGACACATTCATGTACCCCTTCCCCCTCGGAGTGCCGGACAATCCGGAACCTTCTAGAACATTCCGATGAAAACACCGGAATCATTCCGAACTCCGAAACGAGACTTTCCTTATATGAATCTTATTCTCCGGACCATTCCGGATCTCCTCGTGATATCCCGGATCCCATCCGAGACTCCGAACAACATTCGGTCTCTTTCTCATAATACCATAACTACTCAAACAACGTCGAATCCTTAAGTGTGTCTCCCTACGGTTCGTGAATTATGCGGACATGATCGAGACACTTCTCCGAACAATAACCAATAGAGGAATCTGGAAATTCATATGGCTCCCACATATTTCTACGATTACTTTGCGATCGAATGAACCACTTACATACGATACCAATTTCCTTTTGTCTCACGATATGTTACTTATCCGAGGTTATGATCGTCGGTATCTCTGCATACCTAGTTCAACCTCGTTACTGACAAGTACTCTTTTCTCGTTCCCGTGATATGTGATCCCTTGTGACCAAGTCACATGCTTGCAAGCTAATTGGATGACATTCCACCGAGAGGGCCCAGAGTATATCTATCCGTCATATGGATGGACAAATCCCACTCTTGATCCATGTGTTTCAACCAATACTTTCCGAACACTCAATGCCACTTTTATAACCACCCAGTTACGGTGTGGTGTTTGATGTCATCAAAGCATCCATCCGGTAAAGGTGATATGCATGATCTCATGGTCGAAGGAATTAGGTTACTATGTATCAGAAAGCATATAGCAATTTGAACTAATGAAATGACTTGATCTTTATGCTACGCTTATCTATAGGAGTATGTCCATCACATCATTCTCCTAATGATATGACCCTGTTGTTAATAACATCTCTATGTTCATGATCAGGAAACCATGATCATATATTAACCAACAAGCTAGTTTAACAAGAGGCTTTACTAGGGACTCTTATTTTAGTTTACAAATCACACAAGTATTAATGTTTCCGATTAATACAATTATAGCATGGTATGTAAACATTTATCATAAGTGTGAAGATATGATAATAACCACTTTATTATTGCCTCTTGGGCATATCTCCAACAGTCTCCCACTTGCACTAGAGTCAATAATCTAGTTTCAAACCTTTGTGTATTCAACACCTATGGCTTTCCGGTGTTGTAAGTACACGTTTGCTAGCGGTCAACTGATCTCCGGATCTGACACTTCCAGGTCCGTGTGTAATTGCATGTCTTTGCGTCTCTACGCATCACTCATTCTCTAATGAGATGGCTTTGTATAAATTTGGTCTTTCGGTGTGACCTTTAGTTCTTTGGGGTTAAAACATGTTGATAATATTGTCGCACAATATATCTTCATAGTATTATCCCTCTGTGAACTACACCTAGTTTGATAACAAACTACTTGACACAAATGCCCTCTTTTGCTGCTATAATAGCAGTCATATACTTAGCCTTTTGTTGTAGTATCTGTCACAATGTATTATCTTTGGAACTCATCCAAATCCATTATGGAACTCACTTTCCATTATATTGTGCCACCCTTAGTTTAGATTGAGATAAACTTCATTTGTACTTTGTGACAAAACTAGTATCAATGTAGTACTTTGACAATGAACTAACCATCTATTTGTCACTTCTACAAATATTATACTCTTAGTTCTTCCAAAAGATCATAAGAATATCCTTACTATTGTCCAATGATCATCTTACGAATCATTCTGGTATATGCTCACAACATTTAGAGCATAGGACATATCTGGATTTGTACATATCACAGTATGATTGATATAAATACTCTTTGTGATTTTATACATCAAGTATCAATCTATACTTGATTATTTGTTTCACTTTACCAAATGTCAATACACTTGAATATATCATCAAGATTGAACTTATTCAATCCTTTCTGTGCGACAAGAACCTTTCTTGTAGTTTCTATATTGAACTCATTCAATATCTTGTCTATGTACTTCTGGCACAACCATATTAGCGTCTATTGATGCCAAATAATTGGGTTTTGCCTAAGTCTTTCATCTGGATGAAATTCTTAATATGTGTTAATAAAAGATACATTATTTCCAATCAACAATATGTCTTCCACATAATGTATTAGAAACATGTATTAGCGCTCCCACTTAATTTCTTGCAAATGCAAGCATCTTCATTGTCTCTGATGAATTTAAACTCTTTTAACAATTCCATCATAGTGAAGATTCCAACTCCGCGATGCTCACTTTAACCATTGAAGTTTGCATATGCTTTTAGCATTCTTTGAATTAACAAAACCCTTTGGACCGCGTCATGCACACGTCCTAGGTAACAATTCTATTAGAAGAACTTGTTTTGTTTATTCAACTACCATATAACAAAATTTATATGTAGTGGTTGCTACATTAATCCGTCTAGACTAAACATTGCTATGAAAGATCAAATCTTGTCATATACAACCTTTGAACATTGTTGTGAACTCTTTCCCAACATGTCGACTATTTCATAGATGTGAAACATCCATGTCTATTTCTTTATAGATCCAAACACAACTGTAAGGTCTTACACCTTTCTCGAGGGTCCTTCAAGTTCAAAACTTGATTTCTCGTGTATGGAACTATCACGGATTTTATGGCTTCAAGCCATTTGACGGAGTCAGGGCCCATCATCGCTTCTTTGCATGTAGTCAGTTCATTATTCTCAAATAATGATTCAACCCTCAAATCTTGGTATTTGATTGTTTACCCGATCTACTTGTTTCAATAGGAACTTAGATCTTCGTGATCACAACCTTTGAGGCACGTGAGCCATGAGCATTGTTGCTGCCTCCGGAACACTTTTCGGCGTTTGCGCAACTCTGATCATATAGCTAAGGTTCTTTCAACCTTATCAAAGTTCTATTGTCCTCCCACTTAACTTTTCACGAAAAATTCCTTCTTAAAGAAACTTGACGTTCTAAGCGACAAACACTTTTGTCTCCGGTGTTATGGAGAAATACTTAACAAAGACAGATTCATCCGACTTTGGTTGCAAACATCTTTCTTATGTATAGCATACCAATGTTTAAGAAAGGACTACTTGGGTTTTATCCCAAACCATAACATATGGTGTCATTTCAACGGATTATGATGGAGCTCTTTTCAGTGGAAAAACGGTAATCTCTAAAGCTTTTAATCTTTAAAATACAATGGCAGTTTTATGAATTACACCTTCGATCTTACCATGTCAAACAAGGTTTAATCACATATCTCGAACGCTCCATACTCTTATGGTGTTTCGGGAAAATGAAAATCCACGGAACGTTTCCATAAATCTTAGGTTTTATGCTAAACTTTGTAACTCAAATATCTTCCTTTATGATCTTTATCATAAACTGTTTATATTATTGTTACAATGATTTTGCACTTCATCCTGAAAGTCTTTGAACTTTTCAAATGTTTCATACTTCATCCTTATTAAGTAAATATTCATATATTCACTCAAATTCTCGGAGAAAGCATATGAAGTTGAAATCCATCGCTCTTGACTACACATAATGGACTTCGTACAACAATATGTACAAATTCCAATAAGCTAGTCTTTCGTTCCCTTTTGGCCTATGAACGAAGTTTTAATTATCCCTAGGAAAGTTTCACAAGCGTCATTTGATCAAAATCAAAAGACTCCAAAATTCCATACATATGGAGTTTCTTCATGTTTTCTTTCCAATATAATTTGAACGGCGATGTCACTTCCTAAGTGATCTTTGAATCAATTTGTCTTTCGACATCTTTAGCATTAGCTTTATGGATGTGATTTTTCCAACGAGATTTGTGAATCATCCATCTTTTATGGATTACGGCAATTATTTGAACAACACTTTTGTTCTCATAATACCTGATAAAACAAATCTTGAAGGTAAGCTTTGATGTTTAACGAGCAACACAATAACCCTTTATTTGTTCTCGATGAACATCATCACATATTCTTTTGCTAATTACTTAGGCCATTGTAGTTCATGAATTCTGTTGTTTCGTATGACTATTCATACCAACAAATTCAGTATTAAATACTTAAGAACCACATTGTTTAATAAGCAAAGAATATAGCCATAACATGTATATCATCTATATACTTAAACTGAACAATTCTAGTCTTTCCTTTTCTGCCATATATTTATGAGATTCTCTTTCAATATTTCCTTTTCTGTTTTGAAAGAATCTATCAACATCAATAGTGTAGTCATATATATGACACATAGTCCAAAACGTGTATAGTTAAATACCAATGTCTTTGGACTTGCACTTTGAAGTAGATCACCATCATCAAATGTTTGATGTTCTTTCAAATTCCTTTCCTTAGTAATCTCTTGGTGTAGTAAACATTTTACCTACATCAAATATTCACCCTTATTATGGATTTATCCATGATCAAGTTACTTTTAGCTTGTAACGGTGAATCACGAGTATAATGTTGCTATCCAAAACCTTTTGGAGGATTAGGACAACAAGTGTCTACAACCCTTTGCAAATTCTCATCAAAATATGAGAACATGAACTTTGCCATATTATACTCTATCATGTTGCAACCAAAACTTCGTTTCGGATATCACAATATCTTCCACACATCATGGTTTCTGAAACAACTCTTTCAGATCCTTAGATAACCTTGATATTAGGAGAATCCTTTGAATATCAAGAATCATGGAGACAAACATGATACTTATATACTAACATTGGAATTGTTACTCTTGATTTTAATACCAATTATTAAACTTCATGGAGTAACCGGAACTTACTGAAAGTTTGCATAGGACTTTTAAACTTTAGATTAACACTTCAAAAACAATACGATACCAGTTCGTAAAGTAACTAACCAGAATTCTATAGTTCTATCATCTCAATTATAACTAAGCGCAAGGTGGTAAACGGATGCCAATGACTACAACAACTATGCAAATTCACTTTGATTCAGTTTATGATAAATTGAGTTCTAATTAATAATTAAATTAGTCTAGGTGAACTCCCACTCAAAACAATATCCCTCACATTGTTTTAGTGATCACACGAACCAAATCCACCACATCAAAACCGATCATCACGAGAGTTGATATAGCTTCAATGGCGAACAATCAACATGTTCATCATATCTACTATATGACTCATGCTCTACCTTTCGGTAATCCGTGTTCCTGAGGCCATGTCTGTACATGCTAGGCTCGTCAAGATCAAACCTTAGTTTCCGCATGAGCAAATCTGGCTTGCTCACGTTGTATACACTTGTAGAATCTAACACACCCGATCATCACGTGGTGCTTCGAAACAACAAGCTTTAGCAACGGTGCTAACTAAGGGTGAACACTCTATGACTTGAAATTCATGTGCATGAGGGATCATCTTATAATGCTACCGTCGTCTACTAAGCAATACAAGATGCATAAAGGATTAACATCACATGCAATTCATAATATGTGATATGATATGGCCTTTCTTCTTTTGTGCTTCCGATCTCCATCTTCTAGCACGAACATGATCTCCATCATCACCGGCATTGCATCAAGGTCAATGACGCTGCTCCATGGTTGTCGTCCACCGGCTTCAACTATTACAACTACTTTGAATAGACACGCGGGTCTTAACAGAAATTAAAGACAACCATATGGCTCCTGCCGGTTGCCGACTTACAATAAGGAACATTGCATACATCATATATAATCACAATCATGGCCATATCACATCACTGCACACCCCTGCAAAACAAAGTTAGACGCCTCTACTTTCTTTGCATATTTTACGTGGTTTGGGGCTTTCAATAAGTGTCGTTCTAACTTACGAACAAGAACCACAACATTGATACTAGTATTGTCAATCACCCGTTGTAAATTGGATCTTAACTATGCTAGGAGAAACAGGCACCCGCAAAGCCACTTATGCAATACAAGTTGCATGTCAAGTGTGGAGCAAGTCTCATGAACGATGTCATGTAAGGTTAGCCCGGGCCGCTTCATCCCAACATACCGCAAGATGCAAAGTACACAAGAAGCAATCGACAATAAAAGCATCAACGCCCACAATGACCATTGTGTTCTACTCGTGCAACAGATCTACATATAGACCTGGCTCTGATACCACTGTAGGGGTTCGTAGCATGGAAAACAAAAATTTTCTATCGCATACAAACAAACAAGCCAAGATCTATCTACTAGATTGTAGCAACGAGTCGATGGTATAACTTACCCTCGAAGATTCCAAAGCGTTTAACGAGAGCAGATTCTCGTGGGTGATGTAGTCGTACTCTTTCCGATCTCAAGATCGTGTAGACGATCCTTCCGGCGCCACGTTCCGGCAGCGCTCCCGCAGTCGGTCACACGTTCGGTACTCGACGAAGACCTTCCTCTCCCTTGTTCCAGCAGGCAGCGGAGGTTGTAGCACTCTCCTCGCGATTCCGGCAGCACAACGGCGTGGTACCGGAAGTAGAGGGGAGATCCCGCAGGGCTTCGCCTTAAGCCGGTGCGAGTATGGTGGATTATGAGAGAGGCTATTTAGAGGCTATTAGTGATCTAGTAATTAGACACACCAATTAGAAGGCTCTAAACCAATTAGTAGGCTCTAAACCGCTGGCTAAAGCAATTAGAAGCTCTAAACCAAAACGGCTCTAAACCGGAGATCTAGAGGTGAAAGTTGTGTTTCTCTAGGAGGAGCCCTGCCCCTCCTTTTATGGGAGGGGGGTCTTGGCGCGCCAGGGGAGGGAGGGAGTCCCTCCCCAACTCGGCCTTGGGCTGGGCGCCGGCCTGGAGGAGTCCAACTCCTCCTCCAGGTTGGTTCCAACTCCTCTTGCTTGTTTCCCACAGTTTCTTGTTTTGGCAGTTTGACTTTCAAACTGGACATTTGACTTTTCTGTTTTGGGATTCAATTTAATCCTTTATTTGGGACAGCAAGAACACTTAGTACATGATGCAATCATTCCAATAAGTAATGACACATTCATGTACCCCTTCCCCCTCGGAGTGCCGGACAATCCGGAACCTTCTAGAACATTCCCGATGAAAACACCGGAATCATTCCCGAACTCCGAAACGAGACTTTCCTTATATGAATCTTATTCTCCGGACCATTCCGGATCTCCTCGTGATATCCCGGATCCCATCCGAGACTCCGAACAACATTCGGTCTCTTTCTCATAATACCATAACTACTCAAACAACGTCGAATCCTTAAGTGTGTCTCCCTACGGTTCGTGAATTATGCGGACATGATCGAGACACTTCTCCGAACAATAACCAATAGAGGAATCTGGAAATTCATATGGCTCCCACATATTTCTACGATTACTTTGCGATCGAATGAACCACTTACATACGATACCAATTTCCTTTTGTCTCACGATATGTTACTTATCCGAGGTTATGATCGTCGGTATCTCTGCATACCTAGTTCAACCTCGTTACTGACAAGTACTCTTTTCTCGTTCCCGTGATATGTGATCCCTTGTGACCAAGTCACATGCTTGCAAGCTAATTGGATGACATTCCACCGAGAGGGCCCAGAGTATATCTATCCGTCATATGGATGGACAAATCCCACTCTTGATCCATGTGTTTCAACCAATACTTTCCGAACACTCAATGCCACTTTTATAACCACCCAGTTACGGTGTGGTGTTTGATGTCATCAAAGCATCCATCCGGTAAAGGTGATATGCATGATCTCATGGTCGAAGGAATTAGGTTACTATGTATCAGAAAGCATATAGCAATTTGAACTAATGAAATGACTTGATCTTTATGCTACGCTTATCTATAGGAGTATGTCCATCACATCATTCTCCTAATGATATGACCCTGTTGTTAATAACATCTCTATGTTCATGATCAGGAAACCATGATCATATATTAACCAACAAGCTAGTTTAACAAGAGGCTTTACTAGGGACTCTTATTTTAGTTTACAAATCACACAAGTATTAATGTTTCCGATTAATACAATTATAGCATGGTATGTAAACATTTATCATAAGTGTGAAGATATGATAATAACCACTTTATTATTGCCTCTTGGGCATATCTCCAACAGAATTGTATTAAGCGGAAACTTTAATACTTGTGTGGTTTGTGAACAACACCGTGTCCCTAGTACGCCTCTATGGACTAGCTCATTGATCAATGATGGTTAAGGTTTCCTAACCATAGACATGAGTTGTCAATTGATAATGAGATCATATCATTGGGAGAATGATATGGTGGATAGACCCAAACAAAGCAGAGCAATTAGATCGTGTCATCGTGTTCGTCTTTGCGAAGCTTTTCCTATGTCAAATATTGTATTCCTTAGACCATGAGATAATGCAACTCCCTGGTATCGGAAGAAAGCTTTGAGGTCATCAAACGTCATCCTATGAGAGGGTGATCATAAAGGTGTCTCTCAGGTGATCGGAAAGTATCTGTTGGGTTGTATGTATCGAGATGGAATTTGTCCCTCCCAAGTCGGAGAGATATACTTCGGGCCCACTCGGTAATCGATATCAACACCGCTTGCAAGCATGTGGTTAAGGAGTTAATCACAAAGTGATATCGGATTACGGAATGAGTAAAGTACTTGCTGTGAACGAGATTGAACTAGGTATGACGGTACCGACGATCGAATCTCGGGCAAGTAAAATATCGCGAGACGAAGGGAATATATATATGGGATTGATTGAATCCTGGCATCGTGGTTCATCCGATATGATCATCGATGAATGTGTGGGAGTCAATATGGGTGCCCAGACCCCGCTGTTGATTATTGATAGAAGATCATGTCTGCATATTCTCGAACCCGCAGGGTCACACACTTAACGTATCTCGACGCTAGGATAGATTGGATAATTGGTTTATGAATTTTTGTTCGGAGTCTTGGATGGGATCCGGGATATCACGAGAGGTTCCGTAATGGTCCGGAGAATAAGATTCATATAAGGCAGTGCAGTTTTTGGAGTTCGGAATTGTTCCGGGTTAATCGGTATTGTACCGGAAGCTTCTAGAACCTTCCGGAAGGGGACCAACGTGGCCCCACCTTCCGGGAGGGGGCATGGGCCTATGAGGGAGTGTCCTGGCCGCATTGGGCCAGGGGCACAAGGCCCCATAGGGCCCAGCCGATTCTAGAGAGATTTGACTCGTTTAAATCTCGGGATAGAATTTCTAGATAAGGGAGAGTTTAAATCGTTTAAACTAGAGATAGGATTTCTAGATAAGGGAGAGTTTAAATTGTTTAAACTAGAGATAGGCTTGGAGGAGGGGCAAGGGCTGGCCGCCCCTCCTCTATATATAGAGGGGTGGTGTGCCCCCTCCCCCCACACACCTTCCTCCAAGCCCTAGCAGCCTTGCTACCTTCCTCTCTCCCTCCCGACTGTTTGTAGGCGAAGCCCTGCAGCAGAAATTCTCCACCTTATACACCACGCTGTCGTGCTGTAGATCCAATCTATCTCTCCACCATACTCGCTGGTCCGAGGAAGGAGGAGACGTCGAGGTGCTGCACGTGTGCATCTCACGGAGGCACCGCCACTTGTGGTGCTAGATCGGATCGGATCGCGAGGAGGAGAAGCGAGTACGACTACATCACCCACGTTCCGACGAACGTTCCGCTGTGCGAATCTTCAAGGGTATGAAGATCTAATCCAATCTCTCTCGTTGTTTGCATCTCCTAGATTAGATCTTGGCTTTCCCTCTGTTCGCTCCGTAGAAAATTTTGATTTACTATGCCGCGAAACCCTTCAGTGGTATCAGAGCTAGATCTATGCGTAGATGTATTTCACGAGTAGAACGCAACATGGTTGTTGCGGGCGTTGATGTTTTCTGTTGCAAGCCTCTTGTTTGTGTTCTTCTTATGACGCGGGATAGTGAGATTGAAGCGGTCCAGGCCAACCTTACGCGACGTCGTTCGCGAGACCGGCTCCGCACTTGACGTGTGGCTTGTTCCACACATGCGGCTGGTGGATGTCAGTTTCTCTCACTATAGTTGTCATGGGATTAACACCGGAGTTTGGCAACCATAATATCACCGTTGTGGCTTTCCGTAGGTAAGAATCGTTCTTAGCATCTACTCCCATAAAGCCACGTAAAACATGCAACAACAAAGTAGAGGCGTCTAACTTGTTTTTGCAGGGAGTGTTTTCTGTGATATGGTATGGCCCAAGATGTGATGTGTATATTGTATGCGATGATCATGTTTTGTAATGTTTCACGACTTGCATGTCGATGAGTACACAACCGGCAGGAGCCATATGGTTGTCTTTATAATTGTGTATGACCTGCGAGTCAACTTCTTATACGCCATGTAATAGCTTTACTTTATCGCTAAGTAGTTAGCAATAGTTGTAGTTGCTATTCGTGGTGGAGGCAATCATGGTGGAGTGATGGATATCATGCCGGAACGCACAAGATGGAGATCATTGCGCGAAGATAGGCTATACCATGTCACATAAAGTTATATGCATGTGATGTTTATCCTTTTATGTATCTTATCATGCTTAGATCGCGACGGTAGCATTATAAGATGATTCCTCACTTAAAGATCAAGATAAAAACTGTGTTCTCCCCAAGTATGCACCGTTGCGAAAGTTCGTCGTGTCCAAGCATCACGTGATGATCGGGTGCTATAGACTCTACGCTCACATACAACGGGTGCAAGCCAGTTTTTGCACACGCGGAAATACTTGGGTCTAACTTGACGAGCCTAGCATGTACAGACATGGCCTCGGAACACAAGAACCGAAAGGTTAAGCATGAGTCATATGAATGATATGATCGACACTTCGTTGTCCACCATTGAAACCACATCTCTTCTCGTGATGATCGGATTAGGTGTGGTGAATTTGGATCGTGTTCACTAAACAACTTGAGGGATGTTGAATTTAGTGGGAGTTCATCTAGTAATTTGATTAAATTGAACTATTTATCATGAACATAGTCTAAATTGTACTTGCAAATACTGTAGATCCAATGGCCAAGTCCAACTTCAATTTCAACGTTTTTGCTGAGAAAGAAAAGCTTAGAAACAATGGGTCTAACTTCACCAACTGGTTCCGCAATCTAAGAATCATTCTGTCTGGCGGACAAAAGGACTATGTCCTTGAGAAAGCGTTAGGTAACCCCCCTGCTGCAACTGCGCCGGCTGATGAGAAAGCTGTCTATCAGTCGCACAAAGATGATTATGGTGTGATTAAGAGCACCATGTTGTTTGCTATGGAACCGGAGCTTCAAAATCGTTTTGAAACCTATCCCGGGCCCTTTGAGATTCTCGAGGAGCTGAAAACCATGTTTCAGACTCAAGCCCGTTCTGAGAGATATGAGATCTCTGAGAAGTTCTTTAACTGCAAGATGGAGGAAGGGAGTTCCGTTAGTGAGCACGCCATAAAGATGTCGGGCTACACTCAACGCCTTGAGCAACTGGAATGCACGATTCCAGAGGAGCTCAAGATTGACAGGGTTCTGCAATCACTCCCTCCCAGCTACAAAAGTTTTGTAGTGACTCATAATCAGATTGGTTCCACTGATACGATCACCGAGCTCTTCGCAAAGCTGAAGGCTGCGGAAGTGGACATCAAGAAGGATAATCATGTGTTGATGGTCAACAAGCCCTCCTTTAAGAAAGGTAAGGGAGCAAAGAAGCCCTTCAAGAAGGGCGGCGGCAAGCGCAATGCCCCTGCTGAGAAGAAGCTCAGGTCTGGTCCCAAGCCGGACACTGAGTGCTTCTATTGCAAGGACAAGGGTCACTGGAAGCGCAACTGTCCGAAGTACATAGTGGACAAGAAGGCTAGGACCATCAAAGGTATATTTGATATACATGTTATTGATGTTTTCCTTACTAGCCCTCGTTGTAGTGCCTGGGTATTTGATACCGGTTCAGTTGCTAATATTTGTAACTCGAAACAGGAGCTACGGAATAGACGGCGGCTTGCGAGGGATGAGGTGACGATGCGCGTTGGCAACGGATCAAGAGTTGATGTGATGGCCATCGGCACGCTCTCCTTAGTTTTACCTTCGGGATTAGTTTTAAACCTTAATAAATGTTATTATGTGCATGCGTTGAGCATGAACATCATTTCCGGATCGTGTTTATTGCAAGACGGTTATTCATTTAAATCGGAGAATAATGGTTGTTCTATTTATATGAGTAACATCTTTTATGGTCATGCACCTCTTGTGAATGGTTTATTTCTTCTAAATCTCGAAAGGGATGAAACACACATCCATAACATTGAGGCTAAGAGATGCAAAGTAGATAGTGATAATACTACTTATTTGTGGCACTGTCGTCTAGGTCATATTGGAGTAAAGCGCATGAAGAAACTCCATTCTGATGGACTTTTGGAGTCTCTTGATTTTGAATCATTTGACACATGCGAACCATGCCTCATGGGCAAGATGATCAAAACCCCGTTCTCCGGTATGATGGAGCGAGCAACGGACTTGTTGGAAATCATACATACCGATGTATGCGGACCGATGAGTGTTTCGACGCGCGGTGGATATCGCTATTTCCTCACTTTTACCGATGACTTAAGTAGATATGGGTATATCTATTTAATGAAACATAAATCTTAAACGTTTGAAAAGTTCAAAGAATTTCAGAATGAAGTGGAGAACCATCGTAACAGAAAGATTAAGTTTCTACGATCCGATCGTGGGGGCAAATATTTGAGTTATGATTTTCTCACGCATCTTAAAGCAAGCGGAATTGTTTCACAACTCACGCCACTCGGAACACCACAGCGCAATGGTGTGTCTGAACGCCAGAATCGAACCCTATTAGATATGGTCCGATCGATGATGTCTCTTACTGATTTGCCGTTATCATTTTGGGGTTATGCATTAGAAACCGCTGCATTCACTTTAAATAGGGCTCCATCTAAATCCATTGAGACGACACCGTATGAACTGTGGTTTGGTGCTAAACCTAAGTTGTCGTTTCTTAAAGTTTGGGGATGCAAAGCTTAAGTCAAGAAGTTGATGCCGGACAAGCTCGAACCCAAAGCGGAGAAATGCGTCTTCATAGGATACCCTAAGGAAACTATTGGGTATACCTTCTATCACAGAACCGAAGGCAAAGTGTTTGTCGCAAAGAACGGTTCCTTTCTTGAGAAGGAGTTTCTGTCGAAAGAAGTGAGTGGGAGGAAAGTAGAGCTAGACGAGGTTATTGAACCTTCTCTTGAATTGGAGAGTAGCGCAGCACCTGAAATTGTTCTAGTGCCGCCTGCCCCAACAATAGAGGAAGCTAATGACAAGGATCATGAAGCTTCGGACGATGCTGCTACTGAACGTCGCAGGTCGACAAGGTCGCGTGCCCCTCCTGAGTGGTACGGCAACCCTGTCTTGACTGTCTTGTTGGTAGAAGATAGTGAACCTACGAACTATGAGGAAGCGATGATGAGCCCAGACTCTGAGAAATGGCTGGAAGCCATGAAATCCGAATTGGGATCCATGAGCGAAAACCAAGTATGGACTTTGGTGGATCCTCCTAGCGACCGAAAGGCCGTTGAGTGCAAATGGATATTCAAGAAGAAAACGGACGCGGATGGTAATGTTACCGTCTATAAAGCACGGCTTGTCGCAAAAGGTTTTCGACAAGTTCAAGGTGTTGACTACGATGAGACTTTCTCTCCCGTAGCGATGTTTAAGTCCATTCGGATTTTATTAGCAATTGCTGCGTTTCATGATTATGAAATATGGCAGATGGATGTCAAGACTGCTTTCCTCAATGGGAACATTGATGAAGAGTTGTATATGATGCAACCCGAAGGTTTTGTCGATCCTAAGGATGCTAGTAAAGTATGCAAACTTCAGCGTTCCATTTATGGACTGAAGCAAGCATCCCGGAGTTGGAACCTTCGTTTTGATCAAGTGATCAAGAGCTTTGGATTTGTTCCAAATTGCTACGAAGCTTGTATCTACAAGAAAGTGAGTGGGAGCTCGGTGACGTTTCTGGTACTGTATGTGGATGACATATTGATTATCGGAAATGACATCAACATGCTTAACGATGTGAAGAGTTATTTGAACAAGTGTTTTTCAATGAAAGACCTAGGTGAAGCTGCTTATATATTGGGCATCAAAATCTATAGAGATAGACAAAGACGCCTGATAGCTTTAAGCCAGAGTACATACCTAGACAAAGTTCTGAAAAGGTTCAGAATGGATAAGGCAAAGAAAGGTTCGGTGCCTATGTTGTCAGGTAAGATATTGAGCAAGGCTCAGTGTCCAGCTACGGTAAATGATAGGGAAGCTATGAGCAAAGTGCCTTATGCCTCGGCCATAGGTTCCATCATGTATGCCATGCTGTGTACTAGACCGGATGTGTCCAATGCTCTTAGTTTGACGAGCAGATATCAAAGTGATCCAGGAGTGGAACACTGGACAACCGTGAAGAACATCCTAAAGTACCTAAATAGAACTAAAGAAATGTTCTTAGTCTATGGGGGTGATGAACAACTTGTCGTAAAAGGTTACGTCGATGCTAGTTTCGACACCGACAAGGATGATTCTAAATCTCAGACATGATACGTTTATATTTTGAATGGAGGAGCTGTGAGCTGGAGAAGCTGCAAGCAAAGCGTGATCGCGGGATCTACAGTAGAAGCGGAATACATGGCAGCTGCAGAAGCGTCAAGTGAAGGAGTTTGGATCAGAAACTTCATCACTGAGCTTGGCGTGGTTCCAAGTGCATTGGACCCACTGGAGATATTGTGTGACAACACTGGTGCCATAGCACTCGCTAAGGAACCAAGATATCATCCAAAGACCAAGCATATCAACCGCAAGTTTCATATAATCCGAGATTATATAGCAGATGGAGATCTGAAGATTAGCAAAGTACATACGGATCTGAATGTCGCAGATCCATTGACTAAACCTCTTCCACGTGTAAAACATGATCAACACCTCAGTGCCATGGGTGTGAGATTGTTGCCAAATGTAAACTAGATTATTGACTCTAGTGCAAGTGGGAGACTGTTGGAATTATGCCCTAGAGGCAATAATAAAGATGTTATTATTATAATTCTTGTTCATGATAAAGTTTATATTCCATGCTAGAATTGTATTAAGCGGAAACTTTAATACTTGTGTGGTTTGTGAACAACACCGTGTCCCTAGTATGCCTCTATGGACTAGCTCATTGATCAATGATGGTTAAGGTTTCCTAACCATAGACATGAGTTGTCAATTGATAATGAGATCATATCATTGGGAGAATGATATGGTGGATAGACCCAAACAAAGCAGAGCAATTAGATCGTGTCATCGTGTTCGTCTTTGCGAAGCTTTTCCTATGTCAAATATTGTATTCCTTAGACCATGAGATAATGCAACTCCCTGGTATCGGAAGAAAGCTTTGAGGTCATCAAACGTCATCCTATGAGAGGGTGATCATAAAGGTGTCTCTCAGGTGATCGGAAAGTATCTGTTGGGTTGTATGTATCGAGATGGAATTTGTCCCTCCCAAGTCGGAGAGATATACTTCGGGCCCACTCGGTAATCGATATCAACACCGCTTGCAAGCATGTGGTTAAGGAGTTAATCACAAAGTGATATCGGATTATGGAACGAGTAAAGTACTTGCTATGAACGAGATTGAACTAGGTATGACGGTACCGACGATCGAATCTCGGGCAAGTAAAATATCGCGAGACGAAGGGAATATATATATGGGATTGATTGAATCCTGGCATCGTGGTTCATCCGATATGATCATCGATGAATGTGTGGGAGTCAATATGGGTGCCCAGACCCCGCTGTTGATTATTGATAGAAGATCATGTCTGCATATTCTCGAACCCGCAGGGTCACACACTTAACGTATCTCGACGCTAGGATAGATTGGATAATTGGTTTATGAATTTTTGTTCGGAGTCTTGGATGGGATCCGGGATATCACGAGAGGTTCCGGAATGGTCCGGAGAATAAGATTCATATAAGGCAGTGCAGTTTTTGGAGTTCGGAATTGTTCCGGGTTAATCGGTATTGTACCGGAAGCTTCTAGAACCTTCCGGAAGGGGACCAACGTGGCCCCACCTTCCGGGAGGGGGCATGGGCCTATGAGGGAGTGTCCTGGCCGCATTGGGCCAGGGGCACAAGGCCCCATAGGGCCCAGCCGATTCTAGAGAGATTTGACTCGTTTAAATCTCGGGATAGAATTTCTAGATAAGGGAGAGTTTAAATCGTTTAAACTAGAGATAGGATTTCTAGATAAGGGAGAGTTTAAATTGTTTAAACTAGAGATAGGCTTGGAGGAGGGGCAAGGGCTGGCCGCCCCCCCTCTATATATAGAGGGGTGGTGTGCCCCCTCCCCCCACACACCTTCCTCCAAGCCCTAGCAGCCTTGCTACCTTCCTCTCTCCCTCCCGACTGTTTGTAGGCGAAGCCCTGCAGCAGAAATTCTCCACCTTATACACCACGCTGTCGTGCTGTAGATCCAATCTATCTCTCCACCATACTCGCTGGTCCGAGGAAGGAGGAGACGTCGAGGTGCTGCACGTGTGCATCTCACGGAGGCACCGCCACTTGTGGTGCTAGATCGGATCGGATCGCGAGGAGGAGAAGCGAGTACGACTACATCACCCACGTTCCGACGAACGTTCCGCTGTGCGAATCTTCAAGGGTATGAAGATCTAATCCAATCTCTCTCGTTGTTTGCATCTCCTAGATTAGATCTTGGCTTTCCCTCTGTTCGCTCCGTAGAAAATTTTGATTTACTATGCCGCGAAACCCTTCAGCGTGGACTTTGACCCACCACCCTCTGCTTCTGGCGACGTGGCTCCTGAGTTGTTCCTGACAGAGCAGCTTTTCAGGGCCGAGAGGGAGGCAGAGTCCGAGAGGGAGGCAGAGTCTGAGAGGGAGGCGAGGACCGAGAGGAAGGCGGGGACCGATACGGAGGCGGACACTAGCCGCGAGTTGGTGGGGTCGAAGAAATTGCGGAATCGTGGGGAATCGGGAGTCCCTGACGAGAAGTTTGAGCCTAGGACTCAGGAGGCGAAAGCCCTTATTATTCCAGATGGCCTTGAGTAAGTGTACTAATTTGGCAATTTAAAACATTTTATTTCATGTTGGTCATAAATAATTATTGTGTTCTAACGTTTATTATTGTGCAGCAATTGGACATTTCCTCCGGGGACGAAGCCTCGCCTTCCTAACAGCCTTGTTGGAGCTCTGATTAGGAAGTTCTGGCCGGGCTATCACATTACCCACGAGGGTGACAGGAAGCTAGCTACCACTTGGGCGGACTACCAGACTACCCGTGTCCCGGGCTTTCCGACAGCTGCTGATGTTGTCATCACCAAGTTTTGGGTAAGGCATATTTCTCGAGTTATGTTCATACTTGATGACCCCACCGTGCTAACTCATGACTCTTATGCATGATTGAAGTGCTTTTACCGTGTGGCCGAGGAGGACCAGGAGAAGGCGCAGAGGACTTTGCTTGGGGCTTGTGTGAAGTTGACCCCCCAGGTGTGGTACAACCAGAAGGTCACGGCCGCTAGCCACTTCTGGGCTGACAGGGGCGTGAGGGTCAGGAAGGAAGACATTGTCGGTAGGAACCCTAATCCTGAGTACTCGATGACGCCAGAAGAGTACATGTCGGTGAGTAAAATGTCAATGAGATTCTACATTGCTTCTAAGTTGCCATTGCATTGTCTGGAGTTGAGTATTGCATTTTCAGGTTATCCCCGATTGGGCCGAGCCGCATCGACTCGCATGGGAGGAGCTGGTTAGGACGAGGTGGCTCAGAGAAGACGAGGAGTTTGCAGCCTTGTCGAGGCGGAACGCGTATAACCGAGGCGATGGTGGAACGCACTGCGCGGGAAACCGCAACTTTGACCGCTTCAAGGGGAAGGTGGTACGTATATACATGGAACGACCTGCGTGCATTTCTGCTTATGTTTGTACTTCATATGCATAATATTTTCTTTTCGCGATACAGGTGGCCGAGGCACAACCCGGGGAGGTGATTCATGACGTCGCCGTCTATGAGATGATGCGGCGAAAGAAGCCCAATTACTCGGAGCCTCAACCCTCATTGCCCGTGTACTTCGGCACTGCCCAGAACGACTTGGGGAACTACAACACGATGGTGAAGGCTCGTCACCCCCATGTGGATGACCCCATTCACGCGGAGATCGACGAGGAGTCGTTGGTCCTGTCGGGGCACGGATTGCAGCATGGACGCCTCAAGATTCTGAATAAGAAGGTCAAGCCTACCCTCAGCACGAGCTTCAGCCGTCTCAAGGCTACCTACCCCGCCGACGGCCCCCCTATCCCGCCTCGTGGCCAGCCTCGTCGCTCCGTCGAGGATGTAAGTTTTTCTCGTTTTCATCATCTTTATGACTTTTGTTCCTGCATGGCTAACCGCTGACGAGATTCCTTGTATTTGAAATTGTAGCCTGAGTTAGACGCGGCCTACGATGCCGCTTATGAGGAATATCAGGTGGCCTTTCGGCAGCATCAGGAGGCGAATGCGATCTACATGCAATACGTAAATGTAAGTCCGAACATTTATGTTTTGCAAAAGATACAAGTCCCACTTCCCCCCGTTTGTTGTACTATGGCCTGACTTCTAAACTATCTTGCAGGCCATGATGGTGAATATTCAAACTGGCCAGAATAGAGATTTAGGGCCCGTGCCTCCCATGCCAGGTCCGATGCCATTTTGGCAATCGAAGGAAAGCTTCGCTAGGACCTACTACGCATCGACACCGGTAAGTTCTTTGCTAACCCACTGGTTATCGCTTTACTTTGCCTCGCAAGTTGCTAACATGTAGGCAACATGTAGGGAACGGGAGCTTCTGGGAATCGGCACTTTGGCCACGCCTCGCCGGATGGGCTTCAGATCACACCGCTTCATGACGATGGTCCATCTCCTGGCCACTCTGCAGGTGGTTCTCCCGAGCTTCACACTTCTACTCCCTCGCCAGGTGGCTCTTCTGCTGCTTCTACTGGACGCAACCCTCGGCAGAGGTCGCCACTTTTCACCAGGGGAGATCTCGGGTACACCCCCTCTCCTCCAGAATTGTAGGCATGTGTGATGATGTATGAACGATGTATGGATGATGTATAAACAATGTGTGATATGACCATGTGTGATATGAACAATGTTTAATATGAGCATGTGTGATATGAAAAATGTGTGATATGAGCAATGTTTGATATGAGCATGTGTGAAATAAAGGTGAGCATTGCTGTGAGCTGTGAGGGTTTGATATGAGCATGTCCTGAAATAAAGGTGAGCATTGCATTGCAGAAAAAAAACTGGGGCTGGTCCTACGCCAACGGCCTTGCCCTCGGCGTAGAAGGTACGCGCGACCAAATGGTCACGGCTACGCCGACGGCAAGGCCGTCGGCGTAGGGCCAGCCCGCTGCTGCCAGGCCGCTCCGCTGCCTCCACGTGGCATATGTACGCCGAGGGGGAGGCCGTCGGCGTAGGCGCTGCACCAGGCCGCTCCGCTGCCTCCACGTGGCGAGCGTACGCCGAGGGAGAGGCCGTCGGCGTAGCGGCTGCGCCAGGCCGCCCGCCTGGCTCCACGTGGCGAGAGTACGCCGAGGGGGAGGCCGTCGGCGTAGCCGACGCGCCGTTAACTGGCCGTGTGACGGCGCTGCCGACGTTCGCCGACGACCTCTACGCCGACGGGCGCCGTCAGGCCGTCGGCGTTGACCTACGCCGACGGTCTTGTCATACGCCGACGGCCGTGCCTGCTCCGCCGAGGGAGAGGTCCGCCGAGGACGGTACGCTGACGGCATCCGTCGGCGTAGCTTACGCCGAGGGTTTTCCTGGCTACGCCGACGGCAATAAGCCCTCGGCATACCAGGCGTTTCCTGTAGTGATTCGACGCTTATAAGGAATAGTCCTTTGTACTCCCTCTTAGATATTATAAGACATATGGACCATTTTGATAGAATTAAGAAAATCAATAGCTCATTCTATTGATTACTACATGCACCAATAGTTACACATGCATGAGAGAAGATAGAGAAAAATGAGAACATGCATTGGAGGAGAGAGACTAATAAATGGAAGAGGACTTACAATTTCTAACATTCTTAAAAAGCTCTCGGACCTTATAATCCCTAATGGAGGGAGTAAGTGAGGTCAGACCGAGAAATGTCGCTCTCTACTCATTAGTACTTTATTGGGATAATAGTTTTTCAATCTATAGATATTTATTGTTTCAAATTTTCATCATTGCCCGTATATTTTGTGTTGTTGTAAATTATACATGAGTCAAACCTAAAATAATACAACTACACATTAGGAGTATGCATATTTACTCAGCTTTTATCTTAATCATGGATTTTGTCTTTTTCTTTAGCGGCGATATAAAGACATCCGAGGTCGCCTCCCCTGGCGACATGGTCGCATCTGAATCCTCTCTTCCTTCGTGCTCTCACCTTGGATTCATCTCTCTTTGTAGATGTCGGACAATGTTGTGGGGCAAAGCCTGGATGCTCGTGACTTCGCAGGCGACTATGGTCATGGGATCATGTTTAAGAAGGCTCAGTTACCAATTGTGTGGCAATGCTCACATCAGGACTTGACGTGTATCCAACATCTTATTTGATTGGCCACACTGGACATGTCGTCCCAATATCTTGACGGAATAGCCAAAATTTTCGGCTTTTCAAGGCTAGGAGGTATTGTCTTTCTGTGTTAGCAACACATAATGCACTCGTTTGGTGGTGCTATTAGAGTACACGGTCTCAAGCTCCGCGGTGAGAACTCTCAAGCTCCAACTTTGGTTGGTTGCACCTGGCGATGATGTTTTTTGTTGTTGTTGCATTGTTCACCTGTGGAACGCATTACTTGGAATTGTTCAAACTTCATCTTGAGGGTGAAAACCCTTGATACGGCCATCGGTGGCCGAGTGAGGCAATGGTGTCGCTTATATTTCATTTCCTTTGAACATGCGATGTTTGTGGAGAACATTCTTGTTGGATATGTGTTATCAAAGTATGATTGGTATGGCAATATGTCGTTGGTCCCTTGGTCACGACAGGTCTTCTGATTTCCTTTTTTCTTTTCATTTTTTGTTGTTTTTGACTTGTTATGTTGTATGTCGTTGTTTCCATTTTTGATTTTCTTTTCTATTTTTCTTAGAAAATTGCGAATTGTGTGTGCTCGATGTTTTGACTGGTTGTTTGCATTGTTGTACTGTGCTGGCTAGGTGTTTAAATAGCAAGCTTGATAGTACTAGTATTCATATTAGTGCCCAATCTAAGGGCTTGTTTGATCATAGAAATTGCATAGGAATTATGTAGGATTTTAATCCTATGGAATTTTTTTCTATGTTATTGTTTGATTCATAGGAACACATCATATAGGAATTAATCCTATAGGAATCTTGTAGTGCAATTCCTATAGGAAAGAAACATTAGATCATACCTCATGGAAAAATTCCTTTGCTACATCAAATAAAATTCCTCTTCCCATAGAATTAAAGTTGGCATGACATCTCAATCCTATATTTTTCCTATTCCTATACTTTTCATATCCTATGAATCAAACAAGCCCTAATACTCTCACCTAAAAAAAAAGTCAGGCTAGTACTAGTAGGAGCATTCTCCATCACGTGAAGCAGCATAGTCCGTCCTTGGATTGCGGGCTAGGACCAGCAGCTTTTCCGCACTGCAACTTGCAAGTGCAAACCGCTCCAAATTCAAATGACTGCACGTACATTCATTTCACCTTTGCAATTCTAAGAGGAGCACGTAGGTTGACAATCCGTCCCATCCGAAAATACAAGGCCCATCCTCGTCTAACCAAGCTCCAATCGAGCATTTTGTCACATATATGCAAGAAAAAAGAGATATCGCGTATATTTGCGGGTCACACGACACGGGCAAATGATTGCTAGCGAGGGAAGGGCGGCCATCACGCACGCATAACGCTAAAGCGGAGAGCTGGCCGGTGTGTGAAGCGTGTGTGTGCAAGAGAAGAGACGAGGCCGTTGGACCGGAGGCGACAAGGACACCGCAGACGGCCGGCCGGCCATCCCCCATCCCCCATGGACCATTCAGATTGCAGATGCATGCATGCCCCGCGGCCATGACCATGAAGACGACGAGCTTGGACCCCCACTCCCGCTAGCTAACATACTTTTTTGGGAGAGAGAGAGATCTTCTCTCTTTAACCTAACCTGAAGCCGATAGCATGGTGGACAGGCAGGCCAAACCGTGCACTGCATCTGCTAACTATACAGAGAAGTACCAAACCAACATGCAGAGCCTCCAGTTCAAAAAAAAAAAAGCGAGCCTGAACTACTACTTCCTATAAACCCATATTAGATGATTTGAGCAATGACAATAGTATAGCTAATAAATTGGCTATATGAGGCTGCCACACTAGTAGAAAACGGACATTTGATTCACGGCAGGACTAATGTCTTGGTCCCATCGGCTAGAAGTTGGCTATTACTTCTTCCGATCTATATTAGTTGACGTGAATTTTTCTAGATTCGGATGTATCCAGACATGTATTACTGCTAGATACATTCGAATTTAGACAAATCCATGTCAACTAATATAGGTCGGGGAGAGTACTACTAGTTGCTATCTTCGCTCTTACTCTTCCCTCTCATTTAATTTCTTTCTAGAAGCAAGTGTATCTCTCTCCTCCACATCGACAAAAATATCTAGTCAGTATGCTTATAGCTCATTACTCCCTCCGTTCCAAAATAGATGTCTCAAATTTATCAAAATTTGCATAAATCTAGATACTATTTAGTATATAGATTCATCTAAAATTTGAAAAACCTAAAACATCTATTCTTGAACAGAGAGAGTATTATACTTGTTTTTAATTGACTTAGATTTATGTAGATCCAAATATATTTACTCCCTCATGTTTGTCTAGATTAAGATGTATCATAGTCAATTAATTTGGATGGGAAAAAGTAGTTAAATTCTAATGCTAGGTCTACACAAATTTAAGTAAACTAATGGGTCGGAGCGAGTAATAAATTCTTGCAGCTGTCAAGCAGGAGCACGTTGGTTAGCAGCAGAGAGAGAGGCCGGCACATCACGTGGTTGGTTTACTTTATGCGCTTAATCAACCCCTAACTACTATTCCTTCCCTCTCTTTATTTTTTTTCGTGTTGATTGCTAGCTCGATCGGCCATGATCTCTGAGACGGAGAGACCTGCTGGCCGTCTTGATGGCAGCACATGGCCACTGCCGCCGTATAGTGCGCGGTGGGGCCGAGGCTGGCAGCAAGATGCCGATGCTATCTTTTGTTTTTTCGGGGCATTTTTTAACGGTGGGGGGACAGCGGAGATCGTGATGGCATGATGGAGTATTATTATTATCACGCTCTTCACTCGTTGTCGAGCGTCGGGGTTTGCGCCACGGATGGTCAAACCCAGCATAAAAAATGCTCGCTAGTAGGTTACTGTTTTATATGCAGTAGGTTTGGCTTTCGTCAGTGCTACCTTGGCCGTGGGGCGTCTCTACGGGTCACTTGCCTCCCTACAAGGCTTTCAGATATTTTGTACTGTATTTTTTTTTTCAAAAATGAATCCACCGATCTATTTAATCAACAACAGTATAAATGTGTATAAAATTAATAAGGATTATAAATAATTTAATGGACCACCTAATGACTGCATACACTAGCATGAGCTGAAAGGCGTCTCGCCGTCCTCGCCTCTCAATAACCGTATGCTTATAAAATTTGTTGTACTACAGCTTGTTGCCCCAAAGTACTAGCGCACTAGAGCAACAACTATGACCGAACATGGTAACCGTAGATCAAAAGAGATTGATCTTTAATCACACCAACGAATACGAAAAATGATCAGATCCCAAGACACAACTCCAGGCACCCTTCGCCAACGCCGGGCATACCACCGGAGCAAGGACAGTACTGAGAGAACCCTATTCTGACTTCCGGACATAGTGGTCGTCTCAAGATCCTGAAGAAGACAACGAAAACAATCTAAATAAAAATCGTGAACCTTCCCGCGGGCAAGAGACCTTGGACAGCCACGCCTCCAAGGCCACCGAAGGTGGAGGGGTCTAGTTGTGTTGCCGAAGAGAGGAATGAAACCATAGATGAGGTTTATATTGTCGGCGCCTCTCTCCTGCCCTCACGTGTCTGTGTCGCGCAACTGAATTCCAATATTTTTCTATATCTGATTGAGAAGATGCATTTTTGTCTTTATTCTGACCCGTGGGATTGTAGAAACATGGCATAAAAGAAGTATATATTGTCACCTCACTCCAATTATATATTATTTATTGTCACGCTAAAAATTGTTTGATTACACCATATGACACACATGATTTGGGTGTTATGCCCACTCAAACCTTACATGGGTGAGTGTGCACAAAATATTGTTTGATTACATCACAAGAAGAATCTTTCAAACATCTGAGTGGATGTATGTTTTTCCTTTCAAGTATAGTGCATACGATTTCTTAGAAAAATCCACATGAGATTCGGTCCTACAAATGAAACAACACGCTTGAAAATTTATATAGGGTTTCTAGTTCTCCAAAATTAGCCAATACCCCTTCGGTTGAGGCATGAATGGTTATCGCTCATTCATGGAAGGAGGGTGACGAGTGCATATTTGAATTATTTTTACTTAATGTTTTTGTATTTGTAGCAGTAGGATTGTGGTATTTCATCACGCCAGGGCGCACCTTTTATGTTTTTTTCAGCAGTATCCTAAAATACTAAGCCAATGATGAGCATATCAATAAGGAATATCATATTATGTGTTAATATGGTATTTTCATGTGATAAAAGTCATCTAGATGATTTTCCAGACAACTTGGCAAAAGGAGGACGCAAGGAGAGACTCGGGGAGTCGTAACGAGCGTCGGTATGGGGGAAGCCCGCCCGTACCGTGCGCCCATACGGACCTCCAGTGGCTTCGCCTCGTAAAATACTTTCACCTCGCGCAGACGGATCTAAGATCCGACATTCACTAACTCCAGAAACACCAAAACTAAACCTTTGGGAGGTATATGGAGGAGAAACTTGCAGAAAGGCATCACTGAAAGAACATTTCATGATCCCTAGTGTTTTATGTGTTAGATAATAATACCAAGGATTATTTAATGTGTATTGAAGTGCTGCAGATCTTTACCTTGAAAAGGAGTTTATAACTGATTTGGGGGGGGGGGATAATCCGCCCCTCCCCAAACTCAAAAGGGAGCAAGGGGCGCAACCCTCAGAATGGGGGCGGAATATCCCACAGATTTTCTGGCCAGGGGCGGAGTTTTTGCCCAGGCCGGATAATCCGCCCCTCCAGGGGGCGGATAGTCCGCCCCCAGGATCTGCCCCAAAGGTTGGCACGGCGCATCACTCAGAGAGGGGGCGGAGTTTCCCCAGGACTTTCCGTCTCTACAGCGGATTTTCCCTAGAGGCGGATAGTCCGCCCCTTGAGGGGGGCGGATAATCCGTCCCCTCGAGGTTTTTCACCAAGTCAAGACCGGCGTGACCTATTGTGTGGGGGCGGATTTTCCCCCGGACTTCCCGTCCAGGCGGCGGATTTTCCCCCTGGGCGGATAGTCCGCCCCTAGTGGGGGTGGATAATCCGCGGCCAAAATTCACCAACGGCAGATCTGTGCATGGGGTATTTAAACCAGCCATCCCCCTCCTGCCAGAACTCTTGGTTAATTCGAAAAAGACAATATTTGTTCTTCAAGTTCCATCCAAGAGAGCTCCACCTTCATCCACCCAAAGGTCCCGTTCTTTGGGGAATCGAAGGAGGAGGGCTCGATCTTCACCAACTGCAATCAAGCGCTTCATCTCCTCTCCATTCATTTGGAGAATTTTCGATCTAGTATTTCATGCAAATATCTAGATCCTTGTGTTGATTATATTGATAATCCTTGTTCTAGTGACAGCTAGTTGTCAATACGGGAGCCCCCAATTCGGTTGTAGGTGTGTGCCCCGCTAGAGTTGTAAAGACACTAGTTCCCGCCTCGAAGGGTACCAGTAGTGGAGAAGGTGGATCAGGCCTCTCGTGGCGAGATCCATCGGAGAATAGGGTGAGGCCTATTGTGGCGTGGTGGTCTTAGAACCGCCCACCCCTCCAACACATATGTACTTCCCTTAACAAGGAAGGAACTGCGGTAAAAACAATCCCTGTGTCTCCGCGTGCTCCACTACGGTTTCCTCGCTCCTCTCTTTACGTGCTTAGTAGCTAGGTTTGCATATAGGGAAATTCTCGTAGTTGCATATCTAGATAATTTACCTTGTGTCAAGCCTAAAACTGAAAAAGAACTAAAAATTGAGTAGAACCTATTCACCATCCCCTCTAGGTGCCCATACGATCCATTTCAATTGGTATCAGAGCCAGGTTCTTAATTCGGGCTTAACCGCCTAAGAGAAGTATGGGTTCCAAGGGAGATGGGAGTGATGCTCCGGAGGTAGTCACCATGAACGATCTCAAGACGTTGGAAACAACCTTGATTAGTTCTATGGAGGCTAAGATGGAAGAGATGCATCAAATGATAATGCGTCTCTCCTCATCCGTAGCATCACCTCCGTCTGCCTCGGAGGCTACCACTCTGCAATCCAAGGAAACGGGTAAAACCGATTCCAAAGGTAACAAAGTGGTTGGTGATGGCACTAGAAAGAGCTCCTCCTCGAAAAAGGATAGTGGTAAGGAAGGATACAATGAGGTTTCTCATGTGTATTCCCTTGATACACCTATCCCACACCCACATATATATAATAGGGGTGATCCACCCAAACTTTCAGCATCTACTTTTAATCAATGGCAACTTTTGATGAAGTCTCATGTGTGCAGCTCCTCCATTGTGTTGTGGAAAATCATAGAGAATGGTCTTCATGTTGGAGATCCCAACGACCTAACAAGAAGAGAGGTTGTGGACAGTCAACTCAATGCAACGGTTCTATACATGATTCAGCTTGGTGTGGGTACAAAAGACATGCCACACATTGAGCATCTCAACACAGCTAAGGAAGCTTGGTATGCACTCACCGAGCTCTTCATTGGAAATGAAAGCATGAGAAGAAATAGATATGGTTCTTTGAGTAATGAAGCTGAAGGATTCTATATGTTGGATGGAGAAGACCACGAGGATATGTATATGAGGCTCAAGTCAATAGCCACCACTTTCAGAAATCATGGTACCTCTCATGTTGATGATGCTTGGATCAAGCGCAAGTATGTCAGTGCTCTTATGCCATTTGAGCCCACGGATTTGAAGAGTCTCCAAGGTAGGCATAACTACCACCTAATGACATCCAATGAGGTAATGCAAGAGATGTCTTCTTTCAAAGTGGCTGCCAAGAATGCCAAAGATGCTCGTGCACGAGCCATTGGGATGTAAAATGGGGTCAACATGGCCTTGAAGACAAGTGTGGCTGATCATGATGAAGATGACATAGAAGATATGGACTGTCCCGAGGATGTAAAAAAAAGCTCATGGACAATACATATCCTTCTATGCTAGAAACTTTTGAAAGGATCCAGCCAAAGCCAAATCTGAACTAGAATGCAAGAGTGGAGCATATGGAAGAAGGGAAAACGGTCCCAAGCTAAGAACTTGTTTCAACTGTGGAGACCGGCTGCACTTTGTAGCCAAGTGTCCTTATCAAAGTAGGGAAGATAATGGAGGAAGACTCATTCTCAAGGAAAAGTCAAAGGCTCCACGAAAGAAACAATTTGTGAAGAAGAATGTTCCTTTGAAGAAGCAACCAAAGATTGTTCTAGTGGCTTAAGAAGAATATACTTCGGGAAGTGAAGATGAAGACGAGGATGATAGCTCTCGAGAGGTGGGTGCTATAGTCACCACATATACACCAAAATCTATCTTCGACTCTTCGAACGAAAATGTTATCAACAAGAACGCTACTTGTCTCATGGCAAGAGGTTCTAAGGTATCATTGATGCGGCGTTGAGTTGATGTAGGAGCGCTCCGTGAGAACCCCAAGAGCAAGGTGTGAAGCAGCACAGCAACAAGTTTTCCCTCGGTAAGAAACCGAGGTTATCGAACTAGTAGGAGGAAGGAAACGTCACACAGGTGTTGCAAGCAACGTGGAAACCTTCACAACACAAACTCAAGACTTTGCACAACAAATCACTGAGGTTGTCAAGCTCACCGGTTTGCTGTATAAAATGATTAAAAGTATGGTGTGGAAGGTGATGATGGTTTGCAGCAAGTAAACAGAGGAAGATATATCAATGGTAAAGATTAGACCGGGGTCCATAGTTCACTAGATGTGCTCTCCTTAGATAAACAACATGGCATGAAGGGTAAACAAATTACAGCAGGGCAATTGACAGGAACTGATCAAGGCATAACAATGCAATACCAGACAAAAAGATCATATGAGATTCGATTGGGCAATACAACAATATACATAGACCGCCATCCAACTGCATCTATGAAGAAGTCCACCTTCAGGTTATCATCCGAACCCCCTCCAAAATTAAGTTGCAAGAAACAGACAACTGCTTTAAGCAAAGTGTATAAGGTAAACAATCTACTTGTTTCATGAACAAGAGACCGTTGTTTTCTCCCTAGTGGCAACAACACATCTACAACCGAAGAGGTTTCTATCACTTCCCTTGGAAACTAGAGGCATGAACCCACTATCGAGCATAAATACCCCCTCTTGGAGTCACTAGAAACTACTTGGCCAAGATAGCTACTAACAACGGAGAGCATGCAAGATCACAAACAACACATACATGATAGTATCAAATAGACAAAACCATTAATCAATCTGACATAGTAATCTCAATATCCATCGGATCCCCGCAAACACAACATGCATGATTACAAATAGATTAGATCTTGATCATGAACGGAGCTCACAAGATCTATACATGAAAGCATGAGGAGGAGATACAACCATATAGCTACTACATGGACCCGTAGTCCAAGGTGGAACTACTCACGCTTCATACCGGAGAAGAAGGCCTCCGGGATGATATCCCCTCCAACAGGGTGCCAGGAAGAACTTCACATCCCCCCGATCTAGGGACGATGGTGGCGGCGGCTACAGAAGGATTCGTGGAGTTTTTATCGGGTGCTTAGGGTTTTTGTATCGAGTGCTTCTTATAGGCGAAGATGCGAGGCTGGGAGGCGACCAGGGGGGCCACACCCTGCCTAGGCGTGGTCTGGGCCCACCCACGCCTAGGGGGGTCTGGCCGCCCTGTGGCGCCTCTCCGTCTCTCCTCTGGACTTTGTGTCTCCAGGGTAAAATATTGACTTTGGCTTTTGTCCCATCCAATTCCGAAAATATTGATTTTCTGCCTTTCTGGAACCAAAAACAGAAGAAAACAGGCAACTGGCACTGTGGAAACTTGTTAATAGGTTAGTTTCAGAAAAGATATAAAAAGACCTCAAAGTGTAGATAAAGCAAAGCAAAGTAGATACTAAACAAGCATGGAGCATAAAAAATTATATATACGTTTCTGACGTATCAATCATCTTCTAACACTTCTTTTCATAAGGCTATGATTGACATGGATGATCCTACTAGTCTTAATGTTAAATAATAAATTATTGCTTTGGAATATTTCTTCACTAACTTGCAAGCTGAGCATAAAATACATTTTGAGGCTCTTATGGACCAGCTGGCCCAAAATGAAATGCTTCTTAAAGAAAAGGGCAGGATTGAGAGGGAGGATGCAATGGAAATTGCATCCTTAAAAAATGCTCTAGAAGAAGAAGAGGCTAGGGTTTCTCTTGAAGAGAGGCTTGCGTCTATTGAGGAGTCACACGAATAAATGGTGGAAAAGCTTGTTAAGGAACATGACAATGCAGTAGCAAAAGCAATGAATCTAAAGAAAGAAAAGGTTGACTTTGGGGATGCTCATGCTAAACTCTCCGAGGAATTGGAGAAACTTGACATTGCTCACAAGGCTTTGAAAAGTGAATTCTCCATGCTCAATGATTTGTATGATCAGCTCCAAATTCGATTGACCAAGTATGATGTTCCTAGCACATCTAAATCAACATATATTCACAAAGAAAATGCTAGGGTGGAAGATGAGCTTGTCAATGACACCACTCCCAAAGGTAAGGGTGTACTTGATAATATTCTTGGAAAGCAAAGATCAAATCTTGGAAAAGAGGGACTTGGATATGCCACCAAGTCCAAGAAGAAGAAGAACAAGAAGAAGACCAAGATTGAACAAGCAAAGACAAACACCATTGAGAAGAATGTCACAAAACACAAAACTGACCATATTGGTTTTGCAGGGTCTCACAATCCAAATTATGAACTCTTTTGTGATTATTATGGCGATGTGTATGCTTATTATGTTGGTCCTTTGATGAATATGTTGCTTGGTCTATTTGGGTTCCAAAGACCCTTGTTACTAACATGAGAGGACCCATTGAAAAATGGGTACCTAAAACCACGAAGTAATTCTCTTGCAGGGCTATGCTTCTGGTGGGTCTAAATGGGTGTTGGATAGTGGGTGCACTAGTCATATGACCGGAAGCAAGGAGATCATCACGGAGATGCAGCCCAATTATGATCATATTACAGTCTCCTATGATGATAAGTCTAAATCTGAGGTATTGGGTCTTGGCAAGGTTGTGGTCGCCCACGATATCTCTCTCGTGGACGTCATGCTAGTTGAGACCCTTGGTTACAATTTACATTCTGTTCGTGCCCTTGGTAAGATGGGCTTTGCTATTTTCATTGATGGTGATTTAGTGGTAATCTTGTGGAGGAAGTCTCTAAAGGTCGCTTTTGTTGGGTACGTCGAAAATGACCTGTATGTGGTGGACTTTTTAGGGAAAACCACTTTGGGTCCAATGTGCTTATCTAGAAAGGCCGACGTGGGCTGGCTATGGCATCGCTGTTTAGCCCATAACAATATGAGAACTTTGCAAAGTCTTCACAAGGGTAGCCACATCCTTGGACTAAAAGACAATGTTTCCTTTGCCAAAGATCGTGTTTGCAGGGCTTGTGTTGAAGGCAAGATGCATGACTCTCCCCACAAGAGGAAAACTGTTGTTTCTTCAAAGAGGATCTTGGAATTACTTCATGTGGACTTATTTGGTCCTCCATATCATGCTAGCCTCGGTGGGAAGAAATATTGCTTGGTGATAGTCGTGATTACTCAAGATACACATGGGTCTATTTCTTCAAGCTAAAGTGTGAGACTCAACAAACTATCATCGACTTCGCCAATGAGGTTCAGCATCAACACAATGTTCCCATTTTGGCAATAAGAAGTGACAATGGCTCCGAGTTCAAGAACTACACATTAAATGAATTTCTAAGTGAAGAGGGGATAAGATATCAATATTCCGCTGCGTACACCCCTCAACAAAATGGTGTAGCCGAGAGGAAGACCCGCACTTTGATGGATATGGCTAGATCAATGTTGGCTGAATTCAAGTCTCCTTACAACTTTTGGGCTGAAGCCATATCCACTGCTTGTCACTCATCAAATCGGCTCTACCTCCGCAAGATCTTGCACAAAACTCCGTATGAAATACTTACCGGTAACTACCCTAACATTTCGTACTTCCGGGTATTCGGTTGTAAGTGTTTTTTTCTCATCAAAGGAGTCCGCTTGTCTCAATTTGAGTCTAAGGCTTTAGAAGGTATTTTTGTTGGTTACGGTGTCGAATCCCACACATAGAGTCTACAACAAGCTCCCTGGAATTTTTGTAGAATCTTGTAGTGTGGAATTCAATGAAAATGATGGATCCCATGTGGGGCAAGTTGATGTTTGTGATGCAAATGTTGAAATACCCCAAGATGCCATAAGAAGAATGGGCGTGGAATTTTTCCGCACCATTGAGGAACCCCTTGTGCCGGATCGGGAAGGACAATGCTCCACTCAAGTGGAGCCCTCATCTACACAAGATCAAAAAGCCCCTACTACTGGAGAAACCTCTGCACCAACACCACAACCTGCTAAAGATCACCTGTCTTCTAGGCAAAATGGTAGTCCCAGGACGGACTATCCGCCCCTCCAAGGGGCGGACAGTCTGCCCCTGGCACTCCAACTCGCTCCAGGGGACATCATGAAGAGCAAACAAGTCAAGAAAATCCCAGGCCGGATTCTTCGGCCCCAAGGGGCGGATTATTCGGGCCCTGGCTGTCCAAGTTCTACCAGGGATGTTCAGGAAGAAGAAAATGTGGCCACTTCTCCCAGGCCGGATAGTCCGGCCCCACCCAGGGGCAGATTATCTGGCCCTGAAGAACCAGAACAGCAACAGTCGCCTGTTTCAAGCTCCGATCAAAATCAAGGGCAAGGTAGTGGCCAAGGCAAGGATCCAAATGCTGAATCAACTCCTTCTAGAAACAATAAGGAAATTGAAGCTCGTCGCAAAGCTCGCGCTGATCGGAACCTTGAGTTAAGTGGCCACACTCTTGACAAGGTTGTCAGTGATCTAAGAAGAAGAGTGTCTACTAGAAGAGAACTTGCTAGCCTCTATGATCATCAAGCACACATTTCAATGGTTGAACCAAAGAAGGTCTTTGATGCTCTTGAATATCCCGATTGGGTGGTTGCAATGAACGAAGAACTAAATAACTTCGAGTGTAACAAGGTTTGGAAGCTCGTAGAGAAACCCAAAGAATGCCGCAATGTTATTGGCACCAAGTGGATTTTCAAGAACAAAGAAGATGAAAATGGCATTGTTGTAAGAAATAAAGCAAGGCTAGTGGCTCAAGGATTCTCTCAAGTGGAAGGCATTGATTTTGGCGAAACCTATGCTCCTGTGGATCGCCTTGAGTCCATATGTATCCTTCTTGCTCATGTTGCTCATCATAATTTTAAATTACAACAAATGGATGTTAAGAGTGCTTTCCTTAATGGTCCACTACATGAGTTGGTATACGTCAAGCAACCCCTGGGATTTGAGGATCCTAAATTTCCGAACCATGTCTACAAACTTGATAAGGCGCTCTATGGCCTTAAACAAGCCCCATGTGTGTGGTATGAGCACCTTAAAGAGCTTTTGTTAGACCATGGATTTGAAGTTGGGCAAATCGATCCCACTATTTTTACTAAGAAGGTTAATGGGAAGCTTTTTGTATGCCAACTATATGTAGACGACATTATTTTTGGCTCTACTAACCAAGCTTTTAATGATGAATTTTCAAAGCTTATGACTGACAGGTCTAAGATGTCTATGATGGGAGAATTGAGGTTCTTTCTTGGATTGGAGATCAAACAACTTAGAGAGGGAACTTTCATTAATCAAGATAAGTACATCCAAGACATGCTCAAGAGATTTGATGACCCACAAGTATAGGGGGTCTATCGTAGTACTTTCGATAAATAGGAGTGTCGATCCCAACGAGGAGCAGAAGGTGATGAACAGTGGTATGGAGCAGGAAATCCCTATGAATACTTAGCAAACAGATTTTTAGTGGTTTTCTGACAAGGCAAGAAAACAAGGAGCAAGTAACAGAAGTAACAAACAAACAGAGCAAGACTCCCAATCCTTTATTAGCAAAGGACAAGCCGGTGGAAATACTTATAAGGACCAAACGTTCTCGAGGACAAATGGGAATTCTGTCAAGTGCTTTCGCTTCAAATAACCGAGTACTCTTCTTTGGTGTTTGTAAGTGTTGTGTGGGTGAACCTGTGCTAACATACCGCCCTTCCTAGGACTAATACATACTTGTGATTAAACCCCCTACAAACATCCGTAACTACATGAAAGTAATTAAGATATAAATCTAACCACAGCCTTAAACTCTGAGATCCTACGCTACCTTGTGCAAAGGTGTCCTAACGGGGGTTTAGGTTTCTGTCACTCCGGCAACCCCGCGACTAGTATCCAAATAAACAATGCATTCCCCTAGGCCCATAAATGGTGAAGTCTCATGTAGTCGATGTTCACATGACACCACTAGAAGAATAGCACCACAACTTAAATACTAAATTATTGAATAATAACTCATCACAGATTCACTACTAACAGCATGACTTCTCCCATGTCCTCAAGAACTAAACGAACTACTCACAAGACATCATATGGATCAGGATCAAAGATGATATGATAATGGATAACAATCTGAACATAAACAATAATTCAATGGTTTCACTCGCAAGCATCAACTACAATAGTAATCAACACCGGAAAAGTTTCCCCTAAGAACTAAAGCAATATCCAACACAATTGTTACAGCGGGACGGAGTGGTGGTGCTGGTGGAGATGATGGTGTGGATAATGATGATCCTGATGAATGCGAGATTGATGACGATGTTGATGGCGACGGTCTCCCCCTCTTCGGGAAGGAATTCCCCCGGGAGAAATCTTTCTGCCGGAGAGATCTTTCTCTCTTGGTGTTTTCCGCTCCCCAGAGGCGGCGGAAATCTATCTGTGGTCACTCCTCGAGGATTAGGGTTACGTAGGGAAGATATAGGCGAAGGGGGAGAGTCGGAGGCCGGGCAGGTGGGCCACACCTGCCCCAGGCACGACCTCAGGTGGGCCCGCGCCTAGGGGTGTGGGCCCCCTGCGGTCCCCCTTCGCTCCTCCTTCTGGCTTCCTTCGTCCTCGGGTAAAATAATATGTTTCCATATTTTTCTGGTATTTTCCTGATCTTCACAAAATTGCACCGAAGCGCCTTTTTTCCATCAGAATCTAGACTCCGGCAGTCCATCCTCCAGGAATCATCCAACATGCAAAAACAGATGAAAATCCATAATGTATCAACCTAAGTCTTTTGCTGGAGTCTTGTTGACTTCCTGTCCTGTGATATGTTCTTGTGATCTTTTCATGTGTTTGGTACTTATTGTGGAATCTGTCTGTGGTGCTATGATATGGATTGCCTTTTGCCTATGTGATTGTTGTTTCCACACTTGGGTGATTACATTACTTATATCACCCCATCTCTCTACTTACATCTGGTTTCTTAATGAATAACAAAAGAATTTGGAAGGTCTTGAATTGGAATATCAGGGGTATTAACTCTAGAAAAAATGGATAGCTCTCAGAAATAAAATTGAGGAGTCTGGCTGTGACATTATTTGTCTTCAAGAAACTAAGAGAGAAGATTTTGACAGCTCCTACATCAAAACAATTCTGCCCCCCCCCCCAAATTTACCAATTTTGAATTTCTTCCCTCCAGAGGAGCCTATGGAGGTTTGATCACCATATGGAATAGTTCTCTGTTCTCTAGGCATCTTTCCTTCCACAATGAGTTCTCCATCTCCATCACCTTGACATCTCTCTTGTCCAATGAATCCTGGATCCTCACCAATATTGATGGGCCATGCTTACCTGAAAAAAGGCAGACTTTTTGGACTGGTTTGGAAATATTGATATGCCTGATGATATGGACTGGCTCATTGTGGGTGACTTCAACTTATGTAGACAGCCTTCTGATAGAAACAAATTGGGTGGGGATGTGAATGGTATGCTTCTCTTCAATGAAGCCATTAATAATTTGGGTCTCATAGAACTACCCCTTAAAGGTAGAAAATTTTCTTGGAGTAACATGCAAAAGAACCCCTTTTGGAAAGGTTGGATTGGTTTTTTACTTCTGCTTCCTGGACCCAGAGTTTTCCCTCAACTTTTGTTGCTCCTCTTACAAAACCTACCTCGGATCATTTTCCTTGTGTCATTTCCATTGGCACAATGATTCCCAAAGCCCAAGTGTTCAGATTTGAAAATCATTGGATGCATTATAAGGAATTTAAAGCTATTGTTCAAAATGCCTGGAATATTCCTGTGGGCTTTCAGGATTCTGCAAAAAAAAACAATGCTAAATTCAAAAATGCGAGAAGAGGGCTGAAGCTCTGGGCAAAAAATCTGTGCTGCCTGAAATCACAAATCTGCAATGTTAATGCCACCATTGATCTTCTGGATGTCATGGAGGAAATGAGAACTCTTACAGTCCAAGAATGGAATCTCAGGGATCTCCTGAAAAAACTTATTATTTCTCTGTTACAAGACCAAAATACTTATTGGAAACAGAGGGGGGATGTTAAATGGGTTAAGCTGGGTGATGAAAACACAAAATTCTTTCATTCCAGAGCTACCATAAGTTTTAGGCATAACTACATTTCCATGCTTAAGGATGTTTCTAATGATGAGATTTATGATCATGATGGCAGAGCAAATCTCCTATGGAATTCCTTTAAAGATAGATTGGGTACTTCGGATAAGCCTGAAATGCACTTCAATCTTAGTGACTTGGCTGGGGAATGTTTAAGGCAAGAGGAAAAGGATGCTTTGGAAAAACCTTTCTCTGATGGAGGAGATTGAAGAGGTCATTAAAGATCTGCCAAATGACAAATCCCCTGGCCCTGATGGTTTGAATAATGAATTCATTAAACAATGCTGGCCTGTTATTAAGGATGATGTGAAACAACTCCTTGTGGATTTTTATGAGGGGCAAACTTCCTTGGAAAGCATTAATGCCTATTTTATCACCCTCATTCCAAAAATTGCAGCTCCTCTGACTCCTGCTGATTTTAGTCCTATTTCTTTGCTAAATAGTGTCTTCAAGATTATATCAAAATTCTGGCTAATAGACTGCAGAAGGTCATCCTTAAGCTTGTCCACAAGAATCAATATGGTTTCCTAAAACAAAGATCTATCCAAGATTATTTAGGTTGGGCATTTGAATTCCTTGATCAATGCCACAAGTCCAAAGAAGAAATTTTAATTCTTAAGCTTGACTTTGAAAAGGCTTTTGACAGAATTGAGCACTCTGCAATTATCAGTATCCTCAAAGCCAAAGGTTTTGGTGATAAATGGATTTCTTGGATTCAGTTAATCTTTGGTTCAGCTTCCTCCTCTGTTCTATTAAATGGAGTGCCTGGGAAAAAAATTATTGCAGAAGAGGTGTTAGACAAGGGGATCCTTTATCTCCTCTCCTGTTTGTCTTGTCTGCTGATCTTCTCCAAAGCATCCTCAATAAAGCAATGAATCTTGGTCTTCTTTCCCTTCCCATTGAAGGTCTGTTCTATCCTGACTTCCCTGTGGTGCAGTATGCAGATGACACTTTATTAATCCTTAAAGCTGATTCTGAGCAACTTCTGTGCCTTAAGGCCCTTCTTCATACTTTTGCTCTCTCCACTGGACTCAAAGTTAATTATTCTAAATCTAGTATGATGCCAATTAACATGGACTCTGAGAGGCTTGGGCACTTTGCCAATACTATTTCTTGCCTCACTGGCTCATTGCCATTCACCTACCTTGGTCTGCCTTTAAGTATAAATAAGCCTACAGTGGAACATTTCCTGCCTATTGTTCAGAGAGTTGAGAAAAGGTTGTGTGGATTGCTGATTTTCTTAATTATGGGGGGAAACTGCAGCTAGTTAAATCTGTCTTATCTTCCCTTCCCATATATTACATGAGTTGTTTTGATCTTCCTGTCACTATTAAGGAACAGTTGATTAAATATATGAGACAATGTCTGTGAAGAAAGAAAACATCTGATGTTCAAGCTAGAGGTAAAGCTCTTGTAGCATGGAAGAAAGTTTGTCGGCCCAAGAACCATGGGGGATTGGGAGTGCTTGACCTTAATGTTCAAAACTCCGCACTTCTTTTGAAGAATTTGGATAAATTTTATAATCACAAGGATATCCCATGGGTTCACCTTATATGAAACACTTATTACTGTAATGGTAAACTCCCTGGAAGAAGTCTAGAGGGATCCTTTTGGTGGAAAGCTCATCTGAAATTGATTGACATTTTTAAAGGAATTGCAAAGTTCTTGGTGGGAGATGGAAAATCCACCCTTCTCTGGTCTGATATGTGGAATGATGGTTGTCTGCAGCATAAGCTTCCTCATCTCCTTTCCTATGCAAAAAAATCCACACATCTCTGTCAATGAGTTCCTGCAGACAGATAATACTCAAGATCACTTTTACCTCCCTCTGTCACAGCAAGCTTACCAGGAATATCAAAGCCTTGAGAAAATTCTTAATACTGGCAGGCAGGGGGGAGCTGACAACTGGAGTTACATTTGGGGCAGTAATTTTTCAGTCCAAAAGGCTTATTATTCTCTATCTGGTTGCCAACCTGTGCAGCCCCATTTCTCCTGGTTGTGGAAGTCCTCTTGTCAACAAAAGCACAAATTCTTCTTCTGGCTCTTGCTTCTTGATAGGCTAAACACAAGAAACCTTCTGAAAAGGAAATGTTTTACTCTGGAATCCTATGAATGTGTGTTTCATGGCTGCATCAGTGAAGAAACCATTCTACATTTATTTTGGGACTGCCCTTTTGCAAGAGCTTGCTGGGCTGAAATCTCACATGTCCAAGTGACTGATCAAAATCTTTTTGAAGCTTTAGCCAGTATTAAAAAAGATCTTAAAGTCCCTTTTGCAATGGAAATTATTATACTTGGAGCTTGGGGCATTTGGATATGCAGAAACAATGAAATCTTCAACAACAAGCATGCTTCGCTTGAGGAATGGAGGGCTATTGTCGCTCAGGAATTAAGATGGGTCCTGTATACAATTAAGAAGAAGAATTATCAGGGCCTCAAAGATTGGATTGAAAATAATTTAGACAGGAGATAGCTGCTTAGAATGTTATCCCTCTTTTGAGGTGGCTTCAGCTTGTAAATATTTTTTTGTAACACTCTATGATATATAAAAATTGCAGTGGGGTACTTTGCCCTATTGTTTTACCCTAAAAAAAACAAGTAACACCTCATAATAAGACAAATATCAATGAATAGAGGTAAATTATGATATAGAAAGGTGATGCAAATTGGGCGTATCAACTCCCCCAAGCTTAGACTTCGCTTGTCCCCAAGCGAATACTAAGCTTAGTAAACATGTCCACAGGTTTATGGAGTGAAGTGTTGATAAAATAATACGAACAAGAAGCGTCACACTTACCTTTGCACAACTCATAGAAGAAAGAAACTCACCATTATATAACTTAGCTTGCATCCAAGTACAACAGTCACAATAGAAATGCATAAAGATAAATCATAATTGGAATTGGAAAACTTGTTCTTGGTCAGAGAACACCTGGCAAACAGTTTCACAAAATCTTTTTTGTAGAAGTTTCAAAACAGGAGCACTCTTTGTTCAAAAAGGTTTTTCACAAGTGAAGGCTTTCAAAGTAATACTCAATAGATAGGAGTTTTGTGCAAACAAGGAAGATAAAGAACATGGTTGAATAAATCACCATATGAATGCTTGAAACACAACAACTCAAATGCTTGCTGGAGAAAGAGAGGAACTAGGTTACTAACTCAACTTGGAAGTGGGAGAAAGGTCCCTTCTTAGAGGGAAGCAGGGATTACAAGTCATAAAGAGCTTCCAAAATATTATGGTACTTACTAGCTTTGAGCCCTCATTGCCCTTATCATAGGCATATTGAGATGATTAAGGTTAAAGTGCACAAATATGGAGTATATGCTTGACGAAATATAAGTTGGCAATCTCATGTCCCTTGAATATGAGGGCCACTCCTCATGCATACTCAACTTTGGGTCCAGGTAAGTTATTTTCATTATAAGTATTTGCATATCATTGAGAACCGCCAACGGGGTACCCCTTGCACATGGTATAGGAGCTTTCCCATAACCAAAATGACAAGGCAAGCAGACAATGAGCATCTCAGCAATATTTTTATTTACCATGTGCATAGCTTTTTATTGAGGATGCTTCATAGATGACTCATTATGGTGATGCTGCAAGTTTCCACCATGATTTAGCATGGCTTAGGCTAGCGGCCCAGGTGTTTCTCTAACACAGAATATATACTCCATGGACTTACAAGTTCCCTCTTTATTTCACACCGTTGACATCCATAGATAAAAGAGCACGATATCAACTGTGTACAGAGTACAAGTGCAATATTGAAAACGTTCTCCATGACAGCACGATTATGCTAGTTCCAACGTATAGATGCAAGCATATACAACTTCGATGTTCACAATGGTTCAAGTTTATTAGGGACAAGTAATAAAGTGTGTCATCAAGTTCGTGAGAGCTTTACTAACTAGTTTTCACATAACAAAATACTTTTTAATTCGAAAGGTAGATGAAGCTTGAGAATTTTCTTGGAATAGCAAAAGCTACTACGTAGGTATGGTGGACACAACTGGCAAACGTTTTGGGTTCAAATGATATTGGAAACATGAGAAGTATGCCTTCTCAAAACATGTTTTTGGCTAGCAAGGCTGGGTAATAAGCAATAGAGTTGAAAGAAACAAGCAAACATACAACTAATAAAGCCAAACATGCATTCTTCCTTGAAGACACAAAAGAATCTTAAATAAAGAATACTAAGCTTATGAGCCAACAAGAAAGAAAACAAATGATACCAAATACCTGTAAGCTTTTTCTTTCTTTTTCTTTCAAATTAATGCCACTGACTAGAACTTGGTTTGCCAAAACCAATTTAGATCCACTTGATGATCCCAAAGTGGTGCCAATACTGAACAACAAGATCCATTATATAATAGAGATTGCAAACTAAAAATAAGAAGTGCAAAAAGTAAAAGACGAGACTTCTCATTAATATTCCAATAAAGGCACTCACACTAGGGATACATAGATAATCAACTAAAGGAGAGATACTTCCACATGCAAACCAAACTATAAGATAACCCCTCTACCACATATATGAATCCACTAAAAAGGTAAAAGATAAAAGATGATGGTGGTGATACCGCGGCACTCCCCCAAGCTTGGAACAAGCCAAGGGGATGCCAAACCTGATGACGAATCACTCCTTTGGTGGTGGTGGTGTTCTCTTGATAATCTCCTCAATAAGTTTCTTCAACTCCTCGAACTCAAAAGTAAGAGTACGGATTAGCTCTGAGTTTTGTTCTATACGGTTCATGATCATGTCAGTCCGAGAATCCCAGTTCTTGTTATTCTTTCCCCACTCTTCATCCTTAGCATGATCCTTCTCTGCATTGTTAGAACGACGCATATCCCAAACCGAAGGCAAATTTCCTTTGGGCTCATGTTGATATTGATATTCATGTATAAGTGTATGGAAGGGTCTCTTGTTACGTGGAGGAGATGGCTGTGGATTGTAGAAGAGACGTGGAGGTTTCCCTCCTGTAGACATCCGTGTTGTCTTCTTAAGCTTGGTCGGTAGTGCCACCAAACCAATGCTCGCGACGGTAGCACGAGTGTCGGGTTGCTTGTCCTCCTCCATGTCACCTTCATATCCTTCCGGGATCTCCTCCTCCTTGGAAACTTGAGGTTCTTCTTCCTCGGGCTTCTTGCCTTCGTCGTTGGCGGAGGCCATGGTGCTCTAAACTTGAGAACATTTCCTAATAGAAACAGATCAAAATGAAAACACAACGATAACACGATGCACGAACCTCAGGGGATCCAGGGGTTATATATTACGAAGATTTAATGCATAAGGAAAATTTTGACATGGAAACAAAACGGAGACGGAGTTTAGGGGGAGTCAAACACCCTCCAGGCGCGGCCAGGCTAGGCCCACGCCTGGGGTGGGTTTGCCCACCCCGGACTCCGTTTCCTCTTCAGTTTCCTCTCGTAACTTCCCTTATGTATTAAAAACATCAAAAATATAAAAAGATTGGAGTTTCACAAACCTTCTGCTTTCACCACTTTTACCTATTCAAAGGCGAACTCTGCAGTTTCTGGTGTTCGGTTTCTGATAAATTCTTCTGGATTCACCATTTGAATAACATCCACATCTTCATTATAAGAATCTCCAGAAATATAATGCTTTAATCTTTGACCATTAACCACATGTGTTGTTTCATCCTTTAGAGAAGAAATTTTGACGGCACCTGAACGGTACACTTCCTTGATAACAAAGGGTCCTTCCCATTTGGAGAGTAGTTTCCCTGCAAAAAAACTGAGACGAGACCTATACAAAAGAACTTTCTCACCCACATGGAACTCCCTTTTGAGAATTCTCCTATCATGCCATCTTTTTACTTTTTCCTTAAAGAGCCTAGCATTTTCATAAGCTTCACCTTTCCACTCATCTAGATTACTTAAGTCGAGCAGTCTTTTCTCACCAGCAAGTCTAAAGTCTCTATTCAACTCCTTCACTGCCCAATAAGCTTTGTGTTCTAGTTCTAAAGGCAAGTGACAAGCTTTTCCATAGACCATTTTGTAAGGATACATCCCCATAGGATTTTTATAAGCAGTTCTATAATCCCACAAAGCATCATTCAACTTTTTAGCCCAATTTTTCCTAGATCTACTGACAGTCTTCTACAAGATAGATTTGATCTCCCTATTGGAAAGTTCTACTTGCCCACTAGTTTAGGGGTGATAAGCTGAAGCTATTATGTGGTTTACATCATACTTAGCGAGAGTTTTCCTAAAAAACCCATGAATAAAATGAGAGCCTCCATCAGTCATGAGATATCTAGGCACACCGAACCTAGGAAAATAACATCTTTGAGCATTTTCAAAGAGGTCTTACCATCAGCACTGCTTGTAGGTATGGATTCTACCCACTTTGTAACATAATCAACAGCAACAAGAATATGAGTATACCCTTTTGAAGGAGGAAAAGGCCCCATAAAGTCAAATCCCCAACAATCAAAAGGTTCAATAACAATAGAATAATCCATAGACATTTCATTGCGTCTAGATATGTTACCTACTCGTTGGCATTTGTCACATGATAAGATAAACTTCCTTGCATCTTTAAAAAGGGTAGGCCAATAAAATCCAGATTGTAACACTTTTTGTGCGATCCTATCCCCAACATGATGTCCTCCATAAGCACTGCCATGACATTTTCTTAATATCTCTTGTTGTTCAAATTCTGGAACACATCTTCGCATAATACCATCTACTCCTTATTTATATAAGTGTGGGTCATCCCAAAAGTAATGCCTTAGATCATAAAAGAATTTCCTTCTTTGTTGGGTTGTAAAGGTTGGAGGCAAATACTTGGAAACAATAAAGTTAGCATAATCAGCATACCAAGGATTTTCATGTGGACTTACCCTTATTGCAGCTAACTTCTCATTTGGAAAGCTATCATTAACAGGCAAAGGGTCAAAAGAAATGTTTTCCAAACGAGATAAATTATCAGCAACAGGATTATCAGCACCTTTCCTATCCACAATATGCATATCAAACTCTTGTAAAAGCAACACACACCTTATAAGCCTAGGCTTAGCCTCCTTCTTTGTCATAAGGTACTTAATAGCTGCATGATCAGTATGAATAGTAACCTTAGAATCAACAATATAAGGTCTAAACTTATCACAAGCAAAGATTACAACTAAGAACTCTTTTTCAGTAGTAGCATAATTCTTTTGAGCAGCATCCAGAGTCTTGCTAGCATAATGAATAACATTCAACTTCTTGTCAACACGTTGTCCAAGGACAACACCCACAACAAAATCACTAGCATCACACATGATTTCAAAAGGTAAACTCCAATCAAGTGGTTGGACAATAGGAGTAGTGATCAAAGCTTTCTTCAAAGTTTCAAAAGCTTCCTTACAATCATCATCAAAAACAAAAGGAACATCTTTTTGAAGAATATTAGTTAGGGGCTTCGAAATTTTGGAGAAATCTTTTTAAAACCTCCGATAGAAACCAGCATGACCAAGGATACTACGAATACCTTTGATATCTCTAGGGCAAGGCATCTTCTCAATTGCTTCGATTTTGGCTCTGTCAACTTCAATGCCTCTTTCAGAGATCTTGTGTCCAAGAACAATCCCTTCATTAACCATGAAATGGCATTTCTCCCAGTTAAGAACAAGGTTGGTTTCCTCACATCTCTGCAAAACTTTATCAAGGTTGTGCAAACAGTTATCAAAAGAAGTTCCATAGATGGAAAAATCGTTGATGAAAACCTCTGCAATTTCTTCACAAAAAACATGAAAGATAGCAGACATACATCTCTGAAAGGTAGCAGGAGCATTACACAAACCAAAAGGCATACGCCTATAAGCATAAGTACTGTAAGTACAAGTAAAGGTAGTTTTCTCTTGGTCATGGGATTTCACAGCAATTTGAGAAAACCCAGAATAACCATCAAGAAAGCAAAAGTGGGTCTTTTTGGACAACCTCTCTAGCATTTGATCAATAAAGGGAAAAGGATAATGATCTTTGTTAGTAACTTTATTAATCTTTATGAAATCAATGCACATTCTATACCCAACCACTACTCTTTGGGGTATAAGCTCATTATCCTCATTAGGCACAACAGTTATTCCCCCTTTCTTGGGAACACAATGAACAGGGCTAACCCATTGACTATCAGCAATAGGATAAATAATACCACCGTCAAGGAGTTTTGATACCTCATTTATTACCGCATCCTTCATCTTAGGATTTAGACGGCGCTGGTGCTCAACAACTAGTTTTGCATCAGGCTCAATATTAATAGCATGCTGACATATAGTGGGAGTAATTCCTTTTAAATCATCAAGAGTATAACCCATAGCTCCTCAGTGCTTCTTCAATACCTCCAGTAACCTTTATTCTTCCTTCCCTGAAAGTTTAGAACTAATAATAACATGATATATCTTCTTATCATCAGGATAAACATATTTAAGATCATCATGTAAAGGTTTTAATTCGAAAACAGGGTCCCCTTTGAGTGGAAGTGTGGTACCCAAATCTTCCACAGGTAAATTATGCTTAAGTAACTCAGGCTGACGAAGGAAAACATCATAAATCTCATTTATTTCATTCATAAAGGCATCACTTTCATGATCTTCCATGAACTGCTCCAAAGCATTGTTAGGAGCAAGAGAAATAGCAGACAGTTGTTCAACCCTAAAATCCTCATCAGGTAACTCATTTTCATAAGGAGTTTTAGCAAATTTGGAAAAATTAAACTCATAAGATTCTCCAGCAAACTTAGTCAAAACTTTTTCCTTCCTACAATCTATGATAGCCCCACAAGTATTAAGGAAGGGTCTACCAAAGATGATAGGATAGGTTTTACTAGCTTTTTTTTACCAAGTACTAGAAAATCAGCAGGATATTTAATCTAACCACAAAGGACTTCCACATCTCTTACAATACCAATGGGTCAAACTTGCTCTCTATTAGCAAGGTGAATAACCACATCAATGTCCTCAAGCTCACAAGGACCAATCTCATGCATAATTTCCCTATAAAGCTCATAAGGAATAGCACTAGAACTAGCACCAATATCACATAAACCATAGTAGTTATGACTACCAATTTTAACATAAAGCACATGAACACTAGCTTTTCTAACCTTCTTAGGATGAGATATAACATTAGTAGCATATTCACAGAAGACAATATGCTCATCCTCTATGTTTCTAGTGACAAGATCCTTCACAATAGCTACCACAGGCTCGATATCAATAAGCTCATCGGACCCTATAGTTTTCTTTGCACTTTTGCTAATCACATTGGACATAATAGAGTGTTCCCTTACCTTTGAGGGAAAAGGGATCTTCTCAACATAAGGTTCAGGCAAAATAGGATCAACAGTACAAACCTCTATACTGGTAGGAACGTGGGTAACAATGTCTTTATAAGGAGAATGGTACTTGTCCCACTCTTTCTTAGGAATCTCAGTATAATAGGCAAAAGCATTAAAACATTTTGCAAGGACTTGAGGATCAAGGCGAAACTTATTGCTAATATCACGGAATTTATCAGTTTCCGTAAAAGATTTAATGCATTCATAATCATAGTTTATACCTGACTTTCTTCCTTTGTCATTCTCCCAAGCCTCGGTATTATCTTGAATACGGTCTAAGAGATCCCATTTAGCTTATTCCTCCATACTTGTGAATGATCCAGCACAAGAAGCATCTAGTAAATCTTTATCATGAAGATAAAGCCTAGCATAAAAGTTATTGAGAATAATATTGTTAGGGGGTTCATGAATAGGACATTTAAGCATTAGTAGCTTCAATCTACCCCAAGCTTGAGTTGTACTCTCTCCATAAAGAGGCTAAAAGTTATATATAAGACTTCTATCCTTATGGATTTCACTGGGAGGATAAAATTTAGAGTAAAAGAGAGATGCCATTTCCTCCCATTCCATGGATTGTCCATTCTTTAGCAGCTTATACCATGCCTCAGCTCTCCCTTTTAAGGATATGGAGAGTAACTTCTTCTTCACCTGTTCAGTTGTGATATCTGCACACTTAAACAACCTGCATAATTCATGGATAAAAAGCAACTGATCACCAGGATGGACAGTTCCATCCCCAAAATAATAATTATCCATAACACGATTAACAATACTTGTAGGTATCTTAAAGGGATCTATCTCAACCGGAGGTGGTTCATCTACTACCATAGCAGTGGTAGTAGTTTTCCCAAACAGAAAACTAAGTGGGTTATCCATATTGGAAACAAAGTAACAAGCAGTAACAAAATCAATACTCACAGTGAAAGTTTCCCTTACCAGTTCCACTCTTCAATAGCGCTTCACTCCCCGGCAACGGCGCCAGAAAATAGTCTTGATGACCCACAAGTATAGGGGGTGTGTCGTAGTACTTTTGATAAATAAGAGTGTCGATCCCAACGAGGAGCAGAAGGTGCTGAAGAGTGGTATGGAGCAGGAAATCCCTGTGAATACTTAGCAAACAGATTTTTAGTGGTTTTCTGACAAGGCAACAAAACAAGGAGCAAGTAACATAAGTAACGAACAAACGGAGCAAGTGGCCCAATCCTTTCTTTGTAGGGTTCGCAGCATAGAAAACAAAAAAAATTCTATGATGTGAACTATATACCAAGATCTATCTACTAGATACAAACAACGGGCGGATGTATATCCGTAGAGTACATACCCTTGAAGACCGACAAAGCTTAACGAGTTCAACTCGTGGTTGATGTAGACGATCTCTTGCCGATCTCAAGATCGAGAGGAAGTCCTAGCGCCGCAAATCAGCAGCGCATCCGTGCTCGCACACACGTTTGAGGCACCGAGCAACCTACGACTCCTCGCTCCAGTGGCGATGCAGCGGAAGCACAACTCTTTCTTGCCGAATAGCCACCGGGAACATGTATCTCGCTAGTCCGAGACCATGGGGGATAAATTCTAGAGGGGGAGAGAGATCCTTCATGAGGAGGTGTGAGAGACAAGTGAGGAGGGGGGCTCCTTTTATGGGAGGAGGGGGGAACCCCAAGGGGGTGGCCGGCGCATGGGGGCTGCCCCCTTGCCCTCCCCTCTTCATGTGGGTGGACACTCCACTCACAAATCTCCTTTAAATTCCCTCCACTCAAAAGTCCACTCAAATTCCCATTAAATTTCCACCAAATTTAATGCAAACTCTCATTAAATAAAACTCTTTTATTTTATTCAGAATTTTGTCAATTACTTTAATGACAAACATTCACAAATAACCCCTTGCTAGAATTCTATTTCACATGCATAACCACTTTATGCAATTTCACCCGAAAACCTGTTTCGGTATCTAGTGAAATAAATTCCTGCGCTTGTTCATTCTTTCGGCATGAAACATTTGCTCCAATTGGATGTCGGTGTCTCTTAAGTGTGTCACCCTACGGTTCATGAATAATGCGGACATGATCGAGACCCCTCTCGGATCAATAATCAGAAGCGGGATCTGGAGACCCATACTGACTCCCACACATTCAACGATGACTTTCTTGTGATTGTCGGAACCTTTTACGCTAGTATCTTAATCCCTTTGTTTCACGATATATTACATGTCCGAGATTCGATCATCGGTATCTCCATACCTAGTTTGATCTCGTTATCGACATGCACTCTTTTCTCGTTCCTGTGATATAAAATTCTAGTGATCAAATCACTTGCTTGCAAGCTAATCAATGTGATATCACCGAGAGGGCCCAGAGTATATCTATCTGTCATCGGGATGAACAAATTCCACTCTCGATCCATGAGCCTCAACGTAACACTTTATTAGTTCTGAATCCATCTTTATAATCACCCTGTTACGGTGTGACGTTTGATGTTATCAAGAAACTCTTCCGGTGTTAGTGATTGACATGATCTCATGGTCTAAGGATTAGGATCACTTCGTAAGTTGTTATAGCAATATAAACTCAATGACTTTGATCATAATGCTATACTTCGGATGAATGTTCATCACACCATTACACTAATGTTGTGATCCTGTTATTAACAACATCCAATGTCCATGATCAGGAAACCTTGATCATCTTGTTAATCAACGAGCTAGTTTATGAGAGAGGCATAACTAGGAACTTTCTGTTTGTTTATTAAACACACATGTATTAATGTTTCCATATTAATACAATTATAGCATGCAAAATAAACATCTATCATATACTTGGAATACACATAATAAACACTTTATTGTTGCCTCTCAGGGCATATTCCCTTCAGTCTCCCACTTGCACTAGAGACAATAATCTAGTTACATAGTGATAAATCTAACACCCATTGAGTTCTGGTGTTGATCATGTTTTGCTCTAGGGAGAGTTTTATTCAACGGATCTGCTACATTGAGATCCGTATGTACTTTACAAATCTTTATATCTCCATCCTTGACATGCTCGCGGATGGAGTGAAACCGGCGCTTAATATGCTTGGAATGCTTGTGAGACCTTGGCTCTTTGGCATTGGCAATGGCACCATTGTTGTCACAATAGATCATCATTGGGTCCAACGCGTTTGCCACCACTCCTAGTTCGGATATGAACTCCTTCATCCAAACTGCTTCCTGAGCCGCTTCTGAAGCAGCAACATATTCGGCCTCCGTTGTTGATCTCGCTACCACAGGTTGTTTGGAGCTCCTCCAACTAACCGCTCCGCCATTCATGAGAAATACGTATCCGGATTGAGACTTAGAGTCATCCGGATCGGTGTCAAAGCTAGCGTCGACATAACACTTAGCGACGAGCTCTTCTTCACCTCCGTATACAAGAAACATATCCTTAGTTCTTCGTAAGTACTTAAGGATATTCTTGACCGCTATCCAGTGTTCCGAACCTGGATCCGATTGGTACCTACTAGTCAAACTAATAGCATGTGCCACATCCGGTCTTGTACATAGCATGGCGTACATTATAGAGCCTATGGCTGAAGCATAGGGGACTTTGTCCATTATCTCTCTTTCTTCCGCCGAAGCCGGACTTTGAGTCTTACTCAATGTCTTGCCTTGCAACATAGGTAAGAACCCCTTCTTACTTCCGTCCATTTTAAACTTCTTTAAAATCTTATCAAGGTATGTACTTTGCGATAGCCCTATTAGGTGCCTAGATCTATCTCTATAGATCTTTATGCCTAATATGTATGACGCTTCACCTAGGTCCTTCATTGAAAATTTGCTGTTTAGATAACTTTTAACACTGTTTAAAAGATCTATATCATTTCCGATCAATAATATGTCATCCACATATAATATCAGAAATGCCACATTGCTCCCACTCACTTTCTTGCAAATACAAGCTTCTCCATAAGTTTGGACAAATCTAAACTCTTTGATCACCTCATCAAAGCGGAGATTCCAACTTCGTGATGCTTGCTTCAATCCATAGATGGATCGCTGAAGCTTGCACACCTTGTTACCATCCTTAGGATCGACAAAACCCTTTGGTTGTATCATATACAACTCTTCTTCAATATTACCATTGATAAACGCGGTTTTGACATCCATCTGCCATATCTCATAATCGAAATATGCAGCAATTGCTAACATAATCCTAACTGACTTTAGCATCGCTACGGGAGAGAAAGTCTCATCGTAGTCAACTCCTTGAATTTGTCGAAACCCCTTTGCGACAAGTCGAGCTTTATAGACGGTCACATTACCATCAACATCAGGTTTCCTTTTGAAAATCCATTTGTTCTCCACGGCCTTTCGGTCGTAGGTATTTCCACCAAGTTCCAAACTTGATTTTCATACATGGATTCCATCTCGTATTTCATGGCTTATAACCATTTGTTGGAATCCGGGCTCATCATCGCTTCTTCATACGTCGCAGGGTCATCATTTTCATTAACCATGAAATTCATGACAGGATTTCCGTACAGCTCGGGAGCTGCACGCGTCCTGCTTAACCTGCGAGGTTCGGTAGTACTCTCTTTTGGAGTTTCATGATCATTATCATTAGTTCCCTCTTCAACAGGTGGAGCCAACTCCGGAACAACTTCTGACGCTGCGCTACTCGCCATACTTTGAAGAGAAGGTTCAATAACCTCTTCGAGTTCTACCTTCCTACTACACACACCTTTCGCGAGAAACTCTTTCTCTAGAAAGGATCCATTCTTGGCAACAAAAATCTTGCCCTCGGATCTGTGATAGAAGGAATACCCAATAGTTTCCTTAGGGTATCCTATGAAGACGCATTTTTCCGCTTTGGGTTCGAGTTTATCCGGTTGAAGTTTCTTCACATAAACATCGCATCCCCAAACTTTAAGAAATGACAGCTTAGGTTTGTTTCCAAACCACAATTCATACGGTGTCTTTTCAACGGATTTAGATGGTGCCCGATTTAAAGTGAATGCAACAGTTTCTAGTGCATAACCCCAAAATGACAATGGCAAGTCCGTCAGAGACATCATAGATCGAACCATATCTAATAAAGTACGATTACGACGTTCCGACACACCATTTCGCTGTGGTGTTCCGGCAGGTGTGAGTTGTGAAACAATTCCACACTCTTTCATGTGAGTGCTAAACTCGTAACTTAGATACTCACCTCCACGGTCGGACCGTAGAAATTTGATCTTTCTATTATGATGATTTTCCACTTCATTCTGAAATTCCTTGAACTTTTCAAAGGTTTCAGACTTGTGTTTGATCAAGTAGATATAACCGTATCTACTCAAATCATCCGTGAAAGTAACAAAATAACGATATCCACCTCGCGCCGACACACTCATTGGACCACATACATCAGAATGTATGATTTCCAATAAATCTGTCGCCCGTTCCATTGAACCGGAAAACGGCGTTCTAGTCATCTTGCCCATAAGGCATGGCTCACATGTATCAAATGATTCATAATCAAGTGATTCCAAAAGTCCATCCGAATGGAGCTTCTTCATGCGTTTAACGCCAATATGACCTAGACGGCAGTGCCACATATATGCGGATATATCATCATTAAGTTTAATCCTTTTAGCATCAACATTATGAATATGTGTAACATTATCATCGAGATCTAATAGAAATAAACCATTCATCATCGGTGCATGACCATAAAAGATTTCATTCATATAAATGGAACAACCATTGTTCTCGGATTTAAATGAATAACCACTTCGCATCAAACACGATCCAGATACAATGTTCATGCTCAGTGCAGGCACCAGATAACATTTATTCAAGTTTATAACTAATCCCGACGGCAAGTGGAGAGGCAGCGTTCGGACGGCGATCACATCAACGCTTGATCCATTGCCGACACGCATCTTGACCTCACACCTTGCTAGCGGTCGCTTGTTCCGCAGCCCCTGATTCGAGTTACAAATATTAGCAACTGAACCGGTATCAAATACCCAGGTGCTACTGCGAGCACTAGTCAAGTACACATCAATAACATGTATATCATATATACCTTTGTTTGCCTTGCCGGCCTTCTTGTCTGCCAGATACTTGGGGCAGTTGCGCTTCTAGTGGCCAGTCCCCTTACAATAGTAGCACTCGGAATCAGACTTAGGTCCAACACGGGGTTTCTTTTCAGGCGCGACAACAGGCTTGCCGCCCTTACTTCCCTTCCGTTTTCTCTTCTTGTCTTTCTTGAAACCAGTGTTCCTATTGATCATCAACACTTGATGTTCCTTTTTGATCTCCACTTCTACAGTTTTAAGCATTGACAGAAGCTCGGGGAGAGACTTCTTCATGCCTTGCATATTATAGTTCATCACGAAGCTCTTATAGCTAGGTGGCAGAGACTGCAGAACACGATGGATGCCTAAGTCAATAGGAATCGATATTCCCAAGGACACAAGCTTATCGGCGTAACCCGACATCTTGAGTGCATGCTCACTAACGGAGCTGTGCTCTTCCATCATGCAGCTAAAGAACTTTTCTGAAGTGTTGTAGCTCTCTACAGCATCATGTCTGTCGAAAATCATTTTCAACTCACCTATTGTATCAAATGCATTGCCGTTTTCGAAACGCTTTCGAAGTTCCGGCCCTAGCCCATACAATATGCCGCAATGAACTAAGTTGTGGTCCTCCTGACGAGTCTGATAGACATTCTTCTCCTTGTCAGGGGCATCATCAAAAGGTGGGGGGCCTAACGGCGCTTCTAGCACATATTGCTTTTGTGCAGCAGAGAGGAGAATCCTCAAATTCATGGCCCATTCGGTAAAGTTTCTACCGTTCGTTGCTAGTTTCTCTTTCTCCATGAACACATTGAAATTAAAAGCAGGTGGTGCCATCTACAACAGAATTTGTAAAGTTTAGACTAAGTGTATGATAGATTGAGTTCAACTAATCTATATTACGAATGAACTCCCACTCAAAAACGACATCCCTCGTGCCTTTTTGGTGATTACATGAACCAAATCCACTACACCAAGTCCGATCATCACGAGAGTCGGTATAGCTTCAAAGGCGAGCATCAAATGGTCATCATATCAACTATATGACTCATGCTTAACCTTTCGGTCCGTGTTCCGAGGCCATGTCTATACATGCTAGGCTCGCCAAGTTAGAACCTTAGTATTCGCGTGTGTAACTGTTTTACACCCGAAATATGGTCGTGGATCCAAGAACACCCGATCATCACGTGATGTCTTGGAGCGACGAAAACATAATCGGTGCATACTAAAGGAAGAACACATTCTTATCTTGATATTTAAATGAGGGATCATCTTATTATGCTAACAAAGCGCTAAACAAGCAATATAAGATGCTATCAAACATCATATGTTTATTAGTGAAATTATATGGTTCCCGCAGATGATCTCTATCATGTGCATCGTGGTATGATCACTATCATACCTATATGTGTAAATCCAAGGTCTATGGATTTTACACGCTATGTGTGTTGTAAGAGTATCATCTCATACTTCTACTTACAACACTACCATATCATAACACTAGCCCAGCAACACTCTAAACTAGACGCCTCTAATTTATCCATTGAAAGTTTTACGTGGCTTAGGGCTTTCGAGATAGAACCTTTCTTACCTACGAACATGAACCACAACGAGGATAATCAAATTGTTGACAACTCGCTTGCAAAATAGATATTGACTATAGTAGGAGAGACAGACACCCGCTAGCCACTTATGCAAACTAGTTGCATGTCAAGCGTGGAACAGGTCTCATGTGCGAGGACATGTAAAGTTTGTCTGGGCCGCTTCATCCCACTATGCCACCAATATCCAAAATTACAACAAAGGAGCAACAACATGATCATTATCGCCCACAGACTCATATGTGTACTACCCGTGTAAAGTATCTACGCATAGATCCGGCTCTGATACCACTGTAGGGTTCGCAGCATAGAAAACAAAAAAATTCCTACGATGTGAACTATATACCAAGATCTATCTACTAGATACAAACAACGGGCGGATGTATATCCGTAGAGAACATACCCTTGAAGACCGACAAAGCTTAGCGAGTTCAACTCGTGGTTGATGTAGACGATCTCTTGCCGATCTCAAGATCGAGAGGAAGTCCTAGCCCCGCAAATCAGCAGCGCATCCGTGCTCGCACACACGTTCGAGGCACCGAGCAACCTCCGCCTCCTCGCTCCAGCGATGCAGCGGAAGCACAACTATTTCTTGCCGAATAGCCACCGGGAACATGTATCTCGCTAGTCCGAGACCATGGGGGATAAATTCTAGAGGGGGAGAGAGATCCTTCACGAGGAGGTGTGAGAGACAAGTGAGGAGGGGGGCTCCTTTTATAGGAGGAGGGGGAACCCCAAGGGGGTGGCCGGCGCATGGGGGCTGCCCCCTTGCCCTCCCCTCTTCATGTGGGGGGACACTCCACTCACAAATCTCCTTTAAATTCCCTCCACTCAAAAGTCCACTCAAATTCCCATTAAATTTCCACCAAATTTAATGCAAACTCTCATTAAATAAAACTCTTTTATTTTATTCAGAATTTTGTCAATTACTTTAATGACAAACATTCACAAATAACCCCTTGCTAGAATTCTATTTCACATGCATAACCACTTTATGCAATTTCACCCGAAAACCTGTTTCGGTATCTAGTGAAATAAATTCCTGCGCTTGTTCATTCTTTCAGCATGAAACATTTGCTCCAATTGGATGTCGGTGTCTCTTAAGTGTGTCACCCTACGGTTCATGAATAATGCGGACATGATCGAGACCCCTCTCGGATCAATAATCAGAAGCGGGATCTGGAGACCCATACTGACTCCCACACATTCAACGATGACTTTCTTGTGATTGTCGGAACCTTTTACGCTAGTATCTTAATCCCTTTGTTTCACGATATATTACATGTCCGAGATTCGATCATCGGTATCTCCATACCTAGTTTGATCTCGTTATCGACATGCACTCTTTTCTCGTTCCTGTGATATAAAATTCTAGTGATCAAATCACTTGCTTGCAAGCTAATCAATGTGATATCACCGAGAGGGCCCAGAGTATATCTATCTGTCATCGGGATGAACAAATTCCACTCTCGATCCATGAGCCTCAACGTAACACTTTATTAGTTCTGAATCCATCTTTATAATCACCCTGTTACGGTGTGACGTTTGATGTTATCAAGAAACTCTTCCGGTGTTAGTGATTGACATGATCTCATGGTCTAAGGATTAGGATCACTTCGTAAGTTGTTATAGCAATATAAACTCAATGACTTTGATCATAATGCTATACTTCGGATGAATGTTCATCACACCATTACACTAATGTTGTGATCCTGTTATTAACAACATCCAATGTCCATGATCAGGAAACCTTGATCATCTTGTTAATCAACGAGCTAGTTTATGAGAGAGGCATAACTAGGAACTTTCTGTTTGTTTATTAAACACACATGTATTAATGTTTCCATATTAATACAATTATAGCATGCAAAATAAACATCTATCATATACTTGGAATACACATAATAAACACTTTATTGTTGCCTCTCAGGGCATATTCCCTTCAGTCTCCCACTTGCACTAGAGACAATAATCTAGTTACATAGTGATAAATCTAACACCCATTGAGTTCTGGTGTTGATCATGTTTTGCTCTAGGGAGAGTTTTATTCAACGGATCTGCTACATTGAGATCCGTATGTACTTTACAAATCTTTATATCTCCATCCTTGACATGCTCGCGGATGGAGTGAAACCGGCGCTTAATATGCTTGGAATGCTTGTGAGACCTTGGCTCTTTGGCATTGGCAATGGCACCATTGTTGTCACAATAGATCATCATTGGGTCCAACGCGTTTGCCACCACTCCTAGTTCGGATATGAACTCCTTCATCCAAACTGCTTCCTGAGCCGCTTCTGAAGCAGCAACATATTCGGCCTCCGTTGTTGATCTCGCTACCACAGGTTGTTTGGAGCTCCTCCAACTAACCGCTCCGCCATTCATGAGAAATACGTATCCGGATTGAGACTTAGAGTCATCCGGATCGGTGTCAAAGCTAGCGTCGACATAACACTTAGCGACGAGCTCTTCTTCACCTCCGTATACAAGAAACATATCCTTAGTTCTTCGTAAGTACTTAAGGATATTCTTGACCGCTATCCAGTGTTCCGAACCTGGATCCGATTGGTACCTACTAGTCAAACTAATAGCATGTGCCACATCCGGTCTTGTACATAGCATGGCGTACATTATAGAGCCTATGGCTGAAGCATAGGGGACTTTGTCCATTATCTCTCTTTCTTCCGCCGAAGCCGGACTTTGAGTCTTACTCAATGTCTTGCCTTGCAACATAGGTAAGAACCCCTTCTTACTTCCGTCCATTTTAAACTTCTTTAAAATCTTATCAAGGTATGTACTTTGCGATAGCCCTATTAGGTGCCTAGATCTATCTCTATAGATCTTTATGCCTAATATGTATGACGCTTCACCTAGGTCCTTCATTGAAAATTTGCTGTTTAGATAACTTTTAACACTGTTTAAAAGATCTATATCATTTCCGATCAATAATATGTCATCCACATATAATATCAGAAATGCCACATTGCTCCCACTCACTTTCTTGCAAATACAAGCTTCTCCATAAGTTTGGACAAATCTAAACTCTTTGATCACCTCATCAAAGCGGAGATTCCAACTTCGTGATGCTTGCTTCAATCCATAGATGGATCGCTGAAGCTTGCACACCTTGTTACCATCCTTAGGATCGACAAAACCCTTTGGTTGTATCATATACAACTCTTCTTCAATATTACCATTGATAAACGCGGTTTTGACATCCATCTGCCATATCTCATAATCGAAATATGCAGCAATTGCTAACATAATCCTAACTGACTTTAGCATCGCTACGGGAGAGAAAGTCTCATCGTAGTCAACTCCTTGAATTTGTCGAAACCCCTTTGCGACAAGTCGAGCTTTATAGACGGTCACATTACCATCAACATCAGGTTTCCTTTTGAAAATCCATTTGTTCTCCACGGCCTTTCGGTCGTAGGTATTTCCACCAAGTTCCAAACTTGATTTTCATACATGGATTCCATCTCGTATTTCATGGCTTATAACCATTTGTTGGAATCCGGGCTCATCATCGCTTCTTCATACGTCGCAGGGTCATCATTTTCATTAACCATGAAATTCATGACAGGATTTCCGTACAGCTCGGGAGCTGCACGCGTCCTGCTTAACCTGCGAGGTTCGGTAGTACTCTCTTTTGGAGTTTCATGATCATTATCATTAGTTCCCTCTTCAACAGGTGGAGCCAACTCCGGAACAACTTCCGACGCTGCGCTACTCGCCATACTTTGAAGAGAAGGTTCAATAACCTCTTCGAGTTCTACCTTCCTACTACACACACCTTTCGCGAGAAACTCTTTCTCTAGAAAGGATCCATTCTTGGCAACAAAAATCTTGCCCTCGGATCTCTGATAGAAGGAATACCCAATAGTTTCCTTAGGGTATCCTATGAAGACGCATTTTTCCGCTTTGGGTTCGAGTTTATCCGGTTGAAGTTTCTTCACATAAACATCGCATCCCCAAACTTTAAGAAATGACAGCTTAGGTTTGTTTCCAAACCACAATTCATACGGTGTCTTTTCAACGGATTTAGATGGTGCCCGATTTAAAGTGAATGCAACAGTTTCTAGTGCATAACCCCAAAATGACAATGGCAAGTCCGTCAGAGACATCATAGATCGAACCATATCTAATAAAGTACGATTACGACGTTCCGACACACCATTTCGCTGTGGTGTTCCGGCAGGTGTGAGTTGTGAAACAATTCCACACTCTTTCATGTGAGTGCTAAACTCGTAACTTAGATACTCACCTCCACGGTCGGACCGTAGAAATTTGATCTTTCTATTATGATGATTTTCCACTTCATTCTGAAATTCCTTGAACTTTTCAAAGGTTTCAGACTTGTGTTTGATCAAGTAGATATAACCGTATCTACTCAAATCATCCGTGAAAGTAACAAAATAACGATATCCACCTCGCGCCGACACACTCATTGGACCACATACATCAGAATGTATGATTTCCAATAAATCTGTCGCCCGTTCCATTGAACCGGAAAACGGCGTTCTAGTCATCTTGCCCATAAGGCATGGCTCACATGTATCAAATGATTCATAATCAAGTGATTCCAAAAGTCCATCCGAATGGAGCTTCTTCATGCGTTTAACGCCAATATGACCTAGACGGCAGTGCCACATATATGCGGATATATCATCATTAAGTTTAATCCTTTTAGCATCAACATTATGAATATGTGTAACATTATCATCGAGATCTAATAGAAATAAACCATTCATCATCGGTGCATGACCATAAAAGATTTCATTCATATAAATGGAACAACCATTGTTCTCGGATTTAAATGAATAACCACTTCGCATCAAACACGATCCAGATACAATGTTCATGCTCAGTGCAGGCACCAGATAACATTTATTCAAGTTTATAACTAATCCCGACGGCAAGTGGAGAGGCAGCGTTCGGACGGCGATCACATCAACGCTTGATCCATTGCCGACACGCATCTTGACCTCACACCTTGCTAGCGGTCGCTTGTTCCGCAGCCCCTGATTCGAGTTACAAATATTAGCAACTGAACCGGTATCAAATACCCAGGTGCTACTGCGAGCACTAGTCAAGTACACATCAATAACATGTATATCATATATACCTTTGTTTGCCTTGCCGGCCTTCTTGTCTGCCAGATACTTGGGGCAGTTGCGCTTCCAGTGGCCAGTCCCCTTACAATAGTAGCACTCGGAATCAGACTTAGGTCCAACACGGGGTTTCTTTTCAGGCGCGACAACAGGCTTGCCGCCCTTACTTCCCTTCCGTTTTCTCTTCTTGTCTTTCTTGAAACCAGTGTTCCTATTGATCATCAACACTTGATGTTCCTTTTTGATCTCCACTTCTACAGTTTTAAGCATTGACAGAAGCTCGGGGAGAGACTTCTTCATGCCTTGCATATTATAGTTCATCACGAAGCTCTTATAGCTAGGTGGCAGAGACTGCAGAACACGATGGATGCCTAAGTCAATAGGAATCGATATTCCCAAGGACACAAGCTTATCGGCGTAACCCGACATCTTGAGTGCATGCTCACTAACGGAGCTGTGCTCTTCCATCATGCAGCTAAAGAACTTTTCTGAAGTGTTGTAGCTCTCTACAGCATCATGTCTGTCGAAAATCATTTTCAACTCACCTATTGTATCAAATGCATTGCCGTTTTCGAAACGCTTTCGAAGTTCCGGCCCTAGCCCATACAATATGCCGCAATGAACTAAGTTGTGGTCCTCCTGACGAGTCTGATAGACATTCTTCTCCTTGTCAGGGGCATCATCAAAAGGTGGGGGGCCTAACGGCGCTTCTAGCACATATTGCTTTTGTGCAGCAGAGAGGAGAATCCTCAAATTCATGGCCCATTCGGTAAAGTTTCTACCGTTCGTTGCTAGTTTCTCTTTCTCCATGAACACATTGAAATTAAAAGCAGGTGGTGCCATCTACAACAGAATTTGTAAAGTTTAGACTAAGTGTATGATAGATTGAGTTCAACTAATCTATATTACGAATGAACTCCCACTCAAAAACGACATCCCTCGTGCCTTTTTGGTGATTACATGAACCAAATCCACTACACCAAGTCCGATCATCACGAGAGTCGGTATAGCTTCAAAGGCGAGCATCAAATGGTCATCATATCAACTATATGACTCATGCTTAACCTTTCGGTCCGTGTTCCGAGGCCATGTCTATACATGCTAGGCTCGCCAAGTTAGAACCTTAGTATTCGCGTGTGTAACTGTTTTACACCCGAAATATGGTCGTGGATCCAAGAACACCCGATCATCACGTGATGTCTTGGAGCGACGAAAACATAATCGGTGCATACTAAAGGAAGAACACATTCTTATCTTGATATTTAAATGAGGGATCATCTTATTATGCTAACAAAGCGCTAAACAAGCAATATAAGATGCTATCAAACATCATATGTTTATTAGTGAAATTATATGGTTCCCGCAGATGATCTCTATCATGTGCATCGTGGTATGATCACTATCATACCTATATGTGTAAATCCAAGGTCTATGGATTTTACACGCTATGTGTGTTGTAAGAGTATCATCTCATACTTCTACTTACAACACTACCATATCATAACACTAGCCCAGCAACACTCTAAACTAGACGCCTCTAATTTATCCATTGAAAGTTTTACGTGGCTTAGGGCTTTCGAGATAGAACCTTTCTTACCTACGAACATGAACCACAACGAGGATAATCAAATTGTTGACAACTCGCTTGCAAAATAGATATTGACTATAGTAGGAGAGACAGACACCCGCTAGCCACTTATGCAAACTAGTTGCATGTCAAGCGTGGAACAGGTCTCATGTGCGAGGACATGTAAAGTTTGTCTGGGCCGCTTCATCCCACTATGCCACCAATATCCAAAATTACAACAAAGGAGCAACAACATGATCATTATCGCCCACAGACTCATATGTGTACTACCCGTGTAAAGTATCTACGCATAGATCCGGCTCTGATACCACTGTAGGGTTCGCAGCATAGAAAACAAAAAAATTCCTACGATGTGAACTATATACCAAGATCTATCTACTAGATACAAACAACGGGCGGATGTATATCCGTAGAGAACATACCCTTGAAGACCGACAAAGCTTAGCGAGTTCAACTCGTGGTTGATGTAGACGATCTCTTGCCGATCTCAAGATCGAGAGGAAGTCCTAGCCCCGCAAATCAGCAGCGCATCCGTGCTCGCACACACGTTCGAGGCACCGAGCAACCTCCGCCTCCTCGCTCCAGCGATGCAGCGGAAGCACAACTATTTCTTGCCGAATAGCCACCGGGAACATGTATCTCGCTAGTCCGAGACCATGGGGGATAAATTCTAGAGGGGGAGAGAGATCCTTCACGAGGAGGTGTGAGAGACAAGTGAGGAGGGGGGCTCCTTTTATAGGAGGAGGGGGAACCCCAAGGGGGTGGCCGGCGCATGGGGGCTGCCCCCTTGCCCTCCCCTCTTCATGTGGGGGGACACTCCACTCACAAATCTCCTTTAAATTCCCTCCACTCAAAAGTCCACTCAAATTCCCATTAAATTTCCACCAAATTTAATGCAAACTCTCATTAAATAAAACTCTTTTATTTTATTCAGAATTTTGTCAATTACTTTAATGACAAACATTCACAAATAACCCCTTGCTAGAATTCTATTTCACATGCATAACCACTTTATGCAATTTCACCCGAAAACCTGTTTTCGGTATCTAGTGAAATAAATTCCTGCGCTTGTTCATTCTTTCGGCATGAAACATTTGCTCTAATTGGATGTCGGTGTCTCTTAAGTGTGTCACACTACGGTTCGTGAATAATGCGGACATGATCGAGACCCCTCTCGGATCAATAATCAGAAGCGGGATCTGGAGACCCATACTGACTCCCACACATTCAACGTTGACTTTCTTGTGATCGTCGGAACCTTTTACGCTAGTATCTTAATCCCTTTGTTTCACGATATATTACATGTCCGAGATTCGATCATCAGTATCTCCATACCTAGTTTGATCTCGTTACCAACATGCACTCTTTTCTCGTTCTTGTGATATAACATTCTAGTGATCATATCACTTGCTTGCAAGCTAATCAATGTGATATCACCGAGAGGGCCCAGAGTATATCTATCCGTCATCGGGATGAACAAATTCCACTCTCGATCCATGAGCCTCAAAATAACACTTTATTAGTTCTGAATCCATCTTTATAATCACCCTGTTACGGTGTGACGTTTGATGTTATCAAGAAACTCTTGCGGTGTTAGTGATTGACATGATCTCATGGTCTAAGGATTAGGATCACTTCGTAAGTTGTTATAGCAATATAAACTCAATGACTTTGATCATAATGCTATACTTCGGATGAATGTTCATCACACCATTACACTAATGTTGTGATCCCGTTATTAACAACATCCAATGTCCATGATCAGGAAACCTTGATCATCTTGATAATCAACGAGCTAGTTTATGAGAGAGGCATAACTAGGAACTTTCTGTTTGTTTATTAAACACACGTGTATTAACGTTTCCGTATTAATACAATTATAGCATGCAAAATAAAAATCTATCATATACTTGGAATACACATAATAAACACTTTATTATTGCCTCTCAGGGCATATTCCCTTCATTCTTAGCAAAGGACAAGCCGGTGGAAATACTTATAAGGACCAAACGTTTTCGAGGACAAATGGGAATTCTGTCAAGTGCTTTCGCTTCAAATAACTGATTACTCTTCTTTGGTGTTTGTAAGTGTTGTGTGGGTGAACCCGTGCTAACATACCGCCCTTCCTAGGACTAATACATACTTGTGATTAAACCCCCTGCAAACATCCGTAACTACAGGAAAGTAATTAAGATATAAATCTAACCATAGCTTTAAACTCTGAGATCCTACGCTCCCTTGTGCAAAGGTGTCCTAACGGGGGTTCAGGTTTCTGTCACTCCGGCAACCCCGCGACTAGTATCCAAATACACAATGCATTCCCTGTGGCATCCTGCAAAACCACTACTAGAAAATCGTGTTGTTTTTGTGCATTGCATCATCATGACCGCATGTTCATGCCATCATGCCACCTTGCATTTGAGCATCGTCATCAACATGCATATATTAGTCTAAAACTATTTTAATAAAACCCCTTTTTCATTTTTACAAACGTCCCTCTCTTTATTCAAATGCAAAACCTCGGTCTTTTCTGGAACTTGTATTTTATCTAAAACTATATTTCAAAACGTTTTGTTTTATAAAAATGATAAGATATTTTTACCGGGGAGGCCGCCACCGGCCAGGCCCAAAGGGCCCAGCTGGCAGCAGCCTACTACCCGGCCCAAACTAGACAAAACCTAGACCAACCACAAACCCTAATCTAGTCAAACCCTAACCTACCCCATCCCCACACCCCGCACCCAGTTCCCTCCACCCGCCGCCACTCCCCCTGGACACCCTCTGGACCCGACCTCCACACGACGCACGCACATGCCCAGCCCGACACCAACCAGGAACCGCCCCGTAACCCCCTGGCCCCATCCTGATCGCCGCTTCCCCGTCCTCGATACACCAGCCTCGACGCTCCCTCTCTCTCTCCCAGCCCAAGTCCGCCGCCACCAGCGCGTACCCTCCACCGCCGTCCTGCCCCGGTCGCCCCCTCCCTCGTAGCCCCGGCGCGGCGCCGCCCTTGGCCGCGTCCCCGAGCACCGCCCTTCGCCGTCCCCACCTGCTCCGCCAGCCTCCCTCTCCTCTCCTCTGGTCGCCCGCCGGCGCCGAATTCCTCCTCCCTCCAGCGACGCCCGCGGCCAGTCCGCCAGGCGCCACCATCCCCGCCGCGTCGCTCCCCGTCTGGTCGCCCTGCAACCCTCGCCGGCCGCGCCTCTGCCGCCGTCGACCTCCACCAACCCCGGTGCCGGCCCCGCCACCGAGCCCGCGTCTCCGGCGCCTCCCTCCCCATCCGCCGGCCTCCAGCACCCGGCTCGCGTCCGGCCGCCCTTCTGCGCGACCTCGCCGCCGCCGGCAGAGTCCCCTCTCCCCAACGCCTGACTGCCACCTCGCCGTCGACCCCTAGGCGCCGTCGTCGCCCCCACCTCGCCTGGCCCCGCCACCGTCCTGGCGAGCCCGACCTCGCCGCCGGTGCTCCTCTCCGGCCTGGCGCCGCCCTACCCCGGGCCTCCTCCGCCGGTCTCTTCTCTTCCCTCCTCCTCACATGCGACCCGGCGCGCGTCCCCTAGCTCTTTGTGCGTCCTCAAGCTGCTGTGTATGTGCGACTTGGGCACTGCCTTGGTCCCAGCACATGAAGATGGTAGATGGTTTTTCTCTGTTCTGAAGTGATGACTGTAATCTCCGTCCGTGGCCGCATGTGTATATTCATGTGTTGCCAGGTTTCAATGCCGAGCTATGTCCCTGCGCACACTGTTGAACGTCGAGGTCATCTTTTGTTGTCCATTCGACCGCTCCGGACTTCCCAGAGATGTGCTCACCTTCACCAAGCTCCCGGGACCCGAAGACCGCGGAGCGCCGATGCCCCTTCCCAGGAAGACCGCAAGACATCCTTCCCGGGATTTGAGACCGAACCCGGGCGCGCCAAGCTCTTCGACCCGAGACCCCGGGGCGACAAGTACTCCGTCCCGGACACCAAGTTCTGCATCCCGAACGCCAAGACCGGCCCATGTTGAGACCCGAAGACCGACCCTCCCGAAGATCCGAATCCCTGAGACCGAACCCCGAACCCCCGGAACCAAGATCGCCGAACCCATGTGTGAACCTTTCCTGAGCCCCTATTTTATAGATGTTAGATATAAAAATTGTGCATATTAAATTGCCATGCTTGCATACATATTGTCATGTGGGTTGGGGGCACTATGCTGATTCACCTTATAATTAAATATGGGGCCCATATGCGGGCAAATCTAGTCTTATATTGGCCTCATTTAAATTTGTGTAGCGAACCGGTGTCATCTTTTGCCTTGTTAAGACAACCTTTAATTTGCGGGGTAGATAATTAACATGAACCATCTAATTAATTGTCGGGACCCCGGTTTCGCTTAATATGATCTAATTGCATTGCACCTTTGCCATGTCATGCATCATACATGTATCATGCCCTATCTTCTGCCGTTGTATTAAATATTGCATCCGGTGTTTCTTCTAGTGTTTTGCTTCTTCGCGGACTAGGCCGTTGAGTTGATGTGAGCTTCGCCCCGATTTTCGGATGAATCTTCGACAATGTTTTCAGGCGAGCACCTTCCCCCTTTTCTACCTATCTTACTTTTATAGTATTTATTCCCTCATGTTGATCTATTGCTATCTGTGTTGCGTTGCTCTAGTTTTCGCACCCGTGAAATCCCTTGCAGCCTTATATTGCCTTGGACACCTCCTATTACCTGTTGTTTGGTAGATAGTTGGACCTGCGCGTCGTAGTCGCTTGCTCAAGTGCTGTTGCGTGCCGCCAAGTACCACAGTTGTTGGAGTATTGTCGCATGTTTAATGTTGAAGTTGATCATAACTTTAATTACTGTTTAAAAACTAAAATTGAAGTAGGTAAGCAGAGGCACAGGTGGGCAATAGATGTTATTTGGTTGTTAACCGTCCACTTGTGTCCCGTAGAACCCCGAGTACTTGATACCTGTTCCTTGAATATTCGCGCTATCCACATCCGGGAGGATTATGGGACCCCCCTGAGCCAGAGCTTGATTCATTCTTATTTCTTGGGGCCACAAACTAGTTTGAAGTTTTATTTACTATCTCGTACTTATGCCATGCTTTACTGCTTTATTACGATTGTGCGAGGAGCACACTGTGCTGTTTAGGTAAGCAGAGTGTTTTCGCGGTATCGACAATCCCAGTTTTGGGTTCCCAGTCGTTTACAGCCATTGTCGCAAACCTTGAGTCCGTCTCAGAGTCAGCTAACTTCGTTGCGGGTCTACTCAATGGGGTGGCCCCCTGAAATATTTACGAATCCTGTGATTGCTTTGTCGTGAAAACCTTGTTGGGTTTTGATTTGGTTTTTCCGAGGTTGATCGAGTGTGTGTTGCTATTTGTGCACCCCTGCAGGGTAAAACTTTCTGAAAGCCGTGTCCGCGGTTATGGACGACTTGGAGCACAGTATATCGATCATAGACAACTATAACTAAAGTAGTGCTATAAATTTGACTTTATAATGACTAGTAATCAGCTTCACTATAATGGAATGGCTAAATAAAACTGCCAACAATTGCTTGCTTGGGTTGTCGCTTGCGACCATTGTATCTGACTAGTAAGTATTGCAACTATAACGGAATGGCTAAATAAAAGTACCAACAACTGCTGGGTTTTGGGATATCTCATGCTATTTGTATCTGACTAGTAAGTGCTGCAACTACAACGGAATGATTAACTAAAAGTGCCCACTGCTTATTTCATCAGGATGATTATCTATACTTGACTAGTAATTGCTGTAACGATAACTGAATAAATAAAACTGCCAACTATGTGAGTTCCTCGGTTGACTTCCTCGTTTGGTATCGAGGGGGAAATACCAGGATGGGTATGTTTGGTGGTAGTATCAGGTTGGTTCCGAATAGGTCTTTCTTACCCCTCTCTGATTGCCGCCAGTTGTATCGAGTCTCTATAGGTTGTTTAGTGCATGCTGCCGCTGCCGCTTCAGTCCACCATACCTATGTAGGCGAGGACCGCCGAATTCTAGCCTCGCCGTGTACTGGCCTCAGTACTGACGCTCCTCTTTTTCCTCTGCCCTTTGTCGGCACCCCTTTTGTTTAAGCAGGTCTTGAGATCGACGTCGTTAGCAGGGTTACCCTTCCGGCTTGGCCTGGGCAGGGTTATGGACGCCATTGGTTATTCTTCAGGGCTCTTAGCCCCATTTGCATCTTGTCCGTAGTCGGACGCTGTATCATTTTCAAGGTGATTTGGATCTTTGTATTGTATATCTGTATTCTTGACTCTTTGAGTCATTGTTGTATATATCTGTTCTGTGGGTCCCATCGAGGACTGTTGTGTAATGTTATTACTTCGTTTTCCACCCGCACGAAAGTGCCTGGTGGGCACCTTTGAATCGTTTTTATGCGGGTTTGGCGGGAATCGCTGAAACTTGCATAGGTCCGATTCTGAGGGTGTTACAGAGTGGTATCAGAGCTCAGCAGTTGCGATACCCCACAAGTCCAGCCTGTAGGATAACCTAGCTAACGGCCAAAGTAGAGTGTCAAAACTATTTTTTTTGCAAAATCGGTTGGATAGTTCTGAGTAGGTATGATTTTACTCCTTACCCCTCTGCTGCTCTCCTCTCACCTCTGCGAGTTTTGAATCTTCTCTCTTACCTTCTTCTAGTCCAGGAATTCTCTTGGTTGGGTTTTCGTCGTACCTTCAGGGTTTTCGCTTCCTCCTTTGGTAACGGTGTTGCTACATCTGGTCTTCATTCTATCCGAGGAATCCTTCGTCTGGTGGGCTTCTCTTTGTTCCTTCTCGTGCCTTCCGGTGTTTTCCGACGCGAAGACATCATCTACGCCAGACCCGATGCAGAGTCTGCATCACTCCTTTGTTTCCGAACCTCGCTTGTCGAGATCTTCAGTCTGAATTTTGAGAGTTGGTTGCATAATCTGTTATTCGTGTACAGAGTAATGCTTTGAGTGCGGGATGGAGTCGCGACCATACCACTACTCTTATCATTTGCTTTGTATATTGAATGGTGGATCGATGCAATTCTACTCCTTCCATGGAAGTTAGAGGTGGCCTTGCCTTTAACTTCGTCCGTTGTTTATCCGGAGTGCTCTCTTGACGAACGTGAACAACGACCCTTTGTTGGTGGTGTCGCCATTTTTCAAGCTGAATAAAGAACCCATTGTTAGTGGTGTCGCGAGGATCTACACGGAGCGAGAAGACGAAGATCGCCGACCTTCCTTCCGGTACCATGAGGCGGATCTCGAGGGCGAGATCAATTGTTAGTGGTGTCGAATTGTGGCATCCCGCAAAACCACTACTAGAAAATCGCGTTGTTTTTGTGCATTGCATCATCATGACCGCATGTTCATGCCATCATGCCACCTTGCATTTGAGCATCGTCATCAACATGCATATATTAGTCTAAAACTATTTTAATAAACCCCCTTTTTCATTTTTACAAACGTCCCTCTCTTTATTCAAATGCAAAACCTCGGTCTTTTCTGGAACTTGTATTTTATCTAAAACTATATTTCAAAACGTTTTGTTTTATAAAAATGATAAGATATTTTTACCGGGGAGGCCGCCACCGGCCAGGCCCAAAGGGCCCAGCTGGCAGCATCCTACTACCCGGCCCAAACTAGACAAAACCTAGACCAACCACAAACCCTAATCTAGTCAAACCCTAACCTACCCCATCCCCACACCCCGCACCCAGTTCCCTCCACCCGCCGCCACTCCCCCTGGACACCCTCTGGACCCGACCTCCACACGACGCACGCACATGCCCAGCCCGACACCAACCAGGAACCGCCACGTAACCCCCTGGCCCCACCCTGATCGCCGCTTCCCCGTCCTCGATACCCCAGCCTCGACGCTCCCTCTCTCTCTCTCCCAGCCCAAGTCCGCCGCCACCAGCGCGTACCCTCTACCGCCGTCCTGCCCCGGTCGCCCCTCCTCCCTCATAGCCCCGGCGCGGCGCCGCCCTTAGCCGCGTCCCCGAGCACCGCCCTTCGCCGTCCCCACCTGCTCTGCCAGCCTCCCTCTCCTCTCCTCTGGTCGCCCGTCGGCGCCGAATTCCTCCTCCCTCCGGCGACGCCCGCGGCCAGCCCGCCAGGCGCCACCATCCCCGCCGCGTCGCTCCCCGTCTGGTCGCCCTGCAACCCTCGCCGGCCGCGCCTCTGCCGCCGTCGACCTCCACCAACCCCGGCGCCGGCCCCACCACCGAGCCCGCGTCTCCGGCGCCTCCCTCCCCATCCGTCGGCCTCCAGCACCCGGCTCGCGTTCGGCCGCCCTTCTGCGCGACCTCGCCGCCGCCGGCAGAGGCCCCTCTCCCCAACGCCTGACCGCCACCTCGCCGTCGACCCCTAGGCGCCGCCGTCGCCCCCACCTCGCCTGGCCCCGCCACCGTCCTGGCGAGCCCGACCTCGCCGCCGGTGCTCCTCTCCGGCCTGGCGCCGCCCTACCCCGGGCCTCCTCCGCCGGTCTCTGCTCTTCCCTCCTCCTCACATGCGACCCGACGCGCGTCTCCTAGCTCTTTGTGCGTCCTCAAGCTGCTGTGTATGTGCGACTTGGGCACTGCCTTGGTCCCAGCACATGAAGATGGTAGATGGTTTTTCTCTGTTCTGAAGTGATGACTGTAATCTCCGTACGTGGCTGCATGTGTATATTCATGTGTCTTTGTGTTGTCAGGTTTCAATGCCGAGCTATGTCCCTGCGCACACTGTTGAACGTCGAGGTCATCTTTTGTTGTCCATTCGACCGCTCCGGACTTCCCAGAGATGTGCTCACCTTCACCAAGCTCCCGGGACCCGAAGACCGTGGAGCTCCGATGCCCCTTCCCAGGAAAACCGCAAGACATCCTTCCCGGGATTTGAGACCGAACCCGGGCGCGCCAAGCTCTTCGACCCGAGACCCCGGGGCGACAAGTACTCCGTCCCGGACACCAAGTTCTGCATCCCGAACGCCAAGACCGGCCCATGTTGAGACCCGAAGACCGACCCTCCCGAAGATCCGAAACCCTGAGACCGAACCCCGAACCCCCGGAACCAAGATCGCCGAACCCATGTGTGAACCTTTCCCGAGCCCCTATTTTATAAATGTTAGATATAAAAATTGTGCATATTAAATTGCCATGCTTGCATACATATTGTCATGTGGGTTGGGGGCACTATGCCGATTCACCTTATAATTAAATATGGGGCCCATATGCGGGCAAATCTAGTCTTATATTGGCCTCATTTAAATTTGTGTAGCGAACCGGTGTCATCTTTTGCCTTGTTAAGACAACCTTTAATTTGCGGGGTAGATAATTAACATGAACCATCTAATTAATTGTCGGGACCCCGGTTTCGCTTAATATGATCTAATTGCATTGCACCTTTTCCATGTCATGCATCATACATGTATCATGCCCTATCTTCTGCCGTTGTATTAAATATTGCATCCGGTGTTTCTTCTAGTGTTTTGCTTCTTCGCGGACTAGGCCGTTGAGTTGATGTGAGCTTCGCCCCGATTTTCGGATGAATCTTCGACAATGTTTTCAGGCGAGCACCTTCCCCCTTTTCTACCTATCTTACTTTTATAGTATTTATTCCCTCATGTTGATCTATTGCTATCTGTGTTGCGTTGCTCTAGTTTTCGCACCCGTGAAATCCCTTGCAGCCTTATATTGCCTTGGACACCTCCTATTACCTGTTGTTTGGTAGATAGTTGGACCTGCACGTCGTAGTCGCTTGCTCAAGTGCTGTTGCGTGCCACCAAGTACCACAGTTGTTGGAGTATTGCCGCATGTTTAATGTTGGAGTTGATCATAACTTTAATTACTGTTTAACAACTAAAATTGAAGTAGGTAAGCAGAGGCACAGGTGGGCAATAGATGTTGTTTGGTTGTTAACCGTCCACTTGTGTCCCGTAGGACCCCGAGTACTTGATACCTGTCCCTTGAATATTCGTGCTATCCACATCCAGGAGGATTATGGGACCCCCCTGAGCCAGAGCTTGATTCATTCTTATTTCTTGGGGCCACAAACTAGTTTGAGGTTTTATTTACTATCCCGTACTTATGCCTTGCTTTACTGCTTTATTACGATTGTGCGAGGAGCACACTGTGCTGTTTAGGTAAGCGGAGTGTTTTCGCGGTATCGACAATCCCAGTTTTGGGTTCCCAGTCGTTTACAGCCATTGTCGCAAACCTTGAGTCCGTCTCGGAGTCAGCTAACTTCGTTGCGGGTCTACTCAATGGGGTGGCCCCCTGAAATATTTATGAATCCTGTGATTGCTTTGTCGTGAAAACCTCGTTGGGTTTTGATTTGGTTTTTCCGAGGTTGATCGAGTGTGTGTTGCTATCTGTGCACCCCTGCAGGGTAAAACTTTCTGAAAGCCGTGTCCGCGGTTATGGACGACTTGGAGCACAGTATCTCGATCATAGACAACTATAACTAAAGTAGTGTATAAATTTGACTTTATAATGACTAGTAATCAGCTTCACTATAATGGAATGGCTAAATAAAACTGCCAACAATTGCTTGCTTGGGTTGTCGCTTGCGACCATTGTATCTGACTAGTAAGTATTGCAACTATAACGGAATGGCTAAATAAAAGTACCAACAACTGCTGGGTTTTGGGATATCTCATGCTATTTGTATCTGACTAGTAAGTGCTGCAACTACAACGGAATGATTAACTAAAAGTGCCCACTGCTTATTTTATCAGGATGATTATCTATACTTGACTAGTAATTGCTGCAACGATAACTGAATAAATAAAACTGCCAACTGTGTGAGTTCCTCGGTTGACTTCCTCGTTTGGTCTCGAGGGGGAAATACCAGGATGGGTATGTTTGGTGGTAGTATCAGGTTGGTTCCGAATAGGTCTTTCTTACCCCTCTCTGATTGCCGCCAGTTGTATCGAGTCTCTATAGGTTGTTTAGTGCATGCTGCCGCTGCCGCTTCAGTCCACCATACCTATGTAGGCGAGGACCGCCGAATTCTAGCCTCGCCGTGTACTGGCCTCAGTACCGACGCTCCTCTTTTTCCTCTGCCCTTTGTCGGCACCCCTTTTGTTTAAGCAGGTCTTGAGATCGACGTCGTTAGCAGGGTTACCCTTCCGGCTTGGCCTGGGCAGGGTTATGGACGCCATTGGTTATTCTTCAGGGCTCTTAGCCCCATTTGCATCTTGTCCGTAGTCGGACGCTGTATCATTTTCAAGGTGATTTGGATCTTTGTACAGTATATCTGTATTCTTGACTCTTTGAGTCGTTGTTGTATATATCTGTTCTGTGGGTCCCATCGAGGACTGTTGTGTAATGTTATTACTTCGTTTTCCACCCGCACGAAAGTGCCTGGTGGGCACCTTTGAATCATTTCTATGCGGGTTTGGCGGGAATCGCTGAAACTTGCATAGGTCCGATTCTGAGGTTGTTACATTCCCCTAGGCCCATAAATGGTGAAGTATCATGTAGTCGATGTTCACATGATACCACTAGAAGAATAGCACCACAACTTAAATACTAAACCATTGAATAATAACTCATCACAGATTCACTACTAACAGCATGATTTCTCCCATGTCCTCAGGAACTAAACGAACTACTCACAAGACATCATATGGATCAAGATCAAATATGATATGATAATGGATAACAATCTGAACATAAATAATAATCCAATTGTTCACTCACAAGCATCAACTACAATAGTAATCAACACCGAGAAAGTTTCCCCTAAGAACTAAAGCAATATCCAACACAATTGTTACAGCGGGACGGGGTGGTGGTGATGGTGCTGGTGAAGATGATGGTGTGGATGATGATGATGATGATCCCGATGAAGCCTAGCTTGATGACGATGTTGATGGCGACGGTCTCCCCCTCTTCGGGAAGGAATTCCCCCGGCAGAAATCTGTCTGCCGAAGAGATCTTTCTCTCTTGGTGTTTTCCGCCCCCTAGAGGCGGCGAAAATCTATCTGTGGTCGCTCCTCGAGGATTAGGGTTCCGTAGGGAAGATATAGGCGAAGGGGGAGAGTAGGAGGCCGGGAAGGTGGGCCACACCTGCCCTAGGCTCGGCCTCAGGTGGGCCCGCGCCTAGGGGGTGTGGGCTCCTGCGGCCCCCCTTCGCTCCTCCTTCTGGCTTCCTTCGTCCTCAGGTAAAATAATATGTTTCCATATTTTTCTGGTATTTTTCTGATCTTCGTGAAATTGCACCGAAACGCCTTCTTTTCCATCAGAATCTAGACTCCGGCAGTCCATCCTCCAGGAATCATCCAACATGCAAAAACATATGAAAAGCCATAAGTAATACCTCATAATAAGACAAATATCAATGAATAGAGGTAAATTATGATATAGAAAGGTGATGCAAATTGGGCGTATCAAGGTTCAAGATGACGAATCTCAATGGCGTTGCTACTCCAATGCAAACTACGTGTCATCTTGAGCTTAATCCAAAGGGTAAAGACGTGGACCAAAAGGTATACCGATCCATGATCAGCTCTCTCCTTTACCTTTGCACATCTAGGCCCGATATCGTGTTGAGTGTAGGAGTGTGTGCAAGGTACCAAGCCGCTTCTAAAGAAAGCCACTTAGTGGCGGTCAAGAGAATCTTCAGATATTTGGTTCACTCCCCAAATTTTGGTTTATGGTATCCCAAAGGCTCTAGTTTCTCTCTATGTGGTTACACTGATTCATATTGGGCTGGTGACAAGGATGATCGAAAATCAACTTCTGGTGCATGTCAATTCTTGGGCAGGTCTCTAGTGTGTTGGTCTTCGAAGAAACAAAATTGCATATCACTCTCAACCGCCGAAGCTGAATATGTTTCTGTTGCAAGTGTTTGTACACAATTATTATGGATGAGGCAAACTTTAAAGGAATATGGTGTCAATTGTGACAAAGTGCCTATTTTATGTGACAATGAAAGTGTTATTAAAATTGCTTACAATCCGGTGCAGCATACAAGAACAAAACATATTGAGATTCACAATCATTTCATTCTAGATCATGTTGCTCGTGGCGATATTGCACTATCTTTTGTGAGCACGAAGAACCAACTTGCTGATATCTTCACAAATCCACTTGATGAAGCAAGATTTTGTTATTTGAGGAATGAGCTAAATATCATAGGTTCAAGGAGCTTGGCTTGACTACCCTTGCATACTCACTTACACTTCTTCATGTGTTTGGTTTAGATGTGGGCATAAACATAGGGGGAGTGTGGTCCTAATTGATTGGGATAACCCTCCTCCCATAATGCTGAAAGCAAGAAAAATCATTTCCCTTAATATCATTTTGTGATATGTGGGTCATCGATGAGCATTGGTTTTGAACTCAAGATACATCTTCGCGGTGTCATGCCATGCGCTCCAACATGGTGGCTTCGGCCACCGCCCTCTTCCTTGAGAAGAGTTGGTTTATATTGGCTCTATTTGAATTTTCTTTCATATCTCTTGTTCTTATGGAAAACACACCCAATTTTGGCTTTTAGTTGATTTGTTCTTGCAATTTTGGGTGTGTAGTACCATCTTAGTTTGTTGCTCTAAACCCAAGCCTTTTTCCCTCCTTGAACCATCTATTCTTGCACACAAGTCCTTTATACACTTTCGAGGGGTTTTGCAAGGAGTTCCCCTGCCTGAATCTGTGTTAACAGAAATTTAGAGGAGGGACTATCCGCCCCAAGTGGGGGCCAAATAATCCGCCCTGGGTGAATCTTCCCTTTAAGGGCTGGGCTCGGGGAGGAAGGGCTCAAACAGAGCAGCCAGTCCTCCCCCAACCCGTGCCCTGCCCTAAGCCTCCGCCGCTCCCCGGAGTCGATTCGACCACCGAATTCTCTAGGCTCTCCCCGGATATTCTTCCCCACGCCTCCGGGTACCTTCTCCTCCGAGCTTTTCCTCCAATGAGTGAGGGTAACTCACTCATCCATCTCCTTTGTATGGAAGTCATTGTTTTCGTGGAAATCTCGTTGTAGAAGCTACTATGTGTTTCTCGTGCTTGTTAGATTCAGTAGTATTGCAACCCTAGTGCCCGATATGTGTTACCTTGGTGAATCTGGGCTGAACCAGAGAATTTTTTGGGGGCGGATTATCCGCCCCTGCCAGGGACGGATAATTCGGCCTGGAGATTCACTATCTGTTCTGGTTTGGTTCAGATTTCCACTATGCACATCTCTAGACCGTGGATTGTTTTCCTATACTATTTCTAATATTCCTCTTAGACTTGTGTGTATGCTTATCCCCATGCTACCTCTCCCATGCTTTTCACAGGTGGTTCAAGTGCTCCTAAGACCTACAAGCATCGTCCCTATGCCCGTTATCTCAGGCCCACTGCAAAGGGTAAGTTTGTTGCATCTTGCAAGGGCAAGTAGTCCCGGCCCAACTACAAGGCCATGGACAACGTTGAGTACTCCTCCATTCGCCACATTGATTATTATGCCGAGGCTGACAGTGATGGTCCTCCAGAGGACCCCATGTTTTAGTGATCTCACTTTCGGTCTATTCATGATGATGTTTATGCTACTCTCAAGATTCGTCCTATGCATCCTCTGAATATGACTAAGGCTCAAAGCAAGGCAAGACTTCGTGAGGCCTTGGATGTGAATAATAAGATGGGGTTGCATCACCTTATGACACTTTAGTGCCACTATGACTCCTTGTGGTGAAGTAGTTTTTCTCTACACTTGTGATCTGCGGTGATGAGCTTCACACCATGAAGTGGATGACCGGGACAACTATGGTTCAGTCAGACTTCCGTATCTTTGGTCAGGTCCTTGGGTATGCCTTTCATGGGCGTGACACAACTTCTGGCCACCGCATTATTTCTCCGTTCAAGCCATCCAAGGACACTATTCTTGCTCCGTGCCTGACGTCTGATGGCATTGCTGGTACCTTTGCTGGACTTTCTCCTTTGTATGCCACTCTTGTTGGCTTGTTTTAGGACAACATCTCTCCAAGTGGGGGAAACAATTATAAGATCCGTGGTCACCTGGTTCCCTTGCTTGCTTTTGCACATGATTGTGCCACCAGTGCTGGTTCGTCTACAGGTTACAAGTTGGATGTTATGGATTATATCTATCATGAGATGACTGATGCTATGTTCAACCGGTTCTCCATCCCATATTATCCCTTTATTATGATGCTCATCTAGCACACGTTGACACATGAGGATTTTGGTACTGGTTTGGATGGTGTTCACAAGCCTAAGAAGATCTACAACAAGGATCAGAAGACCTCTCACCCTTCCACTGCCCCCGAGTCCTTCATGCGTGATGCAAGGGCTAGTGGTCGTCGTCGTCCCGCGGTGTCCCCAATGGCACGTGAGGTTAAGCAGCTCAACTGGTTTCAGCGGCACATCCTTTGCATGGGCATTGATACTCATAAGGGCCAGTATGATGCGTACAGGAGCAGCCATGAGATGGCCCACACTTAGCATCTCATTCTCCACCATGTGTCTGGGTCAACTGGCCATCCACCACCTCCTACGGCTTCGGAACCGTATGCTCAGTGGAACACCTCACAGATCAACTATGGAGAGCTCGAGGGTCACCTGTTTCCTCCACCACCGAGGGCGCCTACTCCTCCGGTTAACGATGATGATGAGTATGATGATGAAGAAGGGGACGGGGATGACTACGACGAGGAAGAGGAGGAGGAGGAGTGATCTTCTGGGGCGCTAGCATCGCTCTTCTTATTTTTTGGCGTTTCGATGCCAAAGGGCGAGAAGTAGTTCTATTAGGTCTCGGATTTGCATGGGTCGGGCGCAAGCATTTGCCTCTTTATTATTTGTTTTATTTGCTTGCTTGTGCCCTTTTAGTGTTGAACTTATTTGTGCTTGGTTTGTATAAGACTATGTCGTGTGATACTATTTGTGCTCGTGTGTGGATTTCTGGAATTCCAAATTTATCTCGTGGAACTATTCGTATGGAATTCTGGATTTATCTATGGAGTATGGAATTATGTTGATGGCATATGGAATTATGGAGTTATCTATTGATTGCATCAATATGGTGGGATGGGTTTGAGGCCTAATACTCTCATCGTTCACATTGGCTACTTTCACATCCCGGTGGTATGACTATGTTTCCTAACTCACCTTGTTTTAGTTGTCATTGTTATGAAATTGGCTTGCTCTTTAGTGTGTGCATTTGTATCCAAATGCAAACTATAAATATGCACACATTTAGGGGGAGCCTATTTATTTCATTAAGGTGTTGTTCGTAGGTTTCATTGCAAATCCTAGTATTGTCATCTAACACCAAAAAGGGGGAGACTGAAAGAACATTTCATGATCCCTAGTGTTTTGTGTGTTAGATAACAATGCCAAGGATTATTTAATGTGCATTGAAGTGGTGTAGATCTTTACCTTGAAAAGGAGTTTGTAACAGATTTTGGAGGGCGGATAATCCACCCCTACCAGGGGCGGATAATCCGCCCCTCCCCAAACTCAAAAGGGCAAAAGGGGTGCAACCCTCAGAATAGGGGGGATATCCCACGGATTTTTCGGCCAGGTCCGGAGTTTTTTCCTAGGCCAGATAATCCGCCCCTCCAGGGGGCCAAATAGTCCGCCCCCAGGATCTTCCCCAAAGGTTGGCACGGCGCATCACTTAGAGAGGGGGCAAAGTTTCCCCCGGACTTTCTGTCTATGGGGCGGATTTTCCTAAGGGGCGGATAGTCCGCCCCTTGAGGGGGGCGGATAATCCACCCCCTCGTGGTTTTTCACCAAGTCAAGACCGGCGTGACCTACTGTGTGTGTGGGGGGGGGGGGCGGATTTCCCCCCGGATTTTTCGTCCAGGGGGCGGATTTTTCCCCTGGGTGGATAATCCGCCCCCAAACTTCACCAACGGCTAGATCTGTGCAGGGGGTATTTAAACCATCCATCCTCCCTCCTGCCAGAACTCTTGGTTCATTCAAAAAAGACAAGATCTGTTATTCAAGTTCCATCCAAGAGAGCTCCACCTTCATCCACCCAAAGGTCCCGTTCTTTGGGGAATCGAAGGAGGAGGGCTCGATCTTCACCAACTGCAATCAAGCGCTTCATCTCCTCTCCATTCGTTTGGAGAATTTTCGATCTAGTATTTCTTGCAAATATCTAGATACTTGTGTTGATTATATTGATAATCCTTTTTCTTGTGACAACTTGTTGTCATTACGGAAGCCCCCAATTCGGTTGTGTGTGTGCCCCACTAGAGTTGTAAAGGCACCAGTTCCTGCCTCGAAGGGTACCAATAGTGGAGAAGGTGGACCAGGCCTCTCGTGGCGAGATCCATCAGAGAATAGGGTGAGGCCTATTGTGGCGTGGTGGTCTTAGAACCGCCCATCCCTCCAACGCAGATGTACTTCCCTTAACAAGGAAGGAACTACGGTAAAACAAATCCCTCTGTCTCCGCGTGCTCCACTACGGTTTCCTTGTTCCTCTCTTTACGTGCTTAGTAGCTAGGTTTGCATATAGGGAAATTCTTGTAGTTGCATATCTAGAGAATTTACTTTGTGTCAAGCCTAAAACTGAAAAAGAACTAAAAATTGAGTAGCACCTATTCACCCCCTCTAGGTGCCCATACGATCCATTTCAATCACCCCCGCTGCCACGCGGATCATTGGAGGACAATGCATCATCCCCTTCATCATCAACCGTTGCACCTCCATCTCAATTATCTTCATTAGTTATAATTCCAATTACTATTGTGGATGTATACTCGAATTCCACCATATACTTTTATTCCATTGATACGCCCAATTTGCACCACCCTTCTATATCATAATTTACCTCTATTCATTGATATTTGTCTTATTATGAGGTATTAGTTATGTCTTTTTCACTATTTATGCATGTTGGATGATTCTTGGAGGATGGACTGCCGGAGTCTGGATTCTGATGAAAAAGAGGGTGTTTCGATGCAATTTCGCGAAGATCAGAAAAATACCAGAAAAATATGGGAAAATATTATTTTTCCAGAATATTGAGGAAGGCAGAAGGAGGGACGAAGAAGGGCCACAGGGGGCCCACACCCCCTAGGCACGAGCCCACCTGACCTCGCGCCTATGGTAGGTGTGGCCCACCTGCCCGACTCCCGATTCTGCCCCTTCGCCTATATCTTCCCTACGAAACCCTAAGCCTCGCGAAGCGACCACCGATAGATTTCTGCCGCCTCTGGGGGGGCAGAAAACACCGAGAGAGAAAGATCTCTCCGACAAACAGATTTCTGCCGGGGAATTCCTTCCCGGAGAGGGGAGATCATCGCCATCAACACCGTCATCAATCTAGGCTTCATCAGGATCATCATCATCATCCACACCATCATCTCCACCAGCACCATCATCACCACTATGTCCCGCTATAACAATTGTGTTGGATATTGTTTTAGTTCTTAGGGGAAACTTTCCCGGTGTTAATTACTATTGTAGTTGATGCTTGTGAGTGGAACCATTGGATTATTGTTTATGTTCATATTGTTATCCATTATCATATCATCTTTGATCTTGATCCATATGATGTCTTGTGAGTAGTTCGTCTAGTTCTCGAGGACATGGGAGAAGTCATGTTGTTATTAGTGGATTTGTGTTGAGTTATTATTCAATGGTTTAGTATTTAAGTTGTGGTGATATTCTTCTAGTGGTGCCATGTGAACATCGACTACATGATACTTCACCATTTATGTGCCTAGGGGAATGCATTGTGTATTTGGCTACTAATAGTGGGGTTGTCAGAGTGACATAAACCTGACCCCCCGTTAGGACACCTTTGCATAAGGGAGCATAGGATCTCAGAGTTTAAGGCTATGGCTAGATTTATATCTCAATTACTTTCCCGTAGTTACGAATGTTTGAGGGGGTTTAATCACAGCTATGTATTAGTCCAAGTACGGTCGGTATATTAGCACAGGTTCACCCACACAACACTTACAATACCAGAGAAGAGTACTCAACTATTTGAAGCAAAAGCACTTGACAGAATTCCCATGTGTCCTCGAGAACGTTTGGTCTTTATAAGTATTTCCAACGTCTTGTCCTTTGCTAAGAAAGGATTGGGCCACTTGCTGCGTTTGTTCTTTATTACTTGCACTTCGTTTTGTTGCCTTATCAGAAAACCACTAAAATCCGTTTGCTAAGTATTCACATGGATTTCCTGCTCCACACCACTGTTCAGCATCTTCTGCTCCTCGTTGGAATCGACACTCCTATTTATCAAAAGTACTGCGATACACCCCCTATACTTGTGGGTAATCATCCATCCATATGATTATGATGATATTGTCGATTATCTCCATGTGTGAGTAGTTTACATTATTCTTGGGGAGATGGAGAAACCCTAGCCATATTATAATATGAAATGAAGATGGTCTATTACTTTGTGCTATGACCGTGTGTTAGTTTTCTCACTAGATATTATATGAAGTCGACTACATAATATTTGCCTTCAGAACTAGAGAGAGAACTACACTTGAAGGTATGGAATCGCGTATTGCGTGAAATGACATACCTTGTTCCGCGCTCTACCAAATGTACAAGGGGATAATAAGAGATTCACTAAGCTCATATAGATATCCACGGGGTAATCCTTAATTGTAATGGATCCATAGGTGGTTACCGAAGATTGTTGAAGTGGTTATTTAGAGATGCGATGATCGATGATTTTCATGGCACATCTTATTATGGATCTCTCCCCACACATGTCATAATAAAAGATATAGATTTATCCTACTCGTAATTAATACCAATGCTAGTGGTGGATCCTAAATCCCTGAGAATATTTCACCTTACTGAAGTTCTATTACAGTTCTGAAAGAATATTTATGATCTCTAGTGTTTTGTGTATTAGATAACAATGTCAAGTATTATTTAATTGTGTGTTTAGTGGTGTAGATTATTTTCCACCCAAATGCAGCTAAACCAGAGTTTTGGGTACGGATTATACGCCCCTGCCTTCTTGACAAAGGCATCGAGGAGCGTATCTTAGATATGGGGGCGGAGTTTTCCCCGGATTGTCCAGCCAGACCTAGTGATTTTGCCTAGGCCGGATAATCCGCCCCACCATGGGGCTGGATAATCTGCCCAAGGGATTTTTCTCAAACTTGGCCAAGGCGCGTCACATAGAGAGTGGGTGGAGTTTTATCCGGATTGTCCGGCCAAGGCCGGTGCTTGTGCCCGGGCCGAATATTCCGCCCCACTAAGGGGACAGAGAAGCCGCCCCTCCAGGATTGTTCCCAAAGCCAGCCAAGGCGTGTCACGCAGTGAGGGGGTGGACATTTGGCCTGAATTGTCCGATTCTGGGCTGGATGTTTGTCCCGACCGGATTATCCGGCCCCCACTAAGGCCGAATTATCTGGCTCCGGTTTCTTCCAACGGCTGTCTTTTGGCAGGGGGTATAAATACCTCAATTGATCCTCCTGTCAGAACTCTTGATTCATTCAAAAAGTGCAGTGTTGTTTATCCTAATTCTCGCGAGATCGCACGTTCAACCACCCGAAGGCTCCGATCTTTGGGGAATCAAAGGAGGAGGCTTCGATCTACATTGGCACCAATCAAGATCTTCATTCCCCCTGCATTCACTTGGGGGATTCTTGATCTAGTATTTCTTGCAAATATATAGAATCAATTTTGGCTATTGATTAACTTGTTCTTGTGGCAGCTTGTTGTCATCACGGGATCTTCCAATTCAGTTTTGGATGTGTGCCCCGCTAGTATTTTAAAGGCACCGATTCCCGCCTTAAAGGGTACCAAATAGTGGAAAGGTGGATGAAGCCTTTGGTAGCGAGATCCATCAGAGAACAAAGTGAGGCTTATTGTGGCGTGATGGTCTTAGTACCGCCCATCCCTCCAACGTAGACGTACTTCTCTTAACAAGGAAGAAATTATGGTAAAACAAATCATGTGTCTCCGTGTGCACAACTATGATTACCTCGTTCCTCTCACTGCCTTTACTCGCTTAGTAGATATGTTTGCATATAGGAAAATTCTCCGTAGTTGCATATCTAGAGAATTTACCTTTGTGTTAAGCCTAAAATCTGAAAAAGAATTAAAATTTGAAGTATCTATTTCATTTGGTATCAGAGCTTCGACTCTTTATTCAGGCTCTTCATAGGGATAAGTCAAAGGAGGATGCCGTCGGAGGTGAACGCGGTTGGAGACATGAGAAGAAGGGAGAAGAAGGGAAGAAGAAGGGGAGAAGAAGGAAATAGGAGAGGATAGGAGAAGGATAAGTGGAGGAGAAGGAGAAGACGAGGATGAGAAGTAGAGGAGAGGAGAAGGATAAGGGGAGGAGAAGGAGAAGACATGAGAGGGGAGGAGAAGTAGATGATATGGGGTAGGAGTTCATATTTGAATTCCACGCTTACTTATCCATGGGCTCCAAAAATAAATTGGCTAAAAAAATCTTATTTTTGCCATAATATTTTTCTCAATTTTGAGATTCTAAAAAAAGGTAAACAACCTCACGTTATTGCGAGCGGATGTGGAATTTCACGTAGATGAATTTTTATATAAAACCTTTTTATTCCGAGGTCGTATGCAAAAATTATAATTGTTTTACCATGCTATAACGTTTTTTTGCATAAAAATTCGAAATTCATGTTTATTAATTTTTCAACAAACTATACCATATTACCTATCTACATATCAAAGTATTTAAAATTTAAAGTGATTTTTATTTTATTTTATTTTTTGCAAAACTAAAAAGGCAATCGACAGGAAAGGAAATGGAGTTGAAAATATGCAGCCCTTACCCGTGGTGCATGGTATAGTGGAGCGCCATAGGTAGCCATCTGCACACCACTTAGCTATGGCGCATTGCACACACATCGGCCCTTGATAGCATGGCGCACACAAATTGGTGGCGCACCACTTAGGATACGTGCCACAACTATCTCTGTATCCGTGGCCGCATTGACTGTCCATGTGCCACAAGTATATATATGTGGGGAACTTTAGGTATATAATCTACCTATAAGTGTTTTTCTAGTAGTGGTAGGAACTTCTTCAATGCAATCATGTGGCCTTGAATCTCGTCTCACTACTCTTAGTAGTGCGGTTAAGGGTGTAGCATCGACTACACTTATTAGTGTGTTTGATACATCACCCTATATATTGTGGTATAGGTCCTTCAACTTTGGTTATTGTTGATTATCCTGATCCGTGCAGCTCCAGCTGGTGGCATCTTCCTAGTAGGAGGCCTGGTAGTGATGACTCTGGCAAGGTGATTCATTTTGGAAGTCGAAATGGTGATATGTCACGGCTTGGCGCCTACAAATCTCAACAACGTTCATGGTGTCAACATAGGTAGGAACCATGAATCCATGATCTGTGGTGGTTGGTGGATGGTGGATGGGGTAGTGGTCCGATGTCATGGAATGGTGTGTCTGCAACTTGTAAAATCATTATATGGATTGAGGATCTCTCTTTATATAGAGTATTTCATAAGAATCATATTGGATATACGTGGAGTGTGTTATTCGTGGAGTGAAGACATGCCTATAGTGTCTACAAACCGCTCGTGCCATCCGGTTAAACGCGTGCGATATATTTTATTTTACCTAATACAAACTTTTGCAAAAGATCATAAAACTACTTGTGCATGTGATTTTGTGCTAATTGTATATATTATTACTCAAGACTAGAAAATAAGACCAAATATCCTCATGATCAATTGATCAATGGCTTCATTACTTTGGATTATAATGTTCGGTACCCTCTCTCGGTTTGAGCCGAGTGGGAGGGGTGCATACTCCTTGCAACTATGAGCCTATGCGATTAAAACCTAGTTACCATGATAGTAATTTCGATATGTCGGCCTTTCATTGGGCACCTTATAACTCCAAAGTTGAATAGATGTGAGGGCGAGTGCATAACTTTCATTCAGTGTGCAGTTCTAGGGAAATAGCTAGTGACTACAATTTTATAGTTATGTTTCTCGCACTAGCATGAGTTACATGAAGTTACTTGTTGGTTTAGAACATATATAATATACAACTGCATATGCATTCTAGTTTACTCAAAAAATTTGGAGCCATCAGTGTAAAATATCTCTCTATTTATTGGTTTAGAGGTACTTCTATTACTCTCTCCGACCCATATTAGTTGACTCCAATTTGAATGTATCTAGACAAGTTTTTATGATAGATACATCCAAATTAAAGTTAACTAATATGGGTCGGAGGGGGTATATTTTTTCCGACTACAAGAAAATCTGAGTCATCAATGAATAAAATCTACTAATTTGGACTATCTAGACTACTCCTATATTGGTGTAGATACTTATGTATGTAGACTATCTACGTATCTAAAAAAGTTTCATCAATTAATTTGGATCGGAAGGGGCACCACAAATCCACACTTCAGCTTGGTACCAATTTTAGAAGCCAACTGCCTAGCCCTAAGCGCCCATTTGCCAATGTGAGATGAACTCTTGCGGAATTGGTTGAGTTCCGGTTGAGTTCAAGGCTATGTGGAGGGAAGATTATCTTCATCTCTCTCGCTGGATGCAAGTAAAAACAGTCGATGTGCAGTTCAGATCCGAAACATCATGTAATTAGCTAAAAATCAAAAATAGCTACAAGTACAATACTGTGCATGGACATGTTCAAACTATTTCGAAATAGTTGTCAGACAAGCTGAATCCCAGAACCGGTACACAAGGAAACAAAGGATGGTGGAGTGGAGTACAGCACGAATCAATCAATCAAGCAAACCAGAGGAGAAAAAAATCTAGTATGACCGGCACCTCTGCATAAATAAAAAACAGAAAAGAAAATGCTACCTCCATGACCAAACCAAGAAGAAAAAAAAAGGTCCAATCACCTTTAATGCTCCAACAATGGCAGCATTTTTGCCGTGGAGGCCGGAATTATTTCCTCCTGTTCGCCACCAGCTTTTCCACATTATTTTGTACTAGTACTATAAAGATTTTCTTCTGGAAAAGAATAATAATATTTCCCACCTCCTGTGGGTAAGCTGTCCCCGTGTGGTTCCCCGTTTCCTGCCTATTTAACGCCCCTCGTCCCCTCCATTCATTTCCTTCCTCTCCGTGGCATATCGCATCCGGCTCCTCTCATAATCTTTGAGATTTTCTTTGTTTTCTTTTTTCTTTCTTGGTAGGAGTAACAATAGTTTCGGTCCTCCTTCTTTGTCTCTCCCTCTATCCCAAGGAGAGAAATCAATCCAGAAGAGAAATCAATCCAGAGGCAAAGCTTCAGGTAAACATCCTCTCTTCCTCAACCTCTCATGTTTGTTTTCTAAAGATTTGTGTCGCAAGAGGTGGGTGATGCTTGTTCTTGCATGTAGAAATACATGCTGTATTTTTCAGATCTTGAGAAATTGCATCTTTGTTCTTGCAAAAAGAGAAAACAACTTTGCTTCTGTTTTGTAAATCCACGCATGGACCGATCTTCTCAAAGCTTCAGTTCATGTTTGTGTGTAAAAAACATATCTTGAAAAGTTCCATGTTTTCTTGGACAAATCTGCCTGAAGATTGATTATTTATCGAAGCGAATCTGACCAATTTTTCTTCTTGCAGGTTCTGTAAATTTTCCGGATCTAATCGACTAACCAAAAAACCCCCAAAAGAAGCCATGAGCCACTTCGCCGCCATGAAGAGCCCTGTCCCGGTTGCCGCCGCCGCCACCGACGCGAAGAGCCCGCTGTTCTGCCCCAAGCCGAGGCGCCCCGTCGCGCCTCTCCGTTGCCACCAGAGCGACGCCGGCATGGATCTGCTCGACCTCCTCCTGTCAAAGGTGAGATCTCTCCGCCGCCTCGCCACGATCTACTGGTTTCTCGCCTGTCTATTTTCCATCGGGTCGCTGATGTTTCTGCTCCTTTCCTTGGCAGGGCGAGGAGAGCAGTCTGTCGGCAGCGTCCCCGCAGCCACCGCTGTTCTGCGGCTCGCCGCCGCGGCGCGCCTCGAATCCGGTGGTCCACGACAGCCGGTTCGGCATGGACTGCCCGGGCAGTCCCATGCCGTGGTGGCCTGTGATGTCGCCGGCGACGCCGGCGCCGGTGGCCGTCCGCCCTACGCCACGCCCAGCGCCGACCCCGATGGCATCCCCGCGCTCCGCGGCAGGGTGTGCTCGCGTGTTCCAGCCTGCCGTCCGCGTTGAGGGTTTTGACTGCCTCGACGGTGGCCGTAGCGGCCGTGGCCATGGCATCGCCGCCATGGTCTAGATGCACATACAACATCGAATAACCAGGAAATCTTTCTCCCTCAACAGTGCAAAAGCTTTGAGGGGAGAGTGAGGAGATGAGTCGAGAGAGGAAATTTAACCCCCTAAAACCTATATAAATCCATCCAAATCCAATCCAATCCAATCCCACCACAAGTATAATGAGTTTAGGTGATTTTACCACAAATCTTTTTGTATGTAAATAAATTTCAGGTTCAGGTGCCCGTCATGTAAATTTGGGGAGCTCTAGTTCAGGGGGGAATCGGGTAGAAATCTAGAGGGGAGGGTCAGGGACAAGGGCAAAAGAAAAACACAAGTTTAGCCCTTTTTGATGAATCAATTTCTTCATGCTGTCCCTCTGCCTTCCTTTTGGATTAGCCATTCAATTAGGTTTGGGTGAGGGAGGGTTGGGGATTAGTAGTTAGGTGGTACCTGTCCTAGTTGGTTCGTCATGATGCTTAGTATTTTTGGTTTTCGATGGAATTGTTTTTTGTCCATGCAACCAAGAAATCCCAAGGCCAAGGCCATAGAGATGTGTACAAAAGAGTGGCTACAACTACAAGAAGAGAGCAGCTAGGTTTAAGTCTCGAGTCAATGAGTTGAGTTATGTGTGAGAGAAAGAGAGGCATGAATGATGTATTTGTGATATCTTTCTCTTCGTAAATGTAATATATTGTTCGATTCTCAATGAAGCAACATATGTATGATATCTCTTGTGATGTTTTATCCTTTGAATTTTTCTCCCCCTCAATATCTTTGGTGGTTGAATTGTTCCCCATCACTCCGAGTTCACACAACACATGGTTTGCATGTGCCCAAGCAACTTGCACAAGATGATAAGGATGGTGAGCTGTACTACTAATCTGGGCCTGCATTGAGTGGCTAATAATAATAGATCTGCAGCTGACTCATGGAGATTTGAGGGGCCAAGTTACCATGTTTTCTTTTCTGTACTTCTCTTTGACACACGTAGTAGTAGTACTACCACCACCACCGAATCTTTCGGTTTTTAACCTCTGGATTTCCTGCGTCAGCCAATCAATCGAATTTGTGACATAAGATGCTCTGCAGACAGCAACGGTGAAAAAGCTATACGTACTCCGTTTGCAGTTACTGGTACTGTAAAAGAAAAGCAGCGGTACACGTTTTCATCTGTGCAGGTCAAAATCCACATGCTTTGTGGCGTCTTGTGCTGCAGCAGTGATCTCACCTCAAAAGGAGTGAAGCTGGGATGGGAAAAGGAGACAGGAAGAAAGATGCAAGCAACGGCATGGTGATGGCATGGCGTGCCAACTTGAGTGCATGCACTTGAGGACAGATTCAAACGCTGGGTTTCAGTTGAAGTAAAGTAACCTTTGTTTGGATCTTAGGCTAGGCCGTGTCCTTTTGGAGATGGGAGAAGATGCTGCAGCACTATGTTGCCAAAGTTTGTTTATGTCACGGCTAGAGAAAAAAAAACTGAAAAAAATGTCACCTCAATTCGAAATAAAGATATTTTTTTTAGACCAAATTGCCTACTTAAACGTCTTATATTTAGAATAGAGATGGTAGTAAACATTTGTTCCACGCATAATTTTTTTTGTAAAAAAAAACATATTAACACCAAAAAAATATCAATTACATCTAAGGATGACAATTTCACCAACGGGTACGGATACATGTGGGTACCATATCTGTATGAATAGTGTATGGGTACACTTTTATACCATGGATAATACATATACACTACTCGTTAGGTCATGAGTATGGGCATGAGTACAGACTTGTATCAGTACCCATACCCTGTCTACTTACGCTGATATGTCAAACTTATCTATAGAGTTTCCACCTATGCAACCAAGAATCTTAGGGACGAGTATGAGATTGCGACTTCTAAACTTGATACTTGCATGCACCTATCTACTATTAGTAAGTAGAGATTATTGTATTTTTTCAAATATGATATTAACGAAAATAAAATTTTAAATAATTTTTGTACTATTGGATCTACCCGCCAGGTATCCAATGGGTACGGATACCCACCTGATATGAGTATGGATAAAGTTTTATACTCGCGAATATGGGTATGGGTAAGCTTTTATACCCATTGACTCCATGCGTATGGGTATGTATTGCTCTACTCTGCTCATACCTGCTCATTGCCATCTATAATTACATCTAGCCTCCGTGTCAACACCATATCAAGAACTAATCAGGATATTAGGAATTCACACATCTAGATTGTCTAATGAAAAGGAAATCATGATATTATGAATTCACACATCTAGATTGTCTAATGAAATGGAAAGATTAAAAAAAGAGTGATCTGCAATAGATATCAGCATTAACCACCGGAATGGCAACACATGGTAAACATGGGAGATGCTCCAACACATATGGGCTTAACCATAGAAAAATATCTGAATTTTTGTATCACGGTAAATAAATATATAATACATGCACTGATTCTTCAAAGAAAAACCGGACAACTGTAATATGGTGATTTTGGGGTTTAGAGTACTAGGTGCGGCTGATAATTTTTCGTTTGACTCATAAGAATCGCTTGCGGTTTTCATCGGTTGGTTGACACCAACATCGTTTCAGGTCAACAAAACTCTAAAAACAAAAGAAAAAAAAGACTCAAATTTTACACTTCTCAATTATATTGCTAATCTATGATATCCATTGAGAGGTTCCTCTTCTGTAATAGAACATATTAATATTAAGAAAATATCAATTGCACCCGGCCTTTGTGTCAAAATGATATCATGAACAAATTAGGTTATAGTGGTATAAACGAACCGGTAAGCAGGATAGAACAGAGCGATTGCGAGGGACACACCTAAGATCCATCTAGGATTTTGTTCTCCTCCCCAACCCTTCTCTGGTGGTCTTGAAGCTTTGGAGGTACGACGGCCCTTCGCCGGCAGGAGTGTACACGTTCATTGTTTAAGTTGTTTATCGGTGTCTTTTTCGGAACAGTGAGATGGTAGCTACATTCTAAAATCAGAATAAGGTCATATCTTCATATTCTAGGGACGGCGGGACACGTGGAGTCATTAACTGCTGAAATGGCAACACGAGGTTTATTTGAGAGATGCTCCAACAAATATCAGCATTAACCACCAAAAATATCTAAATTTTTGTGTCATGGTAAATATATATAACAAGTGCACTGATTTTTTTAAAGAAAAATGGGACAGCTATACTATGGTGATTTGGGGGGGGGGGGGGGGGGGGGTGTTAGAGTACCGGGTGCGGCTGATACATTTTCCGTTAAGACACATAAGCATCGCTTGCGGATTTCGTCAAGTTGGTTGACACCACACCACCCATCGGTTCAGGTGGACAATACTCTTGAAAGCACAAGAAAAGAAGACTCAATTTCTACACTTCTCAATTACTATATTGCTAATGTCTGATATCCATTGACAAGTTCCTCTCCTGTAACAGTGCATTGAGCTGCCGGGGCTGGTCTGCACTTTGCGAGTGGTTTTGGTCAGTAGACCATCACAGTCGCCGGTTTCAGCTGACATGGCAGCGCAATCATCATACGCAACAAATAATTTAAGCGCATGTGGTAGGACTCGCCTATCAATCAGTGTTAGCATTGCATCTCCTTGTCAGCACTTAGTTCCAAACAAATTACAATCGTGTATTTATACAATAATAATATTTTTTATTTGAAACATATTCAGATCGGCTCTATAGATTTTTTTTATTTCGTTTGTATTTATCTATAGGTTTTTCGTTTGACCGTACAGTGTCGCGTGATGGGTACAGTACTTGGTGGTTGACACGTAGCAGAGGCACCGAGCACTACAGCTCGAAGATGACAGTGACAGGTGGGACCCACGGGTGACTGGATCACGCCTCATCGCGTGCGGCTACCAGGCTTTGTGTGCGTGGGCGCAGGATAAACAAAGCTTTGTTTGGACGGCAGTCATCCAGGCCAAAAGGCATTCACAATTTATTATTCATTCCAAAAAAAAATTCACCTCTTTCTCTAGGTGAAATTACACATGAGCCCTATAGTATTCCTTTTTTTGCAGGTGTAGTGCTTCACCATGTGTTCGCCTTTTTTTTGCAGGTATTCCTTTTTTTTGCACCTATAGTGCTTCACAACCTAGACTCACACGAGACAATACACAGTTCCATCGGTGTATGCTCCCTCCGTTTCAGTTACTCCGTAGATTTCTATAGGACAGGCCATTGATCAGCAATTCTTCCGTTAGAATATATTTTTATACTTGTATAATATTATTTGCAAAAACTGTATTTGACCAGTGATCTTTTCATTTTTTTAAAGGTAAACATCTTATTTACATGTTTCAAAAACGTCTGAAAATAATTTTAGACGTATTCAATGATTTATCCTACAAACGTGAAATTCTTTACATTGTTGAAAATGATAAATCTGATAAAATTTGGAAATATGAAAAAAAATGCATACTCAGATTCCTTACTTTTGTTATTTTTGTATAGCTCAAGAGATAAAGTATTTAAAATTGATATTTTGCACGTTTGTGGGATACATCATTGGCCATATCCAAATACCTTTTCAAATATTTTTGAAACTTTTAAATATGATTTTTTGATTTTTAAAACAACTGGACCACGGGAGACCGTGAGCCAAAAATCTCTTCTAATAGATTTGATATATACAAGTTTTCATCCTAAACTAATATTGTAACACCCCCGGTCACTTCGGACCGACGGCTGTCACTTCTGGCAGCTCAATAGGATCTCTAGACTAACCCCACATACCAACACTAGTCTTTTTTGCGCACTTTGTTCTCACTCGTGCGCACCCGGTACCTACTTCCCGGTCGGTCACCCATCCTAGAATTTCTTTAGGCCAAGCACGCTTAACCTTAGAGTTTTTTTCGAATAAGCTTCTGGAAAAGAAGTTGCAACTTGTTGATATGAGTTTCCTATCAATCCTATTGAGCCATGCGCAGGGTCTCACATACACCCACCCTTAGAAGATCGACGTCCTCGTCGATCAACCACAAGCCAGGAACGTCCCCCTCTTGGCACATTGCCATGCCATGTCCACTCCGGGCCACACGCGACATGCTACACATGTCCGCCACTGACCCGCACACACCCGTCTAACCGCGAGGATCAGCTCTGATACCACTTGTAACACCCCCGGTCACTCCGGACCGGCGGCTGTCACTTCTGGCAGCTCAATAGGATCTCTAGACTAACCCAACAGTCCAACACTAGTCTTTTCTGCGCACTTTGTCCTCACTCGTGCGCACCCGGTACCCACTTCCCGGTCGGTCACCCATCCTAGAATTGCTTTAGGCCAAGCACACTTAACCTTAGAGTTCTTTTCGAATGAGCTTCCGAAAAAGAAGTTGCAACTTGTTGGTATGGGTTTCCTATCAATCCTATTGAGCCATGCGACAGAGTCTCACAAATATTTGTGATTATGATTTTGTATTACGAAGTTTATCTATACAAAAAGGTCTCACACATGTAAAATTATGCTTTCTCTTGCAGGTTTGAGCTCGAAACTATTCGCCGTCAGATCCTCGATTACTCACTACATGTAGTTTTGATTTTTTTAAACTAATTTCAGCCAAAAGTTTTAAAAAAGTGAAACTTTCAAACGGTTTGATTCAAGGCTACTACGGTTTGCAGGAAAAACACCGCAATGGCCGCCTCCTCTACCACCTAGCACCTGACTAGTGTACCTAAACGGTATGGAACCTACTAAGTCATGGGATTTGGGTTTTGTAAAACATTTAACCCCCAAAAAATTGTGCTTTGTAGCACACACCCGTCCCTCGCGTCGTCCCTCACGGGCGACTCGGGGGAGCCCCACACCCGACGCCGGCGGCCCCCCTCCCCACCCTCTCCCCTCCTCCGCCGCTGCCGCTGGCGTGGCCGCGGTGGCGGCGGCCCCCGCTGCCAAAGGTGGCTGGGGGGAGCCCGCGGTGGACGCGAGCCTGCAGGGCCCCCCGCCTTCTTCTCCGGCGCGTGCGGCGGCTTGGTGGCGCTGCGGGCCGCGAGGTGGGGCGACGGCCGACGTGATCTGCGTCTGGTGGTGGAGGTGCCGGCCTTCGGCGGGGTCGGAGCTGCTGATGGCCGTGGCGGCGGCCAGGGCCAGATCTGGGCCCAGATGGGCTTCGCGGGCTGGCGGCGGCTGCAGGCTATGGAAGCTGGGGTGGCGGCCCCGGATCACATCGGCGCTTCTCCGGCCTTGGGCTTGCTGCTCCCTGGCTGCCTGGGCAGCAGGGACGACGACCTGGGGGCGCGGTGGTGGGTGGTTTGGCCGGCGGCCTGGGCTTGCCTCGACGCGGTGGTTGCGTGGAGGACGGTGGGACTGGGGCGTCTCGGCGCGGTGGTCTCGCGGAGGCGGCGCCCGGCTCCGTCGGTGTCTTGCCGGCTATGGTGGGTTGGCGGTGGCGGTGGTTGGTGACTGCGGAGTGGACGCCGGGGCGGCAGCCCCGGGACGGCGGTTGCGGCAGGGGGCACCGCGGGAGGCGGTACCCAGGTGGTCTCCCTACAACATGTGGTGGCGGCGGCGGTGTGCGGCGGGGCGGCACAACTTCCTCGCCTTGGTGGATCGGCTTGTTCGGCTCGGGTATGGTGTTCTCCGCGCGAAAGCACTGCATCGACCTAGGTTGATGCCGGTGATGTCGGCGTCCGCGGACGTCGTTCTCCTCGTTGGAGGCATCATTGAGGAGCTCCTTCACCTCCCTTGTTGTTTCGGGTCACAGACTCTTCGGGTGAAAACCTATGCCCTGGTTTCTGCCAGAGCGGGCATCGACGGCGCTACCGTCGTTTTCCCTCTTGGGGGCGATGTCTTGGAAGGTTTGGTGCTCCGCTTGGCGTTTTGAGCTTGTGCTATCTGGTTGCTGCATCGTCGGCTAGGAGTGCGCGCGGTCTCGGGACCGGTGTGGTTGTCTGCGTGGCAGCGCTGTTGCCGCTGTGCGGGTGTTGGTGCTTCGGACCTAGTCGAGCTAGGTCGCGTGGTTTTTGCCAGTTTTTCCTGAAAACTGTGCCGTTTGGGGTATTTTTGGTCCGGTTCCCCTTTTATCGGACCCGTGTGTTTTTATGTCTGTATCGGGTTTTGGCCGGTTTCCCTCCAAACCGGCCAATTCTCTTCTTCTAATAGAATAGGCAGTGCTCCTTCCGGTTGCTCTAAAAAAAAAATTGTGCTTTTGTGATAAATTTTCTTTGGTTGTGATTTTGTGCGTTTCATGAAAGTCTGAGCCCCATAGTTATGATATGGTGATATTTTCTATAGTATTTTCTAGAGGCTTGGTTGAGAGGAGCTTTGAACGGTTGTATGGGTAAGGGAAAAGAGGAGGTCCACCAAAGGTGCTCCACAAACCCGGTTGACTGTCTATTTTCAGAAGAACTTTAGTTTTAGTCTTTGATGAATACGACTCGACAAATGCTACTAGAAAGAAATGTCCAGAGGCCCAGCATGGCAGAAACGAGTGAAAAATGTTGCTGTGAAGGAACAAGATCCAAACCACTCTGTTCGTTATGATGCTGCCTCGGCTGTACTTCCACTTGGCCCCGTTGGTTAATGTGAATAAAGACCTGTCTTTCAGCCCACACAAATTACATGAACAATCATGCAAACAATATTATATCAACATCTTACATAACACATACAGAGTACTCTAGTACATAATTTTCAAAAAAGAGTGTCACAGAACACGTCAGCAGAACTGCTGTAACATTAACACAACAATGCAGTCTTACAGGCGCAAATAAAACATTATAATTCCATGATAAATTGTAACATAACTACATAAGCATCACGGGGTATTGCTGTTTTTCCTAATCTGGTTCCTTTTTTCTTTGAGAGAGAGAGGGGGGTGTTAATTCGGATCCTTTATATGTGTTCGGAGCTATGGTGGGCTAAGAAATGGCTTTCCCAAAACAGAATGCAGAAACATGTCAATCTTCTGCCTCTGACGGACGGGGCAGGCAGGCACCGCCGAAGATCCTTGAAGTATAACAGTTTTGCCGGTCTCAACTTTGTCGTGGTGCTTGTCACGATCACCATGGGATCAGCTATACTTGACGGCGTTGCATGTGACCTGCGGGCTTTTGATCTCATCCTGGCTTTGGATCAGCCGAATCTCTAGGCTGCTCGTTGATGGGTCAAAGCCTGCCCTTTTATAGTCTTCCACGGTTCTTCTTAGGAGTGCCTGCAGAAGTTTCCGGACATGTTAACGGTCCTGAAGTAGTGAGTTCTGCTACATACGCATCGAATAACTATATACTCCTACTATACTGACAGCATAACAGAGCAATGCAGCCCCAGCAAGTGGAGAGAATTCAAGGAGAGAAAAAAACCATCTCTGAAACATGAAATGTCCTGAAAGTGGGAGCCTAGGAGCTAAAAACAAGCAAGTTCTCGTCCGAGGCAATAGTTGTTTCTTAAAGTGGGGTCAACGATAATATATTGATGGCTTCAGAGATTTTAGAAACAAGGTGTAGATTAGGTACTGTCTGATAGTTGCAGAGACGGTCAGTTTACTAGACACAGAGAACTGTGCCTGGCCTATCAATAAATTCATGTCCTAGCTCTAATTTACATGTTACCAAAGTTCATGACATTCATAACTCAGAATTGCTAAAAGAATTTTCCTGCTAGTTCACGTAAGACCTAGGAGTTAATCATGTTGAATATCAGCATGATGGCATGAATGCATGACAGAGATACCTGTAAACTGGAAACTGCAAGTTCTGCTGCCTTCTCGAGGTTATCGGGGTATTTCTGTAAACATCACATGCAAAGCAACCATGTGTTAGAAATGGTCTAACCATAATAAGACTATTGCACAAGAACAGTACTAATATACTTTCTCTGGGACATACATTGCTCCATCCTAGTAGAAGAGCAGTTGTTAGATCTCCCGTGCCCTGCAAAACATTTTGGGGGCAGCAGAATAATTATACAGTAACTGAAATATTTGAATGGAATATTCACCACTAAAAATGCTATGAACACCCAGCTTTTTAGAGTAGATTTTCTTAAAACAAAGACGTTTTTCTCACTCTGTCTCTCTACCACCTCACACAAAATCTGCTGATCCGATTTTCTCCTGTCACTATTAACAGATATGCACTTACACGAGCACACATAGAAACACCTCGCTGAGATTCTAGTTCTACGATCTACTCTCAAATCAGCCATTTATTAAATTCAGTAACGAGTAATGTCTGAATACCGTTTTTCACTTTACAGCTAAGTCCATTTAAGTTTCAGATGTATCATGTATAAATACAGCCTCCCCCTAAATGAAGTTGCTTATGTTACCCCACAAGGATTTTAACAAGGTAAACACTTGCTTGAAAAATAAACATTTGTTTCTCCTACGATTTGATATTGTTTGACTGCGCAACACTTGTTAGACATGATGTAGATCACCATTTGATAGAGTTAAACAAACTATCATAGGAAGATCCTACATGAGCAAACCTAAGCAACAATATGTATTAGTCCACTCCATACTACTACCAGATTTAGTACAATGAAGAGATATGCTATGACAACACGTTTCCCACACAATAACCGATATGTGACGACCAATTCACAAAAGAAAATTTGGAATTATATCAGTGTAAAAAAGGGCTCCTCAATTATTATTGGCACATACCGTGAAATATGCAGGTATCTTGGGTATCTCAATCTTAAATTGTTCCGGCGGTTCCTGAATATAAAGACACAATAAAAGTCTTTGAGATCAGCCTTCTAATGGTTAAGACACCAAACGATAATAACAGTGGAGCAGAGCCCTTTGAGGGATCAGGGAGAAGATAAAAGCCGGCTGTATTTGGCAAGGGACAAGAATAGTTTGGTCAATTTCTAACGTCAGTGGTTAGTTTCCAAAGCATTTATTTATTTAATGTTGTATAGATCCATTCAAACTCAAGCTCTCAAGAATGTAAAACTGTATTAGCTTCGTTTGGTAAATGGACCAGATTACCTATACTGGCACCCGGAAAAAATCACAAAATATCACCTGTAAATCCTAACTGTTACTTCTATCTAACTTGTGCAATGTTAATGTGGCAATAATATAACACTGAAGTAGATGTAGAATAGACGTGATTATGGGTACGCGTACCACTCCTATATAACTACTGCACATTATTTATATCCGAGACATTTTACTACGATTGGTCAATAGCTCATAGCCAGCCAATAGAGCGCCAAAGTAGCATACGAGCTGTACAAAACTATGCTCAACTATATGTATCTAAGTTTTTTTCCCGTATAGCCATGAAAGTGCCATTTGCTCCATAATTTGCTTGCATAATACTGTATTCTTGTAAGTCTCGTGAGAATGTCTAGGTAAGATAAAATGGTCTTTTGTCTTTAAAGTTTCTCCATAATAATTTTGTAAAACCACTATTTTTCAATTTGCAAACGTATTATAATTTTTTCAAAAGTTACCTCTGTTTTTTTGTAACTTCCGATGAGGAGCAGTTTGTCTTGAATAAGTGCACTAGTTATTATCACCTGAAGAATGGTAGCAATCAAACACGTCCATTCTTACATTAGTAACCGTATTAGCATCCTTTCCTTCAAACATAGAAACATGGGACAAAGATAGTTGACCATAGGATCCAATAGTTATTCTATGTAGCACATTCATACTTTTACTGGTTTATTTATTGATCTTATAAAGGACAAACCTTCCGTGGTCCAGCACTGTGGAGGATATTGCAAGCTTTCAAGCCATCTTGTTCGCAGGTAATTCTGCAAGTACACATTCAAATAAAAAAGAAAACAAGCAGCTTACCATCGTGTACGAGACTAACCAAACAAAGCTTCTGTGATTTACCATTGCTAGTAAATAAGATGGAAACGAATTCGGGAAATACTAGCCATATGCCATCACAAAAGTGTACTAGTTCGTAACTACCAGTATTGAATGCCTCTGTTAACAGTGGTTAGCTTACAGAATGCCATTGACACAATTTTCGGGAAAACGCCATTGACACAATTTCTTCTGCAGCCTTTACTTCTTAGGTATCACTAGTTTTTAGGTCTAGCAGTTTGATTGACTATTATTGCACACTAAACCACACATTAGCAACTTTGCATTAAATACCAATTGGCAATAGCAGAACCCACAAAATGGTAACTGGAGTAAAAATTGGACTTGTGAGATTAAAATTAGCAGTGGAGTGCTTTTATTTTTGATCTGGAAGAAATATGTGCTAACAATCGAATTTGGATGAAATCTGATACTGGGACACGTACGATGCAACATATGACCATAAACAGAATAGCTCTCATTTTCCTTCTTAAAAAAAGAGCATGAATACCTCAATCCCGTGAGTAGTTCAACTTCAAATTGGTTCGGTGTAAGCATTGAAGCAACTGGGACTACCTAAAGATCATTTGATCAGAAAAGGAATATATTTGGATGAGTAAACATATGAGGTCTGTGCAAAGCAGTATGAGCATGAAAATCCTATCATATAATTTCACGCCATAGCCCAATTTTTTTTGAGCTGAAAACTGTAAGGGAGGCCCCGACAGTAAATTTTATTAAAGATAAATAATATGTACAAGAGAGGGGGGATGTACAAAAGGACTTAGCCCAGGGCATAGCCCAAACAGAATTACAAAACGTCTAGCCAGGCTACAAGATATAAGATTTCAGATTGTCCTTCATTCTGTAAGAAAGAAGGAAGAGGCCCCTTTTAAAAGAAAAGGACCAAGCTCTAATAGTAGGCGTAGCATTATAAAAAATCATAGCATTCCTTTGCTTCCATATATTCCAGGCGGCAGTAGCAAAAACTTCGAAGAAGAACGGCCTTCTAAAATTGGATCTGGCAGTGGTAATCAACTGAGGGAGTTCAAGGTTGTCATCAATTGTGATGTTGATACATTGCCAGCATTGCCTACTGAAATTGCAATTCCAAAAAAGATGGTCCCTGGTTTCTAATATAGCATCATCACAGAGGCTGCAGAGGCCGTTGTCGTCAAGAGAGAAGTTTTTCCTTAGAAGCACATCCTTTGTGTTTAGGCGATCGTTAGCAAGAAGCCAGAAGAAAGATTTAATCTTGGGAGTGCACTTCGATTTCCATATCCAGGAGGAGAAGATGGGGGCTTGAATGTGTTCAAAGTTCAGATTATATATCATGTTTGCAGAGAAGTGTGTGCCCCAACTATATGCCATAAATCATTATCATGAGCATTCCGAGTTGATCTGGTTTGGTTGATGAGATGGTTGAACTCATGGAGCTCCTCAAACGCTTGTGTAGATAAAAGGAAGGTGAAAAGCATCAATGGGGTCGCCCAGGTCAAGGATATTCTTCACCGAGGTGAATATAATTTAATGGGACCAACCTCTGGAAACAAGGTACCTGACTCCGCCTCTACTCATTTCTGAAGGGAAAAGGAGATGTAGGCTAAATGTAACACTTAATTTCAGGGAAGGATTTATCTTATAAAAGTTCCGAGTAATACATGGTGGGGTATAGTCAAATCTTGTATTTTTATGTAACAGCATTTCATATCGCACAAGATAAACTTAGCAAGTTAAAACAGGCTGTTACCTTCTGTTGATAAACAGATATTAACTCCTGAGGAACATATAGTTTGCCTTCATCACCTAAAACTGGGTCACAAACTGCAGGGTGTACAGGTATTAGCCAATACGGTTAGGTATACAAAATTTTGATGCAGAAAAAACAGCCATACAAACTGTGTAGTGAGAAATAATTACCATATATAAGATCAGGATTGACTGATCGTAATTTCTCGACGACTTGTAGAACAGTATTTAAAAAGGAAACAGATCCGATATAACCTGAATACCACAAAGAGCATTTTACTTTACATAATTCATAGCATGTTACTTATTGGTCAATCAAAAGAAGATAAGTAATGGTGTGCCATCATGATGAAATATCAGTGAAGACCGATCAGCTAGCTCTTCCTTTCGCGTGAAGGATGGGAAGTCCCAAATTGAAGAAGTTGTAATGGTTATTCACCTGTTAACAAATGTGTATAGTGCAGCAAATCATTTTCCCCCAGTCCTTCAATAAGACCCCACAGCTGATCGCCATTGAGAACCTGTCCTCTAAATTTTGGGTATCCTGAGATGACACATAGCAGGAACTATTTAGGCGTGCCAGACAAATTACACATAAGATGTTGTACAAACCAGCCCGATTCTACCTGTATGATTTGAGAACTGTACAGAATTTATCGGGTCCACATCAAAACCAAGGAGTTGCAAGGGAAAGACAGCCGATTTGTTGCCAACATACCCCTGAATTAACAAAAAACAGCATGAGCAGAGGACAGATATCAAATCAAAATCTAACTCATTTACTATGCCTGATTCCTAAAAACAACGCTTCTTGCTGCACAGCATACAGTCCCCAATCAAACCCGATCCTACGGGAGTCATATAACGACCGTCTTAACCGATGATCAATCACAGGACTCCAGTGTGACTATATAACATGCGACCATAACGCTGACGGTTGTGCAAGCAGCAGATCATCCATGTATGCATCGTACAAAATTATAAATACTGCAGCCATGGAACACTTGTATGGGATTAATTAAACCCACAACATGTACAGAACCTTGCTTGGCTCTGAGATCTTAGAACCAGCAAGGGACTTGCTTAGCTCCCAAACCCAAACTGCATTAGTTCCACAAGCTTGTACTTATTATGCATAATATAGATAGGGGAGAGGAGATGGGGTTTGGTTGGACCTGGACGGTGTGGGACTGGATGCTGAGCACGCGCCCCGTGTCGGACGGAAGCGCGACGGAGAGTATCGGTGGCCGTCCCATCGCCGGATGCACCGCCCCTCCACTCCTTCCCCGCCGCCACCCAGACCGCTCCCTACGAAATCGCAGCAACACGAGAGCAAGTCGAACACAGGAAGGAGAAGGAGAAGGCGAGGCCAAATTGCTTTCTTCACTACGGATCCTACTCCATAAGTTTATAACCAAATTGACTAATCGGCACCAGGATGTCTTCCTAGATTTGGAGACGGACTGCCGGTCTCGTGGGCTAACTACTTTTATTTATGTCATTATTAATTAATCAGTCAAAATAAATTAGCTTTACGCACCTGGAGGAGTGAGAGGAGGTGGTGGGTGAGGACCACCGCCCCCACGAGGCGCACGAGCGGGGAAGTGGCCGCACGAGCGCGGTGGTCGGCGGCGGAGGAAGCACGGCGACGGCGAGCATGCGACGGCTGGCAGAAGAGTGTGCGATGCGCGGGACGGTGGGAGATAGGCAAGTGGACCGGCGGACCGTGATGGCATCGTACGGCTGGCAGTCGGAGACATCCTGGCCGTTCGTACGAAAATGGATGGCTAAAATTATTTCATGTATAACAGCGACGTATTTCCTTTTTTTTAACGTCTAAAGCTAGAAATACCGTGTAGCTCTCAATTACTCTTACGCATTGTACACACAAACCCGAAGTCCTTCTATTAAGGTGACCTTTTTCCCACGTGCAACCGCCGGGGAAAAAAAATCTTATCCTAGGGCACAAGCCTTCCGACTCCGGCCTTTGACTGCTCCCCCGCCGATGACCTAGGTCATTGGTGGTGAGGGGATCATCGGATCCACGCATATGGATAGTTTTTAACCAAAGTAGATTCATTTTTAGACTGTTCATCGTCTTGGTTCGGGGGCGGCGATGACGATGCTGAATAATTTTTCACCGGATCCTTCTCTAGTGGATTTAAAGACCAGTCTATTCAAGCAAGGATGGTGCGACGGTGGTGGCATCCTTATGGTGGATGTGTGTCCCCAGGATCCACCGTTGCGGCGGCGTTTGCTCTAGCGTCGACGTGAAACCTGGGAGGTAGTCAAGGAGCGGATGTTGATTGTGGTCTGCATCTAGAAGATGGTGGATGCGTGCTGGGTCTGTGGTTCTTCGATGGCAGGTATGGTTTTCTCCTCCGACGTCTTAATCGTGCGGGGGTGCTAGATCTGGAGTTCGATGTCCTATTTGGGGTGTTGTCCCGGTAGGATTCATTCAATGACAATGGTTTCACCTTAGGTGACCACCTTGGAGGTTCGTAAATGTGCATATCAACGATGGAGCCACATCGATATCGGGTGAGGAGGTGCTCTATTATGTTTTCTTTGGTGGCTGTTGTTGTGGTGCCAAAGGCAGGTGACGGGCGTTGGCGTCAAGCTCAGAGGATTTTTTGATCTGTATTATAATTTTATTTCTTGGCTGGCGGTCCTTTGCGCAAAGACTTGCATTCTACTATTTTTTCAGTTTTTCCAGGTCAGTGTCTACGTGGATTATACTATGCCATTTATGATATATCCGGTGCCAAGTGGTTGTACCAGATGGAATATCCGGTACTACCGGTTGGTACAGACAACGCAGGAAGCAACAGCAAAACGCAAATAACTTGAGCAACCGAACTTCGAATGGGATGAAACCAATTTTGTTGGAAGTATTGGATATCACCAAGTGATAAAATATCAAGTATTATTATGTGTGATACCTCCCTTAGTGTGGACCCGAAAAAACCTCCAAGAAAAAAACGCAATAAGATATACAAGATAAATCCTTTTTTATAAACTAGAGCTTGTTATAAGGATTACCACAAGCTCTAGAACCTCACTTGGATAAGATGCTAAGTATGCAAAGGTTTGAGCTCTCTCCAAAATATATGATCGAGTTACTCACTCAAGAGTCCCTCTTGATAGTATGACTATCTATCCTAAACCCGGTCTCGCAACTAACAACACGAGACCGATAAAAAGGAAAACCTATTAAGATTATACCTTTGCCTTGAGCATTTCGATTGAGCTTGATATAGATGATCTTGTCCTCCTCAAGATGGAATACCTTTCTTGAATGCTCTTTATCTCGCACGCTTGATGAAACTTGTAACTTGCTCCCCCATACACCATGAGGAAATCTCTTCTTTGAACTTGTCTCCATCGATCCATGATCACTGAGTATGACAAGTTTCAAGCATGAGATCTTCTAAAGATGGCGCGTCTTGAACTTACACTTCATTCTTTCTAACTCCATTTGGATGATGTTTTGAAGATACACATGATAAACTCCATCTTCTTCTTCAAGACACAATTGATCTTCTTTTCTTTATTCTTCTTCTTCTACATGATTCCAATAGGCCCAAAGCCCTTGGACATTGCTTCTTCTTCTTCTTTATTTTCTCTACCTTAAAGCCAACACATGATCCAAGCGATGCCAACGGACAATTCCTACAAGTGCAACTTAATGCAAACATTAGACCATAGAGATTGTCATTAATTACCAAAAACGCACATGGGGGCCTACATGCTCTTTCGGACGCATTGTGCCACAATATCTACCGATGTCGCCGCCTCCACCAATCACGAGGGGTCCTCACACGCCCTTGCCACCGCGTCCGTGCTCGGGACTTTGCCGCTTAGGCCACAGCGCCCCGCGCTGGACGCGCTTCTGCTACGGTGGCCAACCGCCATCGTCTTCCCGAGAACGAAAGTGACTAGCGGTACAAGCCTGGCATCGAGTGCCAATGCCGCTGAAAAGAGCGCCACCCCTGCAAGAACCACGACGTGTCCCTGCCACCGGGGTGGTACCTAAACCGGGTGCATGTCCATGTGACACCAGTGCAGACGAACGACACACTGCTTGATTGGGAGATCGAGCGCCACCGACGCCAGCTGCTGGCGCACCTTGATGCATGTAAAATGTTATTGTGCCAAAATCTCCATTATCTTGTAACTTTATTATATTTATTAGGACTAACCTACTAATGGTTGCAAAAGTGCACAAGTTCTTGTTTCGCAATTTTTTTTGTAGGAAATACACGAATATGGAAACAAACCGGTCATTAGGGTGAAATTCGGAATTTCCTGAAATCTGTCTATGCAGAACAATTTTTGAACATTGCCACGACAACCCCTAAAGATGGCGTCAAATGGAAAAATTCAAAACATGAAAGTTGTGGGGAATTTTACGCTGCTAATTTTAGACATAAAATTTGTACCAAACTGAGTCCGGACATGACATTTAGCCCCAGATTACTGAAGGGTACAGAAACAGTTTCGGGATTCTAAGAGTTTGTGACGTGATTGACTCCAACTCTTCCCATACTTGATGGATTCGGCCAAGTCACGACCCAATGAGATCCCAAAGGACAGAGGGAAATCCCTAGGAAGGTTCTACAGGTGCCCAAGATCCCTTGGATCAAAGGGTCATCCATCCCATGGCCTAGATTGCATCGTTACCTCTATATATTAAGGGAAAACCCTATTTTTGGAGGCATCCACTCATAGCCATGAAATTTCTCCCTCTTGGCAGCCGCAAAGGAGGGGGAGGTAGCTCCTCAATATCAGTACCATATCCAAGAAATAAGAAGGGCCAAGGGGCCGCTACCCCCAAGGGCAGCCGCCGCCCCTAGGAGGCTATCAGCGCCTCCCCGAGGGCACGCCACCTTTCATCCATGTCGTGGCAGCCTCTCCCCCTTGGGGAGGCACGCCTCCATCACCATCTACAACAAGATCCTCTTCTTACCCCTACTGTAATCTCTTGGCAAACATGATGTGTGATACAATTTATTATTTTCCCATGATCTAATGTATCTCTATGTCTTTGTTTGAGTAGTGAATTGTATATGACAATTGTGAAATAGTTCACTCTAGGTTGCATAGAAATATACGGTATCTTCTATGATGATCTTATGTAGTAATATATGAGTGCATGCATATATTAGGGGATGCATAAGGTTGTCACCTGATGACTGCAAGTGCACAGATCAATTGTAGCTAGTTTTGAAATAAGAGTATCAAACCCACAGAGAGCTATTTGGTTGAGGTCTTTATGCCCCTCGTCACTATCTAACAAAGGATACTTACAATACGCCTTTGATTTCAGGTGAACGGGTGTTTGAAAGGTTTTTTGCTTAAGTGCAAGAAAGTAAATAAACAAGTAAAAACAAAGCAAGTAAAAGAGTGTTTTTGGAATGGTGGTTGAACTCAATAGGGCTAAGACATTCTCAGGGATGTAGGATACACCATTGGCATGTTTCAATTAATCATAATTAGGATAATCTATTTCTTGTGTCATGATATGTATGGAGAGAGTTTCATAATAAGATGTTCACCAAGGCTTGTAGGCAGTTACTCTGTTGAGCCAATAATGAGGTCATGTCTAAATAACCACTACGATGCCTGGAAGCAATCACCATGCAGACCATCAAAATTAAGGGTTTCCCCGTGGATATCGTAATTAGCTTAGTGAATCTCCCTTTGTTCTCCCTTCGATTGTGTTGGATGATAGTGGTACTTATAGTCACAGTAGCAACCGACTCAAGACACCCAAGCACGTACAAAGGGTTTCACTCTCTTACTTTAGACCCAAATGCAAATAATATATGGCCGACTACACATACCATCTAAGAGGAGAGATTAAACACACATCATAGATCGTTAGATCCTCTACACAGATAATAGATCATCTTTATTTCATTTCATAATAATGCTAGGGTTTCTTCATCTCCCCAAGAACAAAGGTAACTACTCACACATGGAAGAAATCAACAACAACATCATAAACAAATGGATGGATAAAAGTAATGGAATAGATCTAGTGCAAACCACAATTGAATCTAGAATTACAACAAGATCTAATGAATGGAAGATGGGGATAGAGATGGTGATGGAGATGCAGTGGTTGATGATGTAGGGGGTGATGTGTTATCCTCCGATGATCCATGTAGTAGCAAGGATTTTCCCTTCTCCAAGTTCCCCCTTCAGATCCCTTTTTGGTGTGGTTTTTTGTGGCTGGAGGCTTCTATGAATGTTGGATCTGTGATCTGTTTTCGCGAGGAGGAAGTATTTCACGACGCGGTTCCGTAGCCGGGTCATACGGGAGCACGGTACAAGAGGCCTTAGCCCATACCACTAGTCATTACGCTGGCTAGACGTAGGGTTCGTAGCATGGAAAACAAAAAAATTCTATCGCATGAACACACAAAACCAAGATCTAATCTATGGCAAAGCCAAGATCTAATCTACGATATCGGTGCAACGAGGTTGTAGAGAACTAACCCTCATAGTTCCAAAGCGTTTAACGAGATAGAATTCTCGTGGTTGATGTAGTCGATCACTTGCCGATCTCAAGATCGCGTAGACGATCCTTCCGGTGCCACGTTTCAGCAGCGCTTCCCTGGTCGGTCACACGTATGATAGTCGATGAAGACCTTCCTCTCCATTTTTCAGTAGGGCAGCGGAGGTTGTAGATATCCTCGAAATCCCAACAACACGACGGTGTGGTGGTGGTGGAGGAGGAGAGATTTCTGTAGGGCTTCGCCTAAGACGAAGTAGTGCGGTGGAGGAGAGAGGGGAGGCACCGGTGACTAGGGTTTAGGTGAGGGAGTAGGGGGCGCCCCACCCCTACTTATATAGGTGGAGGGGTGGCGGCCAGGGTTCCCAGCCCTGGCCGAGTCCACCCCCAACTCCTCATGGCCGACAGCAAGGAGAGGGAAAGGGAAACCTTTTCCCTCAAGGTTTCATTTCCTTCCTCCATTAGGATTTGAGTAGTCAAACTAGGATTTGACTATTCAAACTAGAGTTTTTATCGCTCTGCCTAGCCTTGGACGACTCCGGGGTGGTGGACCTTACAGAACCTTCTAGAAGCTTCTGGTCAAAACACCGAAAACATTTTCGAACCCGGGAATTTGACTTTCATTATATGAATCTTATTCTACAGACCATTTGGATCTCCTCGTGATGTCCTATATCCAATCCGAGACTCCGAACAACATTCAGTCTCCAATTCATATTCCATATGTACTGAACAACATCGAATCCTTAAGTGTGTCTCCCTATGGTTCATGAACTATGCAGACATGATCGAGACACCTCTCCGATCAATAACCATTAGTGGGATCTGGAAATCCATAATGGATCCCACACATTTCTACAATGACATCATGATTGAATGAACCATTTACATACGATACCGATTCCTTTTGTCTCGTGATACTTTACTTATCCAAGGTTTGATCGTCGGTATCTCTATACCTAGTTCAACCTCGTTACCGATAAGTACTCTTTACTCGTTCCGTGTTATGGCATCCCTTGTGACCTAGTCACATGCTTGCAAGCCAATTGGATGACATTCCACCAAAAGGGCCTAGAGTATATCTATCTGTCATATGTATGGACAAATCATATTCTTGATCTATGTGCCTCAACACATACTTTCAGAATACCTAATGCCACCTTTATAACCACCTAGTTACGAAGTGGTGTTTGATTTCATCAAAGCATCCATCCGGTGATGGTGATTAACATGATCTCATGGTCGAAGGATTAGGTTACTATGTATTTGAAAGCTTGTAGCAAACGAACTCCAAATGACTTGATCTTATGCTACGCTAACTATAGGAGTGTGTCCATCATATCATTATCCTAATGACATGATATTGTTATTAATAACATCTAATGTCCATGATCAGGAAACCATGATCATCTATTAATCAACAAGCTATCTTAACAAGAGGCTTACTAGGGACTCTTTTATGTTTACAAAACACACAAGTATTAATGTTTCCGGTTAATACAGTTATAGCATGGGATGTAAACATTTATCATAAACACAAATATATAATAATAACCACTTTATTATTGCCTCTTGGGCATATCTCCAACACTGGTGTTGCCCAAGAAGCAATAATAAAGTGGTTATTATTATATCTTTGTGTTTATGATAAATGTTTCCATCCCATGCTATAATTGTATTAACCGGAAACAATAATACTTGTGTGTTTTGTAAACAAAAAAGAGTCCCTAGTAAGCCTCTTGTTAAACTAGCTTGTTGGTTAATAGATGATCATGGTTTCCTAATCATGGACATTGGATGTTATTAATAACAAGGTCATATCATTAGGAGAATGATGTGATGGACACACACCCATAGTAAGCATGGAATTAGATCAAGTCATTAAATTTGTTTTGCTACAAGCTTTCAGATACATAGTAACCTAATCCTTTGGCCACGAGATCATGTCAATCACCGTCACCGGATGAGTACTTTGATGACATCAAACGCCACTTCTTTAACTGGGTGGTTATAAAGGCGACATTGGATATTCTGAAAGTATGTGTCGAAGCGCATGGATCAAGAGTGGGATTTGTCCATCCATATGACGGATAGATATACTCTAGGAACTCTCGGTGGAATGTCATCCAATTGGATTGCAAGCATGTGACTAGGTCACAAGGATGTCATATCACGGAACGAGTAAAGAGTACTTATCCGTAACGAGGTTGAAGTAGGTATAGATATACCGACGATCAAACCTCGGATAAGTAAAGTATTGCATGACAAAGGGAATCAGTATCATATGTAAATGGTTCATTCGATCGTGAAGTCATCATATAAATATGTGGGATCCATTATGGATTTCCAGATCCCAATCAGAGAGGTGTCTCGATCATGTCTACATAGTTCACGAACCGTAGGGAGACATACTTAAGGATTCAATGTTGTTTGAGTAGATATGGAATGCGAGTTGGGGAAGGAGTCTCCCATTCCTAGACGAGTTGGGGAGCAACTCTTCTAGGGCAAGGGGGCCTTGGCCGCCGTCCCCTCTCCCATATAAGGAGGGGTAGGGCACCCCCCTTGGCACCTTGTCCCTGGTGCCTAGAACCCTAGCCAATGCAGCCCTCTCTCCTCCACTGCTGCTTCGACTTAGGTGAAGCCCTGCAAAAATCTCTCCTCCACCACCACCACCACCACACCATTGTGCTGTTGGGATTCCGAGGAGATATACAACCTCTGCTGCCCTGCTGGAAGAAGGGAGTGGAAGGTCTTCATCGACTACCATATGTGTGACCGACTGCGGAAGAGCCGGAAGGATCGTCTACGCGATCTTGAGATCGACAAGTGATCGACTACATCAACCACGAGAATTCGATCTCGTTAAACGCTTTGGATCTATGAGGGTTATTTCTCTACAATATCATTATACCGATCTCATAGATTAGATCTTGGCTTTGCCATAGATTATATCTTGGTTTTGTGTGTTCATGCGATAGAATATTTTGTTTTCCCTGCTATGAACCCTATAGTGGTATCAGGGCCGACTCTATGCGTAGATCTATTGCATGAGTAGAACACAATGGTTTTGTGGGCGTTGATGCTTTTGTTGTCGCTTGATTTTCGTGTACTTTGCATCTTGTGGTATGGTGGGATGAAGCGGCCCAGGCTAATGACGAGTGCATATTTGCATCATGTTTATATTATTATTTTGTACTGTAGTGGTAGGATCTTGGTATTTTACAGCGCTCGCGCATCTTTTATGTCTATTTTCACCAGGATCGGGACAGATGATGGATACGATGGACACAACTCTGGGACTAGTTGTACTGGAGCGAAAAGGAGTAAAAAACAACGTAAAATGCTAATTTTGGAAATATCAATAGCACTATAAGAAAACCCGAGGCAATCTAAGCATACAGAAGGTTTAACGACCAACTATACAGCGGGAATATTTTCTCCGGCCATATAGTTCCCGCCGTATAGTTGGCGCCGCCACTGCCTCCTCAAATAGTTTTACCACATGCAATTGGATTGGGGAGACGACATACAGAACACCTAAAAATTGTCAAAAACCTTACCTCCGGAAGGGATCTGGAGGGGGAACATGCCGAAGGGATCCATCTTCGCTCTACGCAGATCTGGGAGGCCAAGGCATCGATATTCATCTTCATCAACCTCTGCATCACCAACATCTCTATCCATCCCATCTACATCCCATCTAGATCTTGTTGTAATTCTTGTACTAGTTGTGGATTTATACAAGAACTATTCATCTATAATTGTTTCCATTATCATTGCCATGATGTTGCTTGCCTCCATGTCTGAGTAGATCATTAGTTCTTGGGGAGATGGAGAATCCCTAGCATATGATTGAGATAATATAGAGATTATTATGTTATACATCATTACGTGTATGTGTTAATTGTCTTCGTCTTGATGTCGAGAGTTGTGCACCTCTTAATATTTTCCTCTTATGGGGACTTGATGAAGGGGATTACTTGTTGGTAGACAGAGCGATGATAACACTTACTGTGACTATAAAGTTGTTGTCATTCCTTACGTACTAACTTGGGGAAGTAAGAAGAACTCATTAAGCCATGTCCATGCCACAAGCGAAATCCCTTAATCATGAGATAATACGATTGATGTTGTTTATCTATCAGTTGTGGTTATGACGGATGATGTGAGCAGTGGTTGCTGCCTATTCATCCATATATGGAGATCCTCCCACATACATACATGTCATGAGAATATTTGCTATGATAATCTTGATAACTTAGTCTAAATTGCTAGCGGTGTATTCACCACTTTCCGAGAACGCCTTTTTCCCTATTATAGTTCCAAGATTTCTTACATACGTGATTCCTACTTTCTGCATTAAGTTTTAATTTACTTTATTTAATTGATTTGATCAGTCAAAACCCTAAAAACAATCCTACTTTTCTTGCATCTTAAAATTATTTCTTAAGTACTTCGTTTAGTTTTAGTTAAAAGCATTTTAGTCTTTTGCCTACTGCTCCCTGTGTGATCGATATCTTTATTTCGAAACTAGCTACAAAACAATTTATGCACTTGCAGTCATCAAGTTATTTTTTGACGCCGTTGGCGGGGAGCTTAGCGTTATAAGTCACATTACTTCTAGTTATTTACTTTCGTTGTACTAATCTTTGATTTAAGTTGTAGGACCGTAAGAATGGACAACACTCAGCATTTAATCCAGCTAGAGGCAGTAAGGAAAATGGGTTCGCCCATGGACGCTTTTATAGATGTCAACAAAAGCATAAATCCTGATGGTATTGAGATCCATCCTTTATTATTTGAACTGCTACACTCTAAGAAATTTGTAGGAACCGATGAAGAGAGTCCATATGGGCACTTACAATTCTTTGAAGATGTTTTTGGTTCCTTTATGTTCGATAACTATAATCTTGATATGGTTAAAGTTCAGTTGTTTAGACAAACACTCTCAAATAATGTTTGCAACTGGTATAGATCTTTTTGTGCAGAAGCACCAAGGACTTGGAGGGAATTAACAACCAATTTCCTATCAAAATACTCCTCAGAAAGCAAAGCTCATGGGATGAGAGGTACTATTATCAGTTTCAAAAATAGTTCTGATGAGAGTTTATATGAAGGTTATGTAAGGTATAAAAGTTATCTAGATAATTGCCCCCATCATCTTTTGCCTGATTGGTTAATCACTCACACTTTTTATGGAGGGCTTAATGATAAAATAGAACGAGTCTAGATACCACTTCTAATGATAGTTTTCTATATTATACTTATGATGAAGTCTAGAAATTAATAATGAAAATGAGGGAAACAACAGAAAATCTTAAAAATGAGGAGAGCATTATGAATAGTTCTTCTGAATATGTTTGTGTTAACGATTTTCTTGCAGATGGAAAGACTTGTGCAATGATTAAAACCCTCAGTATTGATTCTTACTCAGCAAAGAAAATTATTGAGAATTATGTAGGGCATCTACATGTACCTACAGAATGGAAACCCTATAAATCCCTTGAAGAAAAGAAGCGTCCAAGGAAAAGTGCACCAATAGTAGAGTTCTCCTCTGAACCTATTCAAGAGAATATCAAGAAAAAGTGCAGAGAGGAAGAACACATAAAGAGAAGATTAAAGAAACCAGAAAAGAACCCCGATGCCACTGTAACATCCCTAAAATATTAATCATGGTTATCAAATTCCAATCACCCAAATTTAGGGTTAACAAAAAACTTTTGTTAATTAAAATCAATATGAATGCATGTGTGTATGTGACGAATGCATGAATGCTTGTATGGACTTGTGTGATTGTTATGAATAGAAAGGAATGGTTTAAAGATGAAAACAACATCATCCAAATCATTTCCATGCATAATCAAATCAATAGAAATTCGAAAACAAACCATATGAGCTAATGGTCATTTTTGCCAATCTTGTTCACTAGACCACTTTGAGTGTTTCTAGTCCAAGATTTCTAACAGAAACAAATCCAATTCTTTTCACACATTGCTAGACCAAGTAGAAGTGAACCCAAGCCCACCTTGCAAACCCATAGAAACAGTTTGCAAATCTCTGCCAAGGACCATTCAAAATTGAATCTAGTTCATATGGTAAGATCACCATTTCTCAAAACCCAACCAAACTAGTGCACCTTGACAAATCCAAACAACCAGAGACTACCTAGTATGTGCCCAGTACACCCACCAAATTTATCAAAAAATTCAAATATAAATTTCTTTCGGCCATTTCATCAAACACCTGGAGACACAAATCAAACTTGGCCAAACTTCACTATTTTGAGCAGTGATCACCCCGAACCTTGTCCCCCATTGATCATCCTTGTCTCCCCTAGTGACAACCAGTGTATTAAACCAGCCTAGACCCCTACCATTGCACCATGTCGTGCATGCCCGAGCCACCCTGCGGTGACCCAGCATACCACTGCATGTGTAGTACACTATAGTCGTTGACATGACATCCACAGAACACCGTTCTGTAAATATCACATCCCTGAGAGTGGTACCACAGAAACATTGGGGGTCCATATTACAAACATTCACACATTATTATTATTACAATACCAGAAGTTCAAGACTTCGAAAAGATTCAACTTACAAACCAAAATATAAAGTGTTTCAGCGGAATTCAAAAGTATCAACTCCAAATTGAGCTCAACAACTTATTTATATATATTGTTCATGTTGCTCGTCTCAAGTGGCTCCTAGAACTATAGTAATTATTTGGACTCTTGGAACTCTCCTCCATAGACAATGTCGTAGTCCTCCCCTTCTACGGCTCCATACAGGTTGGGATATTCATAGAAGACCTCCTCTTGGCTCTCCATTACATACATTGGAGTATCTTCTGGATTCTCAGAGTCTAAGCAAGGATTCAAGGAAAGGATGAGTAACAACGTTACCCAGCAAATTCATTTTATGCAAGGTAGGAAGTTTGATGCTCTATCTACCACCTCGGACTATCAGTCTTTGGCACTATGCAATTTTCGTAAATCTTTCTTCAAAGGTTGATTTTATTATAAAAATCTATAACTATCAGCCTTCACATGTTGACCAGAACTTTCATGGAGTTCCTTTCCTGCCGCATTCGTAGCTCCTTCCCGGAACAGGGAGTAACAAGATACAATTCTTACACTCTGCAGAGGTGCGTTACTTTACCCATGAGAGATAAACTCCTTGTTGCACAACCGGGCGTACTTTCCCGTCCACAATTCCATGATGTGGGGTCAGTAGTTGGTCCAAGCCAATCACTACCCTTTCCACGACCTCATATGTCTGCACGATCCTTTGCGGTCGGCTCACCTCCGTTAAGCCTCCTATCGGGAAGGCTAAAACCATGATGAGTTCCCAAAGACTCTATGACCTGGTGCTGCCCTCGCAAGTGCCATATTAAATGGTCCATCAACTAAGCACCATCCATAGATAATCTAGACACCAAAAGTGTGGGGCATAAGGGTGCCCACCCATATGTTGGGTCCGCACAAGGAATCACAACGTCACGTTAAGGTCGTCTTGCCTCCATACGAGAGGAAAAGGATACATGTGACTTCTTCGTCCCATTCCAAATCTCATGGTTAACACATAATATACGACGCTAGAATCACTGATGTCATGGGTTATTAATCCCTAATTATTCACAATTAGAACCATAATTTCTATTGCTCCATCATATTATCACTTAGGATGATATCTAAGATTTATTATCTAGAGAAAATAATGTTTTCTTTTTCTATAATATAGATGATAATGCACAATTCACAAATACTTTGATAAAGACTCTTAAAAGGACATGATCAAGTGATGAACTTGCCTTGTGATGGCAAGGTAGTGAAGTCTGATGCTTGCACTGGACCTTGAGCTTCTATGTCTACAAAAACATCATTATTGCCTGGTAAGGACAATATTTAAAGAAGCAAAATGATTATGCAAACTAATGTAATGCATCATTTAGCTTTATATGTATTTTCCCCATTTATTTAAATCATAAAAATTCTTTAATAATAAAGAATTTATAAATATTAATTTTTAATATTTATTGAATATTGTATTCTTTTATTTTATTTCAATTTATTTGCATTTTTTAATTAATAATTCCTTTAAGAATTATCATTAAATACCAGAAATTGATATTACATATTTGTTTAGTATTTTTCTAAAATACTACAATACTAATATATAATGAAAGTGGTTTTTATTTATTTTTATCATCTTTCAATAATTTTGCAAAATTCCATAAGGAATATATATTACAAAATTCTTAATAAAATTTATATGTCTAAAATTTTATCTCTTAATTTATTTGGATAGTTTGGATTATTGTGAATCCAAAAATATTTTATTTATAATTTTGGACTTTTTTTCTAGAATTTATTTAAGTTCAAGGGTATTTTGGTCTTTTCCTATTTATTAAAACAAGATTAAAGTGATTTAGGCTGATTGTTTGGTTTTATTGGGCCCTTGTGGCCTAGTAGGTAAAAGTCAAAACAACACCACGAAGGGGTCTTGGCCCAACCAGCCCAACTCACCCTCTGTCTCTCCCTCGATCTCAATTCTCTTCTTCTCCTCTCCCGACCCCGTGGTCAGCGATGCTACCGCCGGCGATTCGCGCCGCCGTGGATCTTCCTGGCTGCCGGCGTGGTGCATAGGGTGGTTGTCAACCCTGCTTCACCCTTCTGTCCAATTAGATTTGGACCTGGAGCCCTCACGTGGCCAGATCGATGCCGTTCCGAACCCTAGGGTTTGAGGTGGCATTGGTGCTGACATCGCTGCTGCTATCGTGTGCCATGGTGATGCTCCTCCTCCCCAGGCGTGGCTATGGTCACTGCATCAGTGTGGTATGGGTCGCAGCGCCCCCTTGGGGGTGCTCCCTGTGCCGCCGTGTTCGTCGTCGACCCTCTGCTTCCTCTTCTAATCTACAGCGAGGACCTTCGGTAAGTTGTTCCTCTTTCCCTCGTGCTCTCTGTGCTAGGCCATTCCAGGCTAGATGTTGGTAATGGACATTCCTAGTTAGTGTCATGTCCTGATTAAGCTGGTTTGTTCTGCTTAGGGTTCATACCCCTCTATGGATTAGATATCTGATGAGTTGGATCAAGTTTTGATGGTCCCTAAGCATGATAAGTGGTTGTTAGCTGTGGCTTGCTGCTTATGATTAGCTGTGGTGATGCTAGTGGTTTACCAGATGATTCTATGGATTAATTTTAATATGGTTCAGATGGTAAAGTTGCTCTAGAAGCAATACTTGGGAAATCTAGTGGTTTAATAGCTCACCACTGTCATTACTTGGTTAATGATAGTGAGTGTTGTGTGATGAAGTCATCGTATTAATACTGTTGGCTTAAGAATTCATATATAGCTTGATATCAAATGGTCTATTACAATGATGATATATATATGAATATTCCTGGTTATGATTCCTGTGATTAAGAACAGGAAAATGATTTATAGTTGGTTGGTTGTATCCGTGAAGATTGGATGCTTAACCTGCTTAGTTTAGAACTATTCTTGTGACACCATCCTTGTATGGCACCCAAGATTATATTCTATTACTTGGTTTGGTTTTGCTCAAGCTTAAAAATTAGCTTGGCATTATAGATAAGTAGAAACTTCTTTCTTTAAATCCCTAAGACCTATTATGTTGGTCTCAGGTTTAGGGATTAGACCCTTCTCTTACTATTTCTCATGGATTGGTTCTGGTAGTGATACCAGCTATTGTTTCTTGAATCAAAGTTTGGGAAAAATGATTGTAGGCCTAATAACTTATATAGATCCATAAGATTAAATTCTAAGGTGCTACTCCTATTTAAGAGATGTACCTAGAAGTTTAAATCTTGGCTATATTCATTCTTGAATTTAAATATAGCTTGATAGCTAGGATCAATGATGTTGCCCTGAGACCTTAGTTGGATCTTTATAGTTTTCTGATTGCTTTTAGTGTTTAAAACTTCAATGATGGAATCACCCCACTTGGGTGTTTTTCTGAGAAGTGGAGTATGAGACAACTCATAAATATTTGTCTAGCTTAGACAGATAGATTATGTGATGGTCTGTTACTACTCACCACACTTGGTTGTTGTTGTTGTTGATCTTGTGGCTAGCTTGATCTGGTGCTCCCCTGGTATTTCCAGCTCCTAGGCTTGTTCTTGATCGAGCCCTTCACCTCCTGGTCCTGATGGCTTGATCTTGGTCTTGCTATCCACCTGATCTACCCCCTCCTTGTGTCACCATTTTGGTGATGTGATCCAGGGTTTTGATTGGTGTGATCTTGCTTGGCTTTGGCTTGGTTTAGCTGGGCTGCTGTTCTTGGTGTGTATGAACAAGGAAATAGTGTGGGGATGCCTCCCACGGCTGTGTTGATGGTTTTGTGTGTGTGGCTGTTGTTGTGGTGTTGATAGCACACACCATGCAGTTTGGTGTGTGTGATGCATGTGTGTCTGCTGCACACCTTGTGGATATGCTCTGGTTGTGAAGCTACCTTTATCTGGTTACTCTTACTTGGCTGGTGAAACTTGCCCCTCCTTGTTGTTTGGAGTTATTTGACTTCTGGCTTAAATTATGAAAGATTCAGTTCTTTCATATGCAGGGTTCGCAGCATAGAAAACAAAAAATTTCCTACGATGGGAACAACTATGTACCAAGATCTGTCTACTAGATACAAACAACGGGCGGATGTATATCCATAGAGAACATACCCTTGAAGACCGACAAAGCTTAACGAGTTAAACTCGTGGTTGATGTAGACGATCTCTTGCTGATCTCAAGATCGAGAGGAAGTCCTAGCGCCGCAAATCAGCAGCGCATCCATGCTCGCACACACGTCCGAGGCACCGAGCAACCTCCGCCTCCTCCCTCCAGCGATGCAGCGGAAGCACAACTCTTTCTTGCCGAATAGCCACCGGGAACATGTATCTCGCTAGTCCGAGACCATGGGGGATAAATTCTAGAGGGGGAGAGAGATCCTTCACGAGGAGGTGTGAGTGAGAAGTGAGGAGGGGGTGCCTTTTATAGGAGGGGGGGGACCCCAAGGGGGTGGCCAGTGCACGGGGATGCCCCCTTGCCCTCCCCTCATTCATGTAGGTGGACACTCCGCTCACAAAATTCCTTTAAATTCCCTCCACTCAAAATCCCACTCAAAATTGCTATTAAATTTCCACCAGATTTAATGCAAATTCTCATTAAATAAAACTCTTTTTATTTATTTAGAATTTTGTCAATTACTTTAATGACAAACATTCACATATAACCCCTTTCTAGAATTCTATTTCACATGCAAAAACACTTTCTGCAATTTCACCTCAAAACCTGTTTCGGTATCTAGTGAAATAAATTCCTGCGCTTGTTATTCTTTCCGGCATGAAACTTTTGCTCCAAATGGATGTCGGTGTCTCTTAAGTGTGTCACCCTACGGTTCGCGAATAATGCGTACATGATCGAGACCCCTCTCGGATCAATAATCAGAAGCGGGATCTGGAGACCCATACTGACTCCCACACATTCAAAGATGACTTTCTTGTGATCGTCGGAACCTTTTACGCTAGTATCTTAATCCCTTTGTTTCGCGATACATTTGTTCGAGATTCGATCATCGGTATCTCCATACCTAGTTTGATTTCGTTACTGACATGCACTCTTTTCTCGTTCCCGTGATATAACATTCTAGTGATCAAATCACTTGCTTGCAAGCTAACCAATGTGATATCACTGAGAGGGCCCAGAGTATATCTATCCGTCATCGGGATGAACAAATTCCACTCTCGATCCATGGGCCTCAACATAACACTTTATTAGTTCTGAACCCATCTTTATAATCACCCTGTTACGGTGTGACGTTTGATGTTATCAAGAAACTCTTCCGGTGTTAGTGATTGACATGATCTCATGGTCTAAGGATTAGGATCACTTCGTAAGTTGTTATAGCAATATAAACTCAATGACTTTGATCGTAATGCTATACTTCGGATTAATGTTCATCACACCATTACACTAATGTTGTGATCCCGTTATTAATAACATCCAATGTCCATGATTAGGAAACCTTGATCGTCTTGTTAATCAACGAGCTAGTTTATGAGAGAGGCATAACTAGGAACTTTCTGTTTGTTTATTAAACACACATGTATTAATGTTTCTGTGTTAATACAATTATAGCATGCAAAATAAACATCTATCATATAGTTGGAATACACATAATAAACACTTTATTATTGCCTCTCAGGGCATATTCCCTTCAGTCTCCCACTTGCACTACAGACAATAATCTAGTTACATAGTGATGAATCTAACACCCATGGAGTTCTGGTGTTGATCATGTTTTGATCTAGGGAGAGTTTTAGTCAACGGATCTACTACATTGAGATCCGTGTGTACTTTACAAATATTTATATCTCCATCCTTGACATGCTCGCAGATGGAGTGAAACCGGCGCTTAATATGCTTGGAATTCTTGTGAGACCTTGGTTCTTTGGCATTGGCAATGGCACCATTGTTGTCACATTAGATCACCATTGGGTCCAACACGCTTGCAACCACACCTAGTTCGGATATGAACTCCTTCATCCAAACCTCTTCCCGAGCCGCTTCCGAAGCAACAACATATTCGGCCTCCATTGTTGATCCCACCACCATAGGTTGTTTGGAACTCCGCCAACTAACCGCTCCGCCATTCATGAGAAATACGTATCCGGATTGAGACTTAGAGTCATCTAGGTCGGTGTCAAAGCTTGCATCGACATAAAACTTAGCGACGAGCTCTTCTTCACCTCCGTACACAAGAAACATACCCTTAGTTCTTCGCAAGTACTTAAGGATATTCTTGACCGCTATCCAGTGTTCCGAACCTGGATCCGATTGGTACCTACTAGTCAAACTAATAGCATGTGCCACATCCGGTCTTGTACATAGCATGGCATACATTATAGAGCCTACGGCTGAAGCATAGGGGACTTTGTCCATTATCTCTCTTTCTTCCGATGTAGCTGGACTTTGAGTCTTACTTAATGTCTTACCTTGCAACATAGGTATGTACTTCCATCCATTTTAAACTTCTTTAAAATCTTATCAAGGTATGTACTTTGCGATAGCCCTATTAGGCGCCTAGATCTATCTCTATAGATCTTTATGCCTAATATGTATGATGCTTCACCTAGGTCCTTCATTGAAAATTTGTTGTTTAGATAACTTTTAACACTGTTTAAAATATCTATATCATTTCCGATCAATAATATGTCATCCACATATAATATCAGAAATGCCACATTGCTCCCACTCACTTTCTTGTAAATACAAGCTTCTCCATAAGTTTGGACAAATCCAAACTCTTTGATCACCTCATCAAAGCGGAGATTCCAACTTCGTGATGCTTGCTTCAATCCATAGATGGATTGCTGAAGCTTGCACACCTTGTTAGCATCCTTAGGATCGACAAAACCCTTTGGTTGTATCATATACAACTCTTCTTCAATATTACCATTGAGAAACACGGTTTTGACATCCATCTGCCATATCTCATAATCGAAATATGCAGCAATTGCTAACATAATCCTAACTGGCTTTAGCATCGCTATGGGAGAGAATGTCTCATCGTAGTCAACTCCTTGAATTTGTTGAAATCCCTTTGTGACAAGTCGAGCTTTATAGACGGTCACATTACCATCAGCATCAGTTTTCCTTTTGAAAATCCATTTGTTCTCCACGGCCTTTCGGTCGTGAGGTAATTCCACCAAGTTCCAAACTTGATTTTCATACATGTATTCCATCTCGGATTTCATGGCTTCTAACCATTTGTTGGAATCCGGACTCATCATCGCTTCTTCATACGTCGCAAGGTCATCAATTTCATCAACCATGAAATTCACAACAGGGTTTCCATACAGCTCGGGAGCTACACGTGTCCTGCTAGACCTGCGAGGTTCGATAGTACTCTCTTTCGGAGTTTCATGATCATTATCATTAGTTCCCTCTTCAACTGGTGAAGCCAACTCCAAAACGACTTCCGGAGCTGCGCTACTCACCATACTTTGAAGAGAAGGTTCAATAATCTCTTCGAGTTCTACCTTCCGACTACTCACACCTTTCGCGAGAAACTCTTTCTCTAGAAAGGATCCATTCTTGGCAACAAAAACCTTGCCCTCAGATCTGTGATAGAAGGAATACCCAATAGTTTCCTTAGGGTATCCTATGAAGACACATTTTTCTGCTTTGGGTTCGAGTTTATCATGTTGAAGTTTCTTCACATAAACATCGCATCCCCAAACTTTAAGAAATGATAGCTTAGGTTTGTTTCCAAACCATAATTCATACGGTGTCTTTTCAACGGATTTAGATGGTGCCCGATTTAAAGTTAATGCAGCAGTTTCTAGTGCATAACCCCAAAATGACAATGGCAAGTCCGTCAGAGACATCATAGATCGAACCATATCCAATAAAGTATGATTACGATGTTCCAACACACCATTTCACTGTGGTGTTTCGGCAGGTGTGAGTTGTGAAACAATTCCACACTCTTTCATGTGAGTGCTAAACTCGTAACTTAGATACTCACCTCCACGGTCGGACCGTAGAAATTTGATCTTTCTATTACGATGATTTTCCACTTCATTCTAAAATTCCTTGAAATTTTCAAAGGTTCCAGACTTGTGTTTCATCAAGTAGATATAACCGTATCTACTCAAATCATCCATGAAAGTAACAAAATAACGATATCCACCTCGTGCCGACACACTCATTGGACCACATACATCAGAATGTATGATTTCCAATAAATCCGCCGCCCGTTCCATTGAAACGGAAAACGGCGTTCTAGTCATCTTGCCCATAAGGCATGGCTCACATGTATCAAATGATTCAGAATCAAGTGATTCCAAAAGTCCATCCGAATGGAGCTTCTTCATGCATTTAACGCCAATATGACCTAGACGGCAGTGCGACATATATGCGGATATATCATCATTAAGTTTAATCCTTTTAACATCAACATTATGAATATGTGTAACATTATTATCGAGATTCAATAGAAATAAACCATTCATCATCGGTGCATGACCATAAAAGATTTCATTCATATAAATAGAACAAACATTGTTCTCGTATTTAAATGAATAACCACTTCGCATCAAACACGATCCAGATAAAATGTTCATGCTCAGTGCAGGCACCAGATAACAATTATTCAAGTTTATTACTAATCCCGATGACAAGTGGAGAGGCAGAGTTCCGACGGCGATCACATCAACGCTTGATCCATTGCCGACACGCATCTTGACCACACCCCTTGCTAGCGGCTGCTTGTTCCGCAGCCCCTGATTCGAGTTACAAATATTAGCAACTGAATCGGTATCAAATACCCAGGTGCTACTGCGAGCACTAGTCAAGTACACATCAATAACATGTATATCATATATACCTTTTTTTGCCTTGCCGTCCTTCTTGTCTGCCAAATACTTGGGGTAGTTACGCTTCCAGTGGCCAGTCCCCTTACAATAGTAGCACTCGGTATCAAACTTAGGGCCAACTCGGGGTTTCTTTTCAGGCACGGCAACCGGCTTGCCGCCCTTACTTCCCTTCCGTTTCCCTTTTTTGTCTTTCTTGAAACCAGTGTTCTTATTGATCATCAACACTTGATGTTCCTTCTTGATCCCCACTTCTGCAGTTTTAAGCATTGACAGAAGCTCGGGGAGAGACTTCTTCATGCCTTGCATATTATAGTTCATCACGAAGCTCTTATAGCTAGGTGGCAGAGACTGTAGAACACGATGGATGCCTAAGTCAATGGGAATCGATATTCCCAAGGACACAAGCTTATCGGCGTAACCCGTCATCTTGAGTACATGCTCACTTACGGAGCTGTGCTCTTCCATCATGCAACTAAAGAACTTTTCTGAAGCATTTTAGCTCTCTACAACAGCATGTGTGTCGAAAATCATTTTCAACTCACACATTTTATCAAATGCATTGCCGTTTTCGAAACGCTTTCGAAGTTCTGGATCTAGCCCATACAATATGCCGCAATGAACTAAGTTGTGGTCCTCCTATCGAGTCTGATAGACATTCTTCTCCTCGTTAGGGGCATCCTCAAAAAGATGGGGGGCCTAGCGGCGCTTCTATCACATATTGCTTTTGTGCAGCAGAGAGGAGAATCCTCAAATTCATGGCCCATTCGGTAAAGCTGCTACCGTTCGTTGCAAGTTTCGCTTTCTCCATGAACACATTGAAATTAAAAGCAGGTGGTGCCATCTACAACAGAATTTGTAAAGTTTAGACTAAGTTTATGATAGATTGAGTTCAACCAATCCACATTACAAATGAACTCCCACTCAAAAACGACATCCCTCGTGTCTTTTTGGTGATTACATGAACCAAATCCACTACACCAAGTCCGATCATCACGTGAGTCGGTGTAGCTTCAAAGGCGAGCATCAAATGGGCATCATATCTAATATATGACTCATGCTTAACCTTTCGGTCCGTGTTCCGAGGCCATGTCTGTACATGCTAGACTCGCCAAGTAAGAACCTTAGTATTCGCGTGTGTAACTGTCTTACACCCGAAATATGGTCGTGGATCCAAGAACACACGATCATCACGTGATGTCTTGGAGCGACGAAAACATAATCGGTGCATACTAAAGGAAGAACACATTCTTATCTTGATATTTAAATGAGGGATCATCTTATTATGCTAATAAAACGCCAAACAAGCAATATAAGATGCTATAAAACATCACATGTTTATAAGTGAAATGATATGGTTCCCGCATATGATCTCTATCATGTGCATCGTGGTATGATCACTTATCATACCTTTATGTGTAAGGCCAAGGTCTATGGAACTTACACGTTATGTGTGTTGTAAGAGTATCATCTCATACTTCTACTTACAACATCACCATATCATAACACTAGCCCAACAACAATCTAAACTAGACGCCTCTAATTTATCCATTGCAAGTTTTACGTGGCTTAGGGCTTTCGAAGATAGAACCGTTCATACCTACGAACATGAACCACAGCAAGGATAACCAAATTGTTGACAAGTCGTTGCAAAATAGATATTGACTATTGTAGGAGAGACAGCCACCCGCTAGCCACTTATGCAAACTAGTTGCATGTCAAGCATGGAACATGTCTCATGTGCGAGGACATGTAAAGTTTGTTCGGGCCGCTTCATCCCACTATGCCACCAATATCCAAAATTAAAACTAAGAAGCAACAACATGATCATCATCGCCCACATACTCATATGTGTACTACCCGTGTAAAGCATCTACGCATAGATCCGGCTCTGATACCACTACAGGGTTCGCATCATAGAAAACAAAAATTTTCCTACGATAACTATGTACCAAGATCTATCTACTAGATACAAACAACGGGCGGATGTATATCCGTAGAGAACATACCCTTGAAGACCGACAAAGCTTAATGAGTTAAACTTGTGGTTGATGTAGACGATCTCTTGCCGATCTCAAGATCGAGAGGAAGTCCTAGCGGCACAAATCAGCAGCGCATCCGTGCTCGCACACACGTCTGAGGCACCGAGCAACCTCTGCCTCCTCGCTCCAGCGATGCAGCGGAAGCACAACTCTTTCTTGCCAAATAGCCACCGGGAACATGTATCTCGCTAGTCCGAGACTATGGGGCATAAATTCTAGAGAGGTAGAGAGATCCTTCATGAGGAGGTGTGAGTGAGAAGTGAGGAGGAGGGTGCCTTTTATATGAGAGGGGGGAACCCCAAGGGGGTGGCCGACGCATGTCAACACCCGGATTTTTAATCCCAGATGCCTGTTATGCCATACATCGCAATCCCAGGATTACCATTTTTGCGAGACATAACATATTTGGATATCATAGTACATCATCCATTACAAACCATATATAAGGTCTTACACAAATAAGGATCTCATGATCCAGTTCTTAATACAATTCAAGCAGTGGAATAACGTAATAGTAACGATAGCGTAGGCGAAGCTCCATCTTCGGGGTCACAGGCAATGCCGACGATGGGAGATGATCCTTGTTGTCGTGACCTTCCTGCGGTCCATCATCCTGATACTCCTCTTCATAGTCTGGCCACGGGAATAGCCAGGTACAAAGCCATGAGTACTCTTTAAGTACTCAGAAACTAATACTAATAAGTTAAGGGGGTTTTTGTAGTAGGATACTAAGCTCTAGGGTTATTTTGCAAAAAGCTAGATTTACCTCTACTAAATTCAGAAGCAAAGAAATCTAGTTGAAAGTTTTATAACACCTAAGTGGGAATTTGAATTTCATATCACAACTCTGTTGTGGTCAAGTCAAAGTCACAGATCATTTCACAAGTCATTTTGAAAACATCTGACGGGGGAACATTATGGCCATTCCAACTGTCCATAACCGCATACGCGGCTATTCGAATAGTTTGACACTCTGCAGAGATTGTACACTTTCACCACAACATTCGATATATCCGTCACGAACAATCCTGAATTCACCATACTCAGTATATAGATAATCAATCCTAACCTTTCAATTACACGCCCTAGTATAGGCACCTCTCCTATGAGTTTGGCCTCCCAACCATGACCAACTGTCATCTTGGGTACTGCACAAGTGGACAATCTTCACAAAGGTAGCCTCATCTCAGACCTTGGCCGGGAGGGAACCCATACTAAGGTATATAAATTTCCAGTTAAACCCTACCCAAGTTTCGGGTATTGTGGTTGTACGGTAAAATTGGAATGGTATCGCATCCAGACAACCATCAGTTTTATAAAGGGCTAAGGATCATGCCTCAATATTTTCATCATAAAAATCCTCTGGTGTTCAAGAACACATGTCAAAACGTTTCAGTAGAATGACTCTTCATTCTAAGGTTTTCATAACCATTTTCACCAAGTATTCCCATCTAAAGTTGATCAAGTTTTATGCTTAGCACTGGCATCTACATGTGGTGGTAAATACTAATGAGGGGTGGTAAACAAGTGGGGATTTGCTAAGTTCAATCTCATGCCTTAGGATGACATCAAGATTATCTAATTTAGGACAAATTTTATGCTCTTTATGCTACCTTTAGTTATCTTTCTAGAATCTACAAGTCACTATGTAAACTCTAAGAGAAGCTTTGATAAAGAAAATAAAATCTTAAGCTTGCAAGTAAAACTAGGATTGGGTCATCAAGTGGGTATGATCACATATGCTTAAGGCATAGAGTTAGCATAGTAACAAGCAAGTAGTAGCTTGCATAATGGCAAGTATAAGCTTGCTAAAGTAGGGTATCTTGCAAGTGGTAGCTTGCTAAGTTTCAAGTATTGGCTTGCTAGGATATTAGTATAATCTTGCCTTGAGCTGAGCAGTGGTTGAAGTTCTCCTCGGCTTCTTCCTCGTAGTATCCTCCTTCCTCCTTGTATCCTTGGTCAGTACTACCGTCTATATATAAATACGAGGTACACAATCACCAAACAATACTTAACTATTTTTAATCATCACACAAAAAGTCACACTAGATGATCTAACATCATCACTATTATCACAAGGATTAAAGCACTTGTCTTATTTCTTTTATTTGAGAAAAGTAATTTCTACTCATTGAAAAACTACTTAAGATTTAATATTCTCCAAATCAAACATGGGATCATGTTGACACATGTCATCACCATATATTTCAGTCCATGAGAATGTGATTTAAGGTGGTGTCACTATTTAATAAGGTTTAATCTTTTTATTTTAATTAAATAAAGTGACGAGAAATTCCTATGTAGCATTATTTTATTACTTGAACATTATTTTTGTAAGTAAACTTATATATTTTTATATATTCTGAATGGTATGGTTAAATATGATTTTTGAGAGTTGGAATCAACTCAAAAGCTTTTGTGGTTGAATTTTGAAAAATGGTTGAATGCAGAAAAGCTTCTGCCTTGTTATTTTTACCATGGTTGATCTACAAATCCAAATGGTTTGAATCCAACAGGCTTGGATTAAGCATTCCAGTACCTTTCTAACAAAATTAGTTTCATGCATTTTGGTTCACTGAATCGAGATGGGTTGATTTTTGAATCTAGGTACAAAACTAGGTTTGAAATTTATGAGTAAAGCTTAATTTGAATTGTTGGGTCGCGCGGGATGTTTTACTGGGCCGGCCCACTACACACAGCGTGTACGCGGGCTGGTTAAGTGGCTGTCCCCACGCGTCAGTGAGACGGGGCGGGGCGAAGTGGTACGGAGAAATGTGAACCACACGATCTAACTCTAATCGAACGGCCATGGTTCATCGTCCACGTCGGGCAGCGCCAGCAAGACAGAACACTAACGCGGCCAGTGGGGGTCGTGGGAGGTTCACCGGGGCTCAGGCGAGGGTCGGCAACGGGGGCGAACGACGAAGTCGACGATGGTGGTTCTCCTGGTACCTGCAGCTTCTCCTGGGGCGGCACCAATCGACTGCTCCCTTCTCCTCCAGCAGCGGTGGGCTCTGGCCAAATTCCGGCGATGCGCTGCTCGCCTTGCTCTGGGAGTGAGTGAGGGTGGTCAGTGAGAGGTGGGGAGTGAGATTGTGTGACGAAAACAAGCGGTGGAGGCCTCTATTTATAGTGGCTGAAGGGGACCGATGGGCGCGGGCTGAGCTCGTCGTGGTCGACAGCACAAAGGGCTACTGGCATGGGCGACAATAGGGGGTGGTGCTGTGCTCCCTAGCGAAGCTCAACAGCGCGGTGGCGAGGCATGGGGCGGTGCTGATCGGTCGGAACACGCAGATGCTCTGGGCAGGTCTGATGGCGGTTTTAATGCCGCACAACGCACGTGGTCTGTGCGACGTCGAACGGGCATGTCTGGCGGGGTGCTAGTGATCATCCCTGCAAGCGGAGAGGGCGGCGCGCGGTCTGTGGGTGCTGGTCGAGCGTGGCGCACTGGCGCGCGCTCGGCATGGTCGCAGAGGAGTTTGGCAAGGGCGTTCTGGGTGGTAAAGGGGTTATCTGCGCTCGGGGCTGGGACAGTGGGTGGCGGTGGACGGTGCTGCATGTCCCAGACAAGGTTGGCGAGGCCAGTGCGGCCTCTAGCTCGCTGGCGAAAATGGGGTGACAATGGTGCTCTCGACATGCTTGACATTAATGACTAGGCTTGCTCACAGTGGTGCTAAAGCTAGTTAGATTACTTTGATCATCTACTAAGAGTGTAGTGTGAGCTATAGAGGGAACAAGTTAGGCCAATTTTACTGCACACTATAGTGTTTGATGTTTGTTTGATTTGTATCTGCAAGGTGTTTGATGAAATGGCCGCAAGAACTTTAAATTTGAATTTTGGATTCAAACTTGGTGGGTTTGCTAGGCACATACTAGGGAGTGTCTGGTTAGTTGGATTAGTCAAGGGGCAATAGTTTGGTTGGGTTTTGAAAATGGGTGATCTTCACATATGATAAAGATTCAATTTTGATTTGTGATTTAAATGAGGTTGCCAAATGTTTCTGTAAGTTTGAAAGGTGGGCTTTGATTCACTTTCACTTGTTCTAGCAAGGGGTGAAAAGAATTGGAAAAGTTTCTGTTGAAATCTTGGACTAGAAACACTCAAAGTGACCTAGTGAGCAAGATTGGCAAAAATGACCATTTGCTTTATTTGCATTGTTTTTGATTTTCTCTTTATTTGTTTCTGTTTGGATATGTTTTAGATGATGTTATATTTGTATTTAAACCATTTCGTTAATCACACAAGATCATTCATGCATTAATCAAATCATCACATTCACACATGCATTCATATGATTTAAATTAATCAAAGTTTTTGTTAACCCTAATTTTAGTGATTAGAGTTTGATGATCCTTGGGTTATATTTTTGGGATGTTACAAACCTTCCCCCCTTAAATAAAATCTCGTCCCGAGATTTGAAAAAGGAAGAGATTTTTTTTTACCTAGGATTTAAAGAGATCGGGAAACTCCGTCCTGATGTGATCTTCGCGCTCCCAGGTAGCTTCTTCTTGAGTGTGGTTGCTCCACTGAATCTTGAGAAACTTGATGCTTCGGGTCCTGGTGGTTTTGAAAGCTTCTTCCAAAATACATATGGGTACTTTGGGATAGGTCAGGTCATCGTTGATCTCTATGGTCCGGTGATCAATGTTCTTGAAAACTTCAGTCTTCTCCGGAACTTCAAGGAATTTACGAAGTAACGATATATGGAACACATTGTGCACTGCTGACATTTCTTCTAGCAGTTCCAATTGATATGATACTTCTCCTTGACGATTCAGAACCTTGAAGGGTCTGATATATCTGGGGGCTAACTTTCCTTTCAGGTGGAAACGCTGCATTCCCTTCAATGACGACACTTTAAGGGACACAAAATCTTCGATATTAAAAGCGAGGTATCGATGTCTCTTGTCGGCGTAGCTCTTCTGTCTTGACTGGGCAGTCTTGAGGTGCTCACAAATCTTGTGAACTTTCTCTTCTGCTTCTCGTAGGATGTCGGGTCCGAAAATCTGACTCTCTCCTACTTCCGACCAATTCAAAGGGGTGCGACGCTTCCTTCCATACATGAATTCAAATGGGGCCATTTGCAGACTAGCTTAATAACTATTGTTGTAAGAAAATTCTGCGAAAGGCAGACAGTCCTTCCATTTAGATCCATACTATAGCACACATGCTCTCAACATATCTTCGAGTATTTGATTTACTCGCTCCGTTTGTCCATCGGTCTGAGGGTGATAAGCTGTGCTGAAATCTAGTCGGGTTCCTAAACCTTCTTGGACTTTCTTCCAGAATCTCGAGGTAAACTAAGTTCCTTGATCCGATACGATGTTCTTGGGGACTTCGTGCAAACTGACAATTCTAGCGATGTATAACTCCGCTAGCTTCGAACTCTGGTATGTGGTCTTGACGGGTAAGAAATGGGCTACTTTGGACAATCTGTCAACTATGACCCAAATAGAGTCATTTCCCTTACTAGAAGTAGGCAATCCGGTGATAAAGTCTATTCCAACTGAGTCCCATTTCCATTCCGGAATCTGTAAAGGTTGCAATAGTCCAGCGGGTCTTTGATTTCCCGCCTTGACTCTCTGATATATATCACACTTGGCGATATAGCTTCCGATTTCTCTCTTCATCTTATGCCACCAAAATTGTGCCTTCAAATCCTGATACATCTTTGTTCCTCCGGGGTGGATAGAATAAAGAGTATCATGGGCCTCTTTCAAAATCACTTCTTTCAATTCCAAATCTGCTGGTACACAAAGGCGTCCTTTGTACCACAGAACTCCTTCTTCATCTTCCGTGAATCCGGGTACTTTGCCTATACCGATACGATGTTTGATTCCGTCGATACTAGCATTTACTTTATGTGCCTCTTTGATCCGACTGATCAAAGTGGGTTGAAGTTCTATGCTAGCCAAAAATCCTTCAGTCACTAATTCCATTCGAAAATCTTCCATCTCTTTGTGCAAACTTGGTTGCACCTTTAGAATCATGGAGTTCAAGCGGCATGACAATCTGCTAAGGGCATCTGCTACTACATTGGCTTTACCGGGGTGATAGTGAATGTCCAGATCATAGTCCTTGATTAGCTCAATCCATATTCTCTATCTCATATTCAGCTCCTTCTAAGTGAATATATACTTCAGGCTCTTGTGATCCGAATAAATCTCACAACGGTTTCCCATGAGATAATGCCTCCATGTCTTCAGGGCTAGAACTACGGCTGCGAGTTCGAGGTCATGGGTTGGGTAGTTCTGTTCATGATGCTTCAGTTGTCGGGACAGATAAGATATAACTTTGCCTTCTTGCATTAGCACACATCCGAGGCCGATCTTGGATGCGTCACAATACACATCAAAGGTCTTCGTGATATCTGACATGATCAAAATTGGGGCTGAAATCAATCTTCTCTTGAGTTCTTTAATACTCGCTTCACATTTGTCCGTCCATTCAAACTTCTTGTCCTTCTTCAGCAATTGGGTCATGGGTCTGGAAATACTCGAGAATCCTTCTACGAACTTGCGGTAGTATCCTGCTAATCCGAGAAACGCACAAACTTGGGTTTGAGTGGTTGGAGCTTGCCAATCTTCAACATCTTTCACCTTCGCAGGGTCAACGGCAATTCTCCGGCTGATACAATGTGGCCGAGGAATCCTACCTCCTGTAACCAGAATTCACATTTGCTAAACTTGGCATACAACTGATGCTATCTAAGGGTTCCAAGAATGGTCCTTAGGTGTAGGTCATGTTCTTCTTCTGATTTGGAATAAATCATAATGTCATCAATGAAAACAACGACAAACTTATCCAGGAAGTCCATAAAAATCTTATTCATAAGATTCATGAAATAAGCGGGGGTATTGGTTAATCCAAAGGACATGACAGTATACTCATATAATCCATATCGGGTGGTAAAGGCGGTCTTTGGAATATCCTCTGCGCGAATCTTGAGTTGATGATAGCCAGTTCTAAGATCAATCTTAGAAAACACTTTGGCACCAGTCAACTGGTCAAACAAATCTTCTATCTTTGGCAATGGGTACTTGTTCTTGATGGTAACATCATTCAACTTCCTATAATCCGTACACAAACGGTTACCTCCATCTTTCTTGTCCACAAACAAGACAGGTGATCTCCATGGTGATGCACTTGGTTGAATCAATCCAATTTCCAGCATGGCATCTAGTTGCTTCTTCAGTTCTGCTAGTTTTGACGGGTTCATACTATATGGTCTCTAGGCGATGGGTCTGGTTCCAGGGATTAGTTCAATGATAAACTCGATATCCCGATCCGGGGGCATACCGGGCAAAACATCTGGAAATACATCGGGGTATTCACAGACTATCCAGACTTGGTCAATGGTAGGCTGGGCTATACTCTTGTTACACTTGAATTGACGAGGCAAGGTTTCAGATATATGCTCGACTGATATTCCGGCTGTACTGGTCATGGTTATTGCTTTCTTGTTAAAGTCAATTAATCCTTTATGTTTGGACATCCAATCCATTCCTAGTACTACTTCCAAACCTTTAGTTCCGAGTACTATTAGATTAGCATAAAAATCTATGCCATGGATTCGGATAGGGACGGCTTTGCAAATTTGCCTAGCTTTGGTGGTTGAACCAGGTATTTGAACAATCTTGACATGCTTCAATTTGGTTGGTTGAATCTTACCAGGGCATGAAAATTCTTCAGTGACAAATGAGTGCGATGCTCCAGAATCAAACAACACTCTTGCAAGTACCGAGTTAACAGAAAACATACCCAGCACGACATCTGGCGCTTCCTGCGCTTCTTCAGCATGCATGAGAAAAAGACGGCCGTTGCGGTTGAGCGAGTTCCCTGGGGCAAACCTCCTTCCGGGCTGAACACGACGCTGCTGCTGAGTTGGGGAATTTGCATTGGGGGGCTGCGGCAATATTTTTGGGGCACTCATTGGAATAATGACCCTTGGTTCCACACTCATAACAAATCACTTGCGACTTGTCCTTTGCTGCAATAGGCACAAAATTGCTTCCAGTCCTTGGGGCAGTGTTGGTGTTGATGGCGGCATTGTTGTTGTTGAACTTGGGTGGTGCACGGTTGAAATTGCTAGAGTTGCCGGGGTTGTTGTGATTTCCTTCGGGCCTTGGGTTTCCATGGCTGGGATAGGTGGGACGGTTCATAGGGGGTCTCTTGTTTCTTGGGGCAAATCCTGGAGATGGGTTGGGGCGATACTTTGGTGTCTGGTGGGTTCCTGGTTGATGCATCATGCAGAGCTTGCGGTTCTCATTGGCTTGGTTGATCTTTCCTTCCATCTGAATGGCAGAGTCGACTAGGGCTTCAATATCAACAAAGGGGATATTGACTAACACCGTCTGCATCTCATCATGTAGACCATTCAGGAATCTCTCTTTATTCTTGGCTTCGGTGTCGATCTCATCCGGGGCATACCTAGCTAATGACAAGAATTTGTCACGGTATTCCACTACTGTCATCCTTCCTTGCTTCAGTTCTCTGAATTCATCTCTCATCCTCTTGATCAAACCTGGTGGCAAATGGGTTCTACTGAACTGACCTTGAATTCCTCCCAAGTCATCATCTGACCTCCGATCATTGCGCGAACGCTGTTCCACCATGCTCTTGCATATCCGGCTAGATAGTGGGTGGCGAACAGAACTTTCTCGTTAGCTTCCACTCTTGCGACTTCCAGATTGTTCTCTATTGTTTGCAGCCAATCATCTGCATCTAGGGGCTCTTTTGACTTAGTGAAAACAGGTGGATTGGTGTTCTGGAAATTCTTGAGCTTAGATCCATGGTTGTCCTGATTTCCATGGCCTTGATTGTTGTTGGACATCTAGGCTATCTGTTGAAGGGTGGCTAAGTTGGCTTGACGTTCGACTCTTTTGGCTTCACGGCCCGAAACCAACATTTACAAGAGTTGCAACATCGGGTCCGGGGCTGAGCCACTTCCTCCGCGAGGCATCTGAATATTGCGATAGGTCATGAGAAAATAGGGAAATTTCTAAGGTTCAGGGTTTTTGAAAAGTTTTTGAAGTTTGACTCAGATTTTTCTAGCAACTTGCTTTTCATTCATTCATAGCACACAATACAAACACACACCACAACAAAGAAAACATAGATGGTTTGAAGAACCATTCTGTGAAACTACGATACAGTGGGACCGAATACAACTCACTAACACTAGTGCTCCTTGTAACACCCTCAGAATCGGCCCTATGCAAGTTTCAGCGCTTCCCGCCAAACCCGCATAGAAACGATTCAAAGGTGCCCACCAGGCACTTGCGTGCGGGTGGAAAACGAAGTAATATCATTACACAATAGTCCTCGATGGAACCCACAAACATATATATACAACAACGACTCAAAGAGTCAAGAATGCAGATATACAGTACAAAGATCCAAATCACCTTGAAAATGATACAGCGTCCGACTACGGACAAGATGCAAATGGGGCTAAGAGCCCTGAAGAATAACCAATGGTGTCCATAACCCTGCCCAGGCCAAGCCGGAAGGGTAACCCTGCTAACGACGTCGATCTCAAAACCTGCTTAAACAAAAGGGGTGCCGACAAAGGGCAAAGGAAAAAGAGAGAGCGGTCAGTACTGAGGCCAGTACACGGCGAGGCTAGAATTCGGCGGTCCTCGCCTACATAGGTATGGTGGACTGAGCGGCAGCGCAGCATGCACTAAACAACCTATAGAGACTCGATATAACTGGCGGCTATCAGATAGGGATAAGAAAGACCTATTCGGATCCAACCTAAAACTATCACCAAGCATACCCATCCTGGTATTTCCCCCTCGAGACCAAACGAGGAAGTCAACCGAGGAACTCACACCGTTGGCAGTTTTATTTATTCGGTTATCGTTGCAGCAATTACTAGTCAGGTATAGATAGTCATCCTGATATAATAAGCAGTGGGCACTTTTAGTTAACCATTCTGTTGTAGTTGCATCACTTACTAGTCAGATACAATTAGCATGAGATATCCCAAACCCAGCAGTTGTTGGTACTTTTATTTAGCCATTCCGTGGTAGTGGAGCTGATTACTAGTCATGTCGGATACAAGTCAAATTATAGCAGTAAACTTTAGTTATGGTTGTCTATGATCAAGAACTGTGCTCCTAGTCGTCCATAACCGCGGACACGGCTTCTCGAAAAGATTTAACCCTGCAGGGGTGCACCAAAGTTCCCACACACACCTACACCCTTGTTGTCGGATCAGGTAGGTACAAGATCACAAAACATACACCCACCGGTATGTCGACGGGGTTTCGGACACGACGTTTCCCCAGACCCAAAGCAAGCACGGGGGGCCACCCCACTAAGCTACCCGCAACGAAGTCGGCCGGTCTCCGAGATGGACTCAGGGTTTGTGTAGACGGCTGTAAACGACTGGGAACCCGAAACTCTCGGGCTTGTCGATACAGCGAAAACGTGTCACGATCCTAAACAGTACAGGTGCTCCTCGCACAATCGTAAATAAAGCAGTAAAGCATGGCATAAGTACAGGATAGTAATAAAGCCCCAAACTACTTTGTGGCCCCCAGTACAGTACTTGGAATCAGGTACTAAATCGATGGGGGTGCCCATACACCCCACCTGTGGTTAGCGCGCTCGATCTCGGAACAGGTGTCAAGAACTCGGGGTCCTATGGGACACAAGTGGACGGTTAACAACCAAATAACATCTATTGCCCACCTGTGCCTCTGCATTTACCTACTTCAATTTTAGTTATTAAACGATAATTGAATTAAACGATAATTAAAGCCATGATCATCTCCAACATTAAACATGCGGCAATACTCCAACAACTGTGGTACTTGACAACACACAACAGCACTTGAGTAAGCAACTACGACACGCAAGTCCTACTATCTACCAAACAACAGGTAATAGGATGTGTCCAAGGCAATATGAGGCTGCAAGGGATATCACGGGTACGAAAACTAGAGCATCACAACACAGATAGCAATAGATCAACAGGAGGAAATAAAGACTATAAAAGTAAGATAGGTAGAAAGTGAGAGGTGCTCGCCTGAAAACATTGCCGAAGGTTCATCCGAAGATCGGGTCGATACTCGCATCAACTTATCGGCCTAATCCGTGAAGAAGCAAATCACTAGAAGAAACACCGGAGGCACTATTTAATACTACGGCAAAAGATGGAGCATGATGCATGTATGATGTATGACATGGCAAAGGTGCAATGCAATTAGATCATATTAAGCGGAACCGGGGTCCCGACATTTAATTATTAAGTTCATATTGTTTAGATACCCGCCATTTAAATGTTGTCTTAACATGGCCAAAGATAGCACCGGTTCGCTACACAAATTTAAATGGGACCAATATACGACTGGATTTGCCCGCATATGGATCCCATATTTAATTATGAGGTGAATCGGCATAAGGCCCCCAAACCCACAATATGTATGCAAACATGACAATTGATTTGCAACAATTATATATCATTTATAAAATAGGTTTCGGATAGGGGTTATACACGGGGTTCGGCGATCTTGGGGTCTCGAGGGATCGGGTTTGGGACCTCCGGGAACGGTCTTTAGAATCCGGAAGGAGAACTTGGCGTCCAGGGTCTCAACAGCTTCAGGTTCCGGGAGGAAGAGCTTATCGGCCTTCAGGTCCGTGTAGGCGATCTTCGGGTCCGTGTAGGGGAACTTGAGGTCTCTCGTGGCTTCGATTGGCGTTTCGGTGTCGACCTTGTATTTGGAGGGTGGCACTTACATCGCGTCAACGCTACCACACCATCTTCTCGGGTTCGTCTTCATGGTAACACCGCAACAACAGGAACACATCCTGGCCTAGGCTCTAGCACAAAACCACAGGGACACGCGAGTTTGAGGGAGTTGATTACACAGCAGCACTGCAACCCCGTTGAACATCCACCATGCACGTACGACAACGGCCAAGGCCACATGGAGGAGCACCGAAAGGCAGGGCCATGGCGCACCGATGTGCTGCCGTAGGCAGCATGACGGGGCAAGGCAGAGGGAGGTCGGGCCACAGGAGAGGGAGCCCGCGAGACGGCGGTGCGGGCCCGAGGACGACGCGCCGGTGAGCTTGCTGGACGCTGGAGGAGGGGAGGTTGATGGCGGGGGACGGAACAAGGCCGAGTGGCTCGGCTCTGGGGCGCAGGCGGGACCGGACGGAGGTGGGCAGACGAGGAGGTGGCCAGGGCACCTGGGAGGGTGGTGGCGCGAGCCACGGAGATGAGGCCGATGCAGGCTCGTGGCGGTTGGAGGCGAGGAAGAGGGCCCTAGCGGCGGCGTCACGCGGGACAGAGAGGAGGCGACCAGGGCGGCGCGGCCTGCGGGGTGGAGGTGGCTGGCAGGGGGAGCGAGGCCGCTGGCGGCAGCGAGCAGAGCGGAGGGGAGGGAAGGTTGGGGAGCGGGTCTCGACGGAATCACGGGGATCGGGATCCTGGCAGCAAGGTCGCGATGGGGTGGAAGGTGGGCGAGGCAGAGAGGAGACGGGGAGGGCGCGCCGGCGGCGGGGTCACGCGCCGAGCGGAGGTGGCGGCTTCGGCGCCTGGGGGGATCCCATGGACGGGGGTGGGGAAACATGGGGAGTGGGAGAGGAGCGGGGTGGGGGAGAGGGAAGCAGGACCCACGGGGTGGTGGGGCCAGGGAGCGGGGCGTGCGTGGAGAGGGGGTGGCGGCGGCAGATGGGGAGTAGAGGGATGGGGTGGCCGGCTGAGGTGGCAGGCTGGGATTCGATGGGGGAAAGGGAGAGGTGAGGTGTCGACATGGGATTGGAGGGGGTGAGGTGGAGCGGGCTGGGTAGATTAGGTTGGGGTAGGAAAAGGGTTTAGGTAGACCGGTTTTCGTACTGGGGTGGCCGACTGGGTCGGATCGGCCCGGTACGGCTGCCCCTAAATAGATATTTTATTATTTTAAACGTGGCTTTTAAAATCCATTGGTAGACAAAACAAAATAATCCGGAGACCCGGGTTTTGGATTTTGAAATAACGGCGGGGTATTTAGAAAACCAAACTAGGCGTTTCGAAAATAGTTTAGACAAAAACCATGCATGATGATGACGATGCTCAAATGCAATGTGGCATGATGACATGAGCATGCGGTCATGATGATGCAATGCACAAAAACACCGCGATTTTCTAGTAGTGGTTTTGCGGGATGCCACAATTCGACACCACTAACAATGGATCTCGCCCTCGAGATCCGCCTCATGGTACCGAGAAGAAGGGCGGCGATCTGAATCTTCTCGTATCGTGTAGATCCTCGCGACAACACTAACAAGAGGTCGTTGCCCGTGATCGTCGAGAGAACACTCCGGGAACAAAAGGTCGAAGGTAGAGGTATCAACAAATAAAGCCACCTCTAACTCTGATAGAAAGAGAGAACCGATGCATTCTCATCCACTTCAATGTACACAAGCGAATAGAGTGAGTAGTCGGCATGGGAGCCAGTCCATCACGCACCCAAACTATTACTCCGCACAATCAGTAGAAAAGCGTGCAACCATTCTCGGAATCAGACTAAAGATCTCGACAATCGAGGTTCAGAAACAAAGGAGTGATGCAGACTCTGCATCGGATCTGGCGTAGATGATGTCGTCGCGTCGGAAAACATCGGAAGGCACAAACAAGGAACAAAGAATGGTACCACAGTAGACGGATTCCTCAGACAGCATGAACACCGGATGGTAGAACACCGTTATCAAAGGAGGAAGCGAAATCCTGAAGGTACGACGGAACCCAACCACGAGAAATCCTGGACTCGAAGAGAGAGAAGAGAGCGGATTCAAAACACGCAGAGGTGAGAGGAGAGCAGCAGAGGGGTAAGGAGTAAAATCATACCTAATCAGAACTATCCAACCGATTTTTCAAAAATAGTTTTGACACTCTACTTCGGCCGTTAGCCAGGTTATCCTACAGGCTGGACTTGTGGGGTATCGCAACTGCTGAGCTCTGATACCACTCTGTAACACCCTCAGAATCGGCCCTATGCAAGTTTCAGCGCTTCCCGCCAAACCCGCATAGAAACGATTCAAAGGTGCCCACCAGGCACTTGCGTGCGGGTGGAAAACGAAGTAATATCATTACACAATAGTCCTCGATGGAACCCACAAACATATATATACAACAATGACTCAAAGATTCAAGAATGCAGATATACAGTACAAAGATCCAAATCACCTTGAAAATGATACAGCGTCCGACTACGGACAAGATGCAAATGGGGCTAAGAGCCCTGAAGAATAACCAATGGCGTCCATAACCCTGCCCAGGCCAAGCCGGAAGGGTAACCCTGCTAACGACGTCGATCTCAGAACCTGCTTAAACAAAAGGGGTGCCGACAAAGGGCAAAGGAAAAAGAGAGAGCGGTCAGTACTGAGGCCAGTACACGGCGAGGCTAGAATTCGGCGGTCCTCGCCTACATAGGTATGGTGGACTGAGCGGCAGCGCAGCATGCACTAAACAACCTATATAGACTCGATATAACTGGCGGCTATCAGATTGGGATAAGAAAGACCTATTCGGATCCAACCTGAAACTATCACCAAGCATACCCATCCTGGTATTTCCCCCTCGAGACCAAACGAGGAAGTCAACCGAGGAACTCACACCGTTGGCAGTTTTATTTATTCGGTTATCGTTGCAGCAATTACTAGTCAGGTATAGATAGTCATCCTGATATAATAAGCAGTGGGCACTTTTAGTTAACCATTCTGTTGTAGTTGCATCACTTACTAGTCAGATACAATTAGCATGAGATATCCCAAACCCAGCAGTTGTTGGTACTTTTATTTAGCCATTCCGTGGTAGTGGAGCTGATTACTAGTCATGTCGGATACAAGTCAAATTATAGCAGTAAACTTTAGTTATGGTTGTCTATGATCAAGAACTGTGCTCCAAGTCGTCCATAACCGCGGACACGGCTTCTCGAAAAGATTTAACCCTGCAGGGGTGCACCAAAGTTCCCACACGCACCTACACCCTTGTTGTCGGATCAGGTAGGTACAAGATCACAAAACATACACCCAACGGTATGTCGACAGGGTTTCGGACACGACGTTTCCCCAGACCCAAAGCAAGCACGGGGGGCCACCCCACTAAGCTACCCGCAACGAAGTCGGCCAGTCTCCGAGACGGACTCAGGGTTTGTGTAGACGGCTGTAAACGGCTGGGAACCCGAAACTCTCGGGCTTGTCGATACAGCGAAAACGTGTCACGATCCTAAACAGTACAGGTGCTCCTCGCACAATCGTAAATAAAGCAGTAAAGCATGGCATAAGTACAGGATAGTAATAAAGCCCCAAACTACTTTGTGGCCCCCAGTACAGTACTTGGAATCAGGTACTAAATCGATGGGGGTGCCCATACATCCCACCTGTGGTTAGCGCGCTCGATCTCAGAATAGGTGTCAAGAACTCGGGGTCCTACGGGACACAAGTGGACGGTTAACAACCAAATAACATCTATTGCCCACCTGTGCCTCTGCATTTACCTACTTCAATTTTAGTTATTAAACGATAATTGAATTAAACGATAATTAAAGCCATGATCATCTCCAACATTAAACATGCGGCAATACTCCAACAACTGTGGTACTTGACAACACACAACAGCACTTGAGTGAGCAACTACGACACGCAAGTCCCACTATCTAGCAAACAACAGGTAATAGGATGTGTCCAAGGCAATATGAGGCTGCAAGGGATATCACGGGTACGAAAACTAGAGCATCGCAACACAGATAGCAATAGATCAACAGGAGGAAATAAAGACTATAAAAGTAATATAGGCAGAAAGGGAGAGGTGCTCGCCTGAAAACATTGCCGAAGGTTCATCCGAAGATCGGGTCGATACTCGCATCAACTCATCGGCCTAATTCGTGAAGAAGCAAAGCACTAGAAGAAACACCGGAGGCACTATTTAATACTACGGCAAAAGATCGAGCATGATGCATGTATGATGTATGACATGGCAAAGGTGCAATGCAATTAGATCATATTAAGCGGAACCGGGGTCCCGACATTTAATTATTAAGTTCATATTGTTTAGATACCCGCCATTTAAATGTTGTCTTAACATGGCCAAAGATAGCACCGGTTCGCTACACAAATTTAAATGGGACCAATATACGACTGGATTTGCCCGCATATGGATCCCATATTTAATTATGAGGTGAATCGGCATAAGGCCCCCAAACCCACAATATGTATGCAAACATGACAATTGATTTGCAACAATTATATATCATTTATAAAATAGGTTTCGGATAGGGGTTATACACGGGGTTCGGCGATCTTGGGGTCTCGAGGGATCGGGTTTGGGACCTCCGGGAACGGTCTTTAGAATCCGGAAGGAGAACTTGGCGTCCAGGGTCTCAACAGCTTCAGGTTCCGGGAGGAAGAGCTTATCGGCCTTCAGGTCCGTGTAGGCGATCTTCGGGTCCGTGTAGGGGAACTTGAGGTCTCTCGTGGCTTCGATTGGCGTGTCGGTGCCGACCTTGTATTTGGAGGGTGCCACTTACATCGCGTCAACGCTACCACACCATCTTCTCGGGTTCGTCTTCATGGTAACACCACAACAACAGGAACACATCCTGGCCTAGGCTCTAGCACAAAACCACAGGGACACACGAGTTTGAGGGAGTTGATTACACAGCAGCACTGCAACCCCGTTGAACATCCACCCTGCATGTACGACAACGGCCAAGGCCACATGGAGGAGCACCGAAAGGCAGGGCCATGGCGCACCGATGTGCTGCCGTAGGCAGCATGACGGGGCAAGGCAGAGGGAGGTCGGGCCGCAGGAGAGGGAGCCCGCGAGACGGCGGTGCGGGCCCGAGGACGACGCGCCGGTGAGCTTGCCGGACGCTGGCGGAGGGGAGGTTGATGGCGGGGGACGGAACAAGGCCGGGTGGCTCGGCTCTGGGGCGCAGGCGGGACCGGACGGAGGTGGGCAGACGAGGAGGTGGCCAGGGCACCTGGGAGGGTGGTGGCGCGAGCCACGGAGATGAGGCCGATGCAGGCTCGTGGCGGTTGGAGGCGAGGAAGAGGGCCCTAGCGGCGGCGTCACGCGGGACAGAGAGGAGGCGACCAGGGCGGCGCGGCCTGCGGGGTGGAGGTGGCTGGCAGGGGGAGCGAGGCCGCTGGCGGCAGCGAGCAGAGCGGAGGGGAGGGAAGGTTGGGGAGCGGGTCTCGACGGAATCGCGGGGATCGGGATCCTGGCAGCAAGGTCGCGATGGGGTGGAAGGTGGGCGAGGCAGAGAGGAGACGGGGAGGGCGCGCCGGCGGCGGGGTCACGCGCCGAGCGGAGGTGGCGGCTTTGGCGCCTGGGGGGATCCCATGGACGGGGGTGGGGAAACAGGGGGAGTGGGAGAGGAGCGGGGTGGGGGAGAGGGAAGCGGGACCCACGGGGTGGTGGGGCCAGGGAGCGGGGCGTGCGTGGAGAGGGGGTGGCGGCGGCAGATGGGGAGTAGAGGGATGGGGTGGCCGGCTGAGGTGGCGGGCTGGGATTGGATGGGGGAAAGGGAGAGGTGAGGTGTCGACATGGGATTGGAGGGGGTGAGGTGGAGGGGGCTGGGTAGATTAGGTTGGGGTAGGAAAAGGGTTTAGGTAGACCGGTTTTCGTACTGGGGTGGCCGACTGGGTCGGATCGGCCCGGTACGGCTGCCCCTAAAAATAAAATAGATATTTTATTATTTTAAACGTGGCTTTTAAAATCCATTGGTAGACGAAACAAAATAATCCGGAGACCCGGGTTTTGGATTTTGAAATAACGGCGGGGTATTTAGAAAACCAAACTAGGCGTTTCGAAAATAGTTTAGACAAAAACCATGCATGATGATGACGGTGCTCAAATGCAATGTGGCATGATGACATGAGCATGCGGTCATGATGATGCAATGCACAAAACACCGCGATTTTCTAGTAGTGGTTTTGCGGGATGCCACACTCCTACTCCTCGGAGTCGGTGTACTCATCATCCTCATCCTCCTCCTCCTCCTCCTCCTCCTCCTCCTCATCATCATCATCATCGATGAAAGCGAAATCATCCTCATTGGTGAAGAAGTCCATGGCCTGATCCTCCAGAAAGTCATCATCATCGCTGAGATAGGAGTAGGGGTCTCCACGAAGATCTTCTCTGGCATTATCCCTCTCTTCCAACCGCATTTCTCTCTCGTGGATGGTCCCCTCCAAATCTGTGATCCGGTAGCGAATACGGGCAATGATGCGCTCCTTCTTGTCGAGCTAACGGCGACGAGACTTGCGATCCTTTACTAGCATGCGAGGGTCTGATCCTTCTTCTTGGCGATGGTGTACTTGTGGTTGGCGTAGGCACGGGCATTGTCCAACTCCTTCTAACGGTCGTACATCATGAAGCTGAGGTGGTCCAACTGACTCTTCAGCTCGTGGTGGTATGGGGCCTCCAGTGGCTGTCCCATAACATCACTCCTTGGGTAGAACTCAAAACGGGTACCCTTGATCTGATTGATACTCTGCCCACACAGACGGGCAAGAGCTTCCTGCATGGCCCTGACAAGTCCATCGAGCCAGTTGTTCTCTCTTAAGATGAACTGAATTACCTCTGCAGTAGGAGGTTCAATATTTCCTCGGAGACTTGCAACAACTAGCCACTGCAAATCTTCTCCTTCCTGCTCATTGAGCTAAGCTCCGAAGAACTCGGGGTGCGGACGCTCTAGAAGTTCCGAAAGCTGGTCGAAGTCACGCTCAAAGATGAGGTCTCCTCCATTGCACAACTGATAAAACTTGTTGTACTTCACGTCCATCTACAAGAATATAGGATGAGTAAGTTAGTAGAGTGATCGAGTGTGTCAAATTTTATGTAAGTTTGCAAGAATTTTTGAGGAACATGAATTTTTATGAAAGAATCCAAGTGAGAAGAATGAGAATAAGTTTTTGTAAATACTCACTTCCTTTGGTTTTGAAACTAAGTTTTTGATTCAAACGTCCATTCTAACTAGGGTATCCTATGGTCAGGATGGCTCTGATACCAACTTGTCAACACCCGGATTTTTAATCCAGATGCCTATTATGCCATACATCGCAATCCCAGGATTACCATTTTTGCGAGACATAACATATTTGGATATCACAGTACATCATCCATTACAAACCATATATAAGGTCTTACACAAATAAGGATCTCATGATCCAGTTCTTAATACAATTCAAGCAGCGGAATAACGTAATAGTAACGATAGCGTAGGCGAAGCTCCATCTTCGGGGTCACAGGCAATGCCGACGATGGGAGATGATCCTTGTTGTCGTAACATTCCTGCGGTCCATCATCCTGATACTCCTCTTCATAGTCTGGCCACGGGAATAGCCAGGTACAAAGCCATGAGTACTCTTTAAGTACTCACAAACTAATACTAATAAGTTAAGGGGGTTTTTGTAGTAGGATACTAAGCTCTAGGGTTATTTTGCAAAAAGCTAGATTTACCTCTACTAAATTCAGAAGCAAAGAAATCTAGTTGAAAGTTTTATAACACCTAAGTGGGAATTTGAATTTCATATCATAACTTTGTTGTGGTCAAGTCAAAGTCACAGATCATTTCACAAGTCATTTTGAAAATATCTGACGGGGGAACAGTATGGCCACTCCAACTATCAATAACCGCGGACACGGCTATTCGAATAGTTTGACACTCTGCAGAGATTGTACACTTTCACCACAACATTCGATACATCCATCAGGAACAATCCTGAATTCACCAAACTCAGTATGCAGATAATCAATCCTAACCTTTCAATTACACGCCCTAGTATAGGCACCTCTCCTATGAGTTTGGCCTCCCAACCATGACCAACTGTCATCTTAGGTACTGCACAGGTGGACAATCTTCACAAGGTAGCCTCAGCTCAGACCTTGGCCGGGCGGGAACCCATACTAAGGTATATAAAATTCCTGTCAATCCCTACCCAAGTTTCGGGTATTGTGGTTGTACAGTAAAATTGGAATGGTATCGCATCCAGACAACCATCAGTTTTATAAAGGGCTAAGGCTCATGCCTCAACATTTTCATCATCAAAATCATCTGGTGTTCAAGAACACATGTCAAAACATTTTAGTAGAATGACTCATCATTCTAAGGTTTTCATAACCATTTTCACCAAGTATTCCCATCTAAAGTTGATCAAGTTTTATGCTTATCGCTAGCATCTACATGTGGTGGTAAATACTAATGAGGGGTGGTAAACATGTGGGGATTTTCTAAGTTCAATCTCATGCCTTAGGATGACATCAAGATTATCTAACTTAGGACAAATTTTATGCTCTTTATGCTACCTTTAGTTATATTTCTAGAATCTACAAGTCACTACATAAACTCTAAGAGAAGCTTTGATAAAGAAAATAAAATATTAAGCTTGCAAGTAAAACTAGGATTGGATCATCAAGTGGGTATGATCACATATGCTTAAGGCATAGAGTTGACATAGTAACAAGCAAGTAGTAGCTTGCATAATGGCAAGTATAAGCTTGCTAAAGTAGGGTATCTTGCAAGTGTTAGCTTGCTAAGTTTCAAGTATTGGCTTGCTAGGATATTAGTATAATCTTGCCTTGAGCTGAGCAGTGGTTGAAGTTCTCCTCGGCTTTTTCCTCGTAGTTTCCTCCTTCCTCCTCGTATCCTTGGTCGATACTAGCGTCTATAAATAAATATGAGGTACACAATCACCAAACAATACTTAACTATTTTTAATCATCACACAAAAAGTCACACTAGATGATCTAACATCATCACTATTATCACAAGGATTAAAGCACTTGTCTTATTTCTTTTATTTGAGAAAATTAATTTCTACTCATTGAAAAACTACTTAAGATTTAATATTCTCCAACTCAAACATGGGATCATGTTGACGCATGTCATCACCATATATTTCAGTCTATGATAATGTGATTTAAGGTGGTGTCACAATTTAATAAGATTTAACCTTTTTATTTTAATTAAATAAAGTGACTAGAAATGCCTATGTAGCATTCTTTTATTACTTGAACATTATTTCTGTAAGTAAACTTATATATTTTTATATATTCTGAATGGTATGGTTAAATATGATTTTTGAGAGTTGGAATCAACTCAAAAGCTTTTGTGGTTGTATTTTGAAAAATGTTTGAATGCAGAAAAGCTTCTGCCTTGTTATTTTTACAATGGTTGATCTACAAATCCAAATGGTTTGAATCCAATGGTCTTGGATTAAGCATTCCAGTACCTTTCTAACAAAATTAGTTTTATGCATTTTGGTTCAGTGAATCGAGATGGGTTCATTTTTTAATCTAGGTACAGAACTAGGTTTGAAATTTAATGAATAAAACTTAATTTGAATTGTTGGGTCACGCGGGATGTTTTACTGGGCTGGCCCACTACACACCGCGCGTACGCGGGCTGGTTAAGTGGCTATCCCCACGCGTCAGTGAGACGGGGAGGGGTGAAGCGGTACGGGGCAATGTGAACCACACGATCTAACTCTAATCGAACGGCTATGGTTCATCGTCCACATAGGGCAGCGCTGGAGAGACAGAACCCTAACGTGGCAGGTGGGGGTCGTGGGAGGCTCACCGGGGCGTAGGCGAGAGTCGGCGACGGGGGCGAATGACGAAGTCGATGACGACGGTTCTCCTGGTACCGACAGCTTCTCCTGGGGCGGCTCCAATCGACTGCTCCCTTCTCTTCCAGCAGCGGCGGGCTCCGGCCAAATTCTGGCGATGCGCTGCTCGCCTTGCTCCGGGAGTGAGTGAGGGTGGTCAGTGAGAGGTGGGGAGTGAGATTGTGTGACGAAAACAAGCAGTGGAGGCCTCTATTTATAGTGGCTGAAGGGGACCGACGGGCGCGGGCTGAGCTCGTCGTGGTCGATGGCACAGAGGTCTACTGGCATGGGCGACGGTAGGGGGTGGTGCTGTGCTCCGTGGTGAAGCTCAACGGCGCGGTGGCGAGGCGTGGGACGGTGCTGATCGGTCAGAACACGCAGACGCTCTAGGCGGGTCCGACGGCGATTTTATTGTCGCACGGCGCGCGTGGTCTGCGCGGCGACGAATGGGCATGTCTGGCGGGGTGCTGGTGATCATCCCTGCAAGTGGCGAGGACGACGCGCGGTCTGTGGGTGCTGGTCGAGCGTGGCACACTGGAGCGCGCTCGGCATGGTCGCAGAGGAGTTTGGCAAGGGCGTTCTTGGTGGTCCAGGGGTTATCTGCGCTCGAGGCTAGGACAGTGGGTGGCGGTGGACGGTGTTGCATGTCCCAGACATGGTTGGCGAGGCTAGTGCGGCCTCTAGCTCGCTGGCGACAATGGGGTGGCAATGGTGCTCTCGGCATGCTTGACATTAATGGCAAGGCTTGATCACAGTGGTGCTAAAGCTAGTTAGATTACTTTGATCATCTACTGAGAGTGTAGTGTGAGCTATAGAGGGAACAAGTTAGGCCAATTTTACTGCACACTATAGTGTTTGTTGTTTGTTTGATTTGTATCTGCAGGGTGTTTGATGAAATGGCCGCAAGAACTTTAAATTTGAATTTTGGATTCAAACTTGGTGGGTTTGCTAGGCACATACTAGGGAGTGTCTGGTTAGTTGGATTAGTCAAGGGGCACTGGTTTGGTTGAGTTTTGAAAATGGGTGATCTTCACATATGATAAAGATTCAATTTTGATTTGTGATTTAAATGAGGTTGCCAAATGTTTCTGTAAGTTTGAAAGGTGGGCTTTGATTCACTTTCACTTTTTCTAGCAAGGGGTGAAAAGAATTGGAAAATTTTCTGTTTGAAATCTTGGACTAGAAACACTCAAAGTGACCTAGTGAGCAAGATTGGCAAAAATGACCATTTTCTTTATTTGCATTGTTTTTTATTTTCTCTTTATTTGTTTCTGTTTGGAAATGTTTTATATGATGTTATATTTGTCTTTAAACCATTTCTTGCTATTTAGGTTAATCACACAAGATCATTCATGCATTAATCAAATCATCACATTCACACATGCATTCATATGATTTTAAATTAATCAATGTTTTTGTTAACAATAATTTTAGTGATTAGAGTTTGATGATCCTTGGGTTATATTTTTGGGATGTTACAGCTCATGGGGATGCCCCCTTGACCTCCCCTCATTCATGTGGGTGGTACTCCACTCACAAAATTCCTTTAAATTCCCTCCACTCAAAATCCCACTCAAAATTGCTATTAAATTTCCACCAAATTTAATGCAAACCCTCATTAAATAAAACTCTTTTTATTTTTTCAGAATTTTGTAAATTACTTTAATGACAAACATTCACATATAAACCCTTGCTAGAATTCTATTTCACATGCAAAAACACTTTCTGCAATTTCACCTGAAAACCTGTTTCGGTATCTAGTGAAATAAATTCTTGCGCTTGTTATTCTTTCCGGCATGAAACTTTTGCTCGAAATGGATGTCGGTGTCTCTTAAGTGTGTCACCCTACGGTTCGCGAATAATGCGGACATGATCGAGACCCCTCTCGGATCAATAATCAGAAGCGGGATCTGGAGACCCATACTGACTCCCACACATTCAACGATGACTTTCTTGTGATCGTCGTAACCTTTTACGCTAGTATCTTAATCCCTTTGTTTAGCGATACATTACATGTCCGATATTCGATCATCGGTATCTCCATACCTAGTTTGATCTCGTTACTGACATGCACTCTTTTCTCATTCCTGTGATATAACATTCTAGTGATCAAATCACTTGCTTGCAAGCTAACCAATGTGATATCACCGAGAGGGCCCAGAGTATATCTATCCGTCATCGGGATGAACAAATTCCACTCTCGATCCATGGGCCTCAACATAACACTTTATTAGTTCTGAACCCATCTTTATAATCACCCTATTACGGTGTGACGTTTGATGTTATCAAGAAACTCTTCCGGTGTTATTGATTGACATGATCTCATGGTCTAAGGATTAGGATCACTTCATAAGTTGTTATATCAATATAAACTCAATGACTTTGATCATAATGCTATACTTCAGATGAATGTTCATCACACCATTACACTAATGTTGTGATCATGTTATTAACAACATCCAATGTCCATGATCAGGAAACCTTGATCATCTTGTTAATCAACGAGCTAGTTTATGAGAGAGGCATAACTAGGAACTTTCTGTTTGTTTATTAAACACACATGTATTAACGTTTCCGTATTAATACAATTATAGCATGCAAAATAAACATCTATAATATACTTGGAATACACATAATAAACACTTTATTATTGCCTCTCAGGGCATATTCCCTTCAGTCTTTCACTTGCACTAGAGACAATAATCTAGTTACATAGTGATGAATCTAACACCCATGGAGTTCTGGTGTTGATCATGTTTTGCTCTAGGGAGAGTTTTAGTCAACGGATCTACTACATTGAGATCCGTGTGTACTTTACAAATCTTTATATCTCCATCCTTGACATGCTCGCGGATGGAGTGAAACCGGCGCTTAATATGCTTGGAATTCTTGTGAGACCTTGGTTCTTTGGCATTGGCAATGGCACCATTGTTGTCACAATAAATCACCATTGGGTCCAACGCGCTTGTAACCACACCTAGTTCGAATATGAACTCCTTCATCCAAACCGCTTCCTGAGCCGCTTCCGAAGCAGCAACATATTCGGCCTCCATTGTTGATCCCACCACCATAGGTTGTTTGGAACTCCTCCAACTAACCACTCCGCCATTCATGAGAAATACGTATCTGGATTGAGACTTAGAGTCATTCGGTTACAAAGCTTGCATCAACATAACACTTAGCGACGAGCTCTTCTTAAACTCCGTACATAAGAAACATATCCTTAGTTCTTCGGAAGTACTTAAGGATATTCTTGACCGCTATCCAGTGTTCCGAACCTGGATCCAATTGGTACCTACTAGTCAAACTAATAGCATGTGCCACATCCGGTCTTGTACATAGCCTGGCGTACATTATAGAGCCTACGGCTGAAGCATAGGGGACTTTGTCCATTATCTCTCTTTCTTCCGCTATAGCCGGACTATGAGTCTTACTCAATGTCTTGCCTTGCAACATAGGTAAGAACCCCTTCTTACTTCCATCCATTTTAAACTTCTTTAAAATCTTATCAAGGTATGTACTTTGTGATAGCCCTATTAGACTCCTAGATCTATCTCTATAGATATTTATGCCTAATATGTATGATGCTTCACCTAGGTCCTTCATTGAAAATTTGCTGTTTAGATAACTTTTAACACTGTTTAAAAGATCTATATCATTTCTGATCAATAATATGTCATCCACATATAATATCAGAAATGCCACATTGCTCCCACTCACTTTCTTGTAAATACAAGCTTCTCCATAAGTTTGGACAAATCCAAACTCTTATATCACCTCATCAAAGCGGAGATTCCAACTTCGTGATGCTTGCTTCAATCCATAGATGGATCGCTGAAGCTTGCACACCTTGTTAGCATCCTTAGGATCGACAAAACCCTTTGGTTGTATCATATACAACTCTTCTTCAATATTACCATTGAGAAACGCGGTTTTGACTTCCATCTGCCATATCTCATAATCGAAATATGCAGCAATTGCTAACATAATCCTAACTGACTTTAGCATTTCTACGGGAGAGAATGTCTCGTCGTAGTCAACTCCTTAAATTTGTCGAAACCCCTTTGTGACAAGTCAAGCTTTATAGACGGCCACATTACCATCAACATCAGTTTTCCTTTTGAAAATCCATTTGTTCTCCACGGCCTTTCGGTCGTGTGGTAATTCCACCAAGTTCCAAACTTGATTTTCATACATGGATTCCATCTCGGATTTCATGGCTTCTAACCATTTTTTGGAATCCGAGCTCATCATCGCTTCTTCATACGTCGCAGGGTCTAACCATTTTGAACTATAATTTCAACACTCAAGTTTAAATTGAAATTTCATTTCCTAAAACACATTGGTCCACAAAGATCATATCAAAGTCTATAACAATCATCCTTCAAGACTATAACTAATCTCAAAGAATGAAAGAAACTTTGATCACTTTAGGTTTTTATTTGGCGAAAAATTTTCCCACATTTTTACATATGAATGCATGCAATTTCACAGATTCTTAAATCTACCCTTCGTTGGTTCCTAAATGCTGGGATGTTACAGACTTTCCCCCTTAAATTAAACTTCGTCCCGAAGTTTATTGAGATGTACCAGAATAGTTCTGGATAGGCTTTTCTTAAATCCTCTTCTTTCTCCCAAGTGGCTTCCCTTTCAGGGTGATGTTCCCACTATACCTTGCAGTACTTGATTGCCCTATTCCTCAACCTTTTCCAGTTTTCTTCCAAAATTTTATAGGGTTTCTCCACATAGGTCAAGTCTGCTTGTAATTCTATCTCCTGATGTGTGATTGCATCATCCAGAACTTTCAAACATTTACGAAATTGTGACACATGGAAAACATTATGCACTTGAGCAAATCTTGATGGTAACTCTAAAGAATAAGCTATAGTCCTATTATGACTCAATATCTTGAATGGTCCGATGTATCTTGGACTCAATTTTCCTTTAACTTCGAACCTTTTCACCCCTTTCATTGGACTTACTTTCAAATATACCATGTCTCCCACTTCTGGATGCCAAGATCTTCGACTTTGATCAGCATAACTTTTCTGCCTACTCTGAGCTATTTTTAGTCTATCCTTGATCTTATCAATGATATCTTGTTTTTACTGAATATAGTCTAGCGCAAATTCTTTGCTGCTTCCAGGCTCATACCAACATATTGGTGATCTACACTTCCTTCCATACGGAACCTGATATGGAGCTGCCTTCAGACTACTCTGATAGCTATTATTGTACTAAAATTCTGCCAATGGTAGATGATCTTCCCATGTACCTCCAAAATCTAATGCACAGGCTCTTAACATGTCTTCTAGTATCTGATTTGTTCTTTCTGTTTGACCTCCTGTCTCTGGATGGTAGGCTGTGGTGAAATCTAACTTTGAACCAAGTGCTTCATGCAATTGCTTCCAAAATGCTGAAGTAAACACTGATCCCTTATCAGTTACGATCTTTTTGGGCACTCCATGCTTACTTACTATCTCTTTGATGTAAACTTCTACTAACTTCTCGACATTATGTTTTTGATTTACGGAATAAAATGTGCACTTTTAGTGAGTCTGTCCACAATTACCCATATCATATCCTTTGGTTTAGGTGTCATGGGCAATCCTGTGATGAAGTCCAAACCTATTTCCTCCCACTTCCATTTGGGAATTTCCAAAGGTTGTAATGGTCCTGCTGGACTTTGATGCTTAGCCTTCACCCTTTGGCAAGTATGGCATTCTGATAAATATTTAGCAATGTCCCTTTCCATGTTATTCCACCAGAATAGTTCTTTCAAATCCATATACATCTTACTACTTCCTGGATGTATAGAATATGGTGTTTCATGTGCTTCCCTGAGCATGACATCTCAAATCTCAGTCACATCTGGAACAAAAAGACGGTCTTGAAACCATAAAGTCTCATAATCTCCAAGGCAAAAAACTGATTTTTGCCCTTGAGATATCCTCCGAATTTCCCCAGCAATGAAAGGATCTTCTGGTTGATGTCTAAAAATTTCATGCTTAAGATCACTGTCCTGCTCTGCAACTACCTGCATAGTAGCCAATCCTCCAAGATACTCTGTTCTAATGAATTGAACCTCTAATCTTTCCAAGTCCACTTGTAACTCTTTTGGTAGCTCCTGATTGCTAGGCTGAATGTCTGCACTCTTTCTGCTTAAAGCAACTGCTACAACATTTGCTTTCCCTGGAGTATAGTTGATTGTTAAATCATAATCTTTGATTAGTTCCAACCAATGCTTCTGTCTCATATTCAACTCCTTTTGAGTAATGAAATATTTGAGACTTTTATGGTCAGTGTATAACTCACATCTGGCTCCATAAATAAAATGCATCCATCCTTTCAGCGCAAAGACTACTGCTGCTAACTCTAAAGCATGAGTTGGATAATTGACTTCATGTGGTTTCAGTTGTCTTGAACCATAAGCAATCACCTTCCGATTATGCATTAACACACAACCCAAACCTTCTTTAGATGCATCACAATATACTGTGAAGTCCTTCCCTGTTTCAGGAACTACTAAGATTGGAGCTGTGGTTAACCTAGTCTTTAACTCCTGAAAACTTGCTTCACACTTCCCATCCCAATTTAATGGTGTATCCTTTCTTAACAATTTGGTCATTGGTCCAGCTATTTTGGAGAAACCTTCAATGAATCTCCGATAATAACCTGCCATTCCTAAGAAACCTCGAATTTGCTTCACATAGGTTGGTGCAGTCCACTCTAGTACTGACTGAACTTTAGATGGATTTACAGCAATTCCATCTTTGTTGATCACATGACCGAGGAATTCTACCTCATCTAGCTAAAATTCACACTTACTAAACTTAGCATAAAGTTTATGTTCCCTTAAAGTCTGCAATGCTATTCTCAAATGATCAGCATGCTCTTCCTTATCCTTGGAATATATTAGAATATCATCAATAAAGACTATGACGAACTTATCCAAATATGGCATGACGATTTTGGTCATCAGATTCATAAATATTGTTGGTGCATTGGTCAAACCAAATGGTACTACTAGATACTCATGGTGTCCATATCTTGAGACAAATGTTGTCTTTGGAACATCTTCAGGTTTGTTTTTTATTTGATGGTATCTAGATCTTAGGTCGATCTTTGAAAATACTTCGGCTCCTTTCACTTGATCAAACCAATCTTGAATCCTTGGCAAAGGATACTTATTCTTGATGGTAACATTGTTCAGATTTCTATAATCTCCACACATTGTTCTTCCACCATCCCTCTTATCCACAAAGATTACTGGTGTTCCCCATGGAGATACACTTTCCTGGATAAATCCTTTTGTGGCTAACTCATCAGTTTGCTCTTTGAGTTCTTTTAATTCTTTTGGTCCCATCTTATATGGTGCTTGAGATATTGGTGCTGTACCGGGAATTAGATCAATAGTGAACTCTATCTCCCGATCTGGTGGCATTCCTGGTAGCTCTGCTGGAAAAACATCTGGAAATTCATTTACTATAGGAATATCTTCCAATTTGACCTCTTTCATAGAGTTCAACTACAGATCCACCATGATATGACTGTGCTTATCTGCTTGGTAAACTATCCCTGCTCCACTTGGAGTTTTGATTGAGACAGTTTTCTCCTCACAATTTATCTGAGCCCCATGTTCCATCATCCAGTCCATACCCAGCACTACTGCAATTCCCTTCAAAGGAATCACATAAAGGTCTGCAAAGTATGTACAACCACAGACCGAGATAACCTGATCTTGTTTAATGTGGAGTACAATCACATTTCCCCCTGCCGTAACTACGGTCATACGGGTTTCTAAAGTTGCCCTTCTAATCCCGAATTTATCACAGAATTCTTTAGAAATGAATGAAGTAGTTGCACCAGTATCAAATAGAACTTTGCCGGGATTGGCAAGGATATTGAGCGTACCTATCACTGCATGCTCCGAATTATCGACCACCTGGAGGGTTGCACAGTTCAGCTTCCCGGTAGGTCTATTCCTCTTGCCATTGTTGTTCTTGCCATTATTTCCTCCTTTATTGGGCTGTCCATTTCCTCCACTGGCTTGCCTTCCATCTCGAACCGGCCAACTACCTGGTGGTTTGCTTGGACAATTTGGCCTTATGTGATCTCTCTGACCACAAGCATGGCATACAATTACTGGTTTCGGGCAATCCCTTCTCATATGCCCTGGGAGTTTGCAATTGGCATATAATATTCTTTGTGTTTGGATTTGCACTCCGATTGGAATTGTTGTTGTTATAGTGCCTATTCCTTGGTTTGAATTCCAGATTGGGCTTGGGCTTGGTTGCTTATATCCTCTTGGTTTCCTTCTTAGCTCTCTTCCTTCTATCCATAAACTTGGAAGCTAACTTAGGATGCTTCTTAACCAAAGTAAGATGATCCGGTATAGGCTCCGAGTCTATAGAATCATGAGGTATCACAAAAAATGTGCTACCTTCTAACTCCTTGGCTTTATGCTCTCGGATATTAGCTATCGCCTCCACAACAGCAACATGATATGATGCTAAATGACTTCTACCCTCACCTATAGGTAGATCGTGATATAATCCAAGATCCTCTAGAAGTTGGATACTCACACGATACTTGGATAACATCCGGCCATCATAATAGGTTATAGTGTTCACTGGAATTCTAGTTGGACAACTAAAAATCTTTAAAAGTTGATGAAGTTGGTCTAGAAATGATCCTTGATAATCATCAAGAGTCTCCTCTTTCCTTACCAAAGTCTGTTTTGGAAACTTTGGTGCCATAGCTCTGTATATCAGAAAATATTTTTATTAGTAACCAATAATTTATTGCATCATAACAAAGAATTATCGCACTAAAACATATAACGGAATATCCTCATTTGAATACCCATTATATTTATTTTAGAGAATTCTTTATCGTTGCTACACTCTCCTACAGGTAATACCCTTTACTAGGTTTCCAACCTAAGGTCAAAGCAATTTGCTTTGATACCAACTGCGGTGACTCAGCATACCACTGCATGTGTAGTACACTATAGTCGTTGACATGACATCCACAGAACATTGTTCTGTAAATATCACATCCCTCAGAGTGGTACGACAAAAACATTGCGGGTCCATATTACAAACATTCACACATTATTATTATTACAATACCAGAAGTTCAATTCTTTGAAAAGATTCAACTTACAAACCAAAATATAAAGTGTTTCAGCGGAATTCAAAAGTAGCAACTCCAAATTGAGCTCAACAACTTATTTCTATATATTGTTCATGTTGCTCGGATCAAGTGGATCCTAGAACTATAGTAATTATTCAGACTCTTGGAACTCTCCTCCGTAGACGATGTCGTAGTCCTCCCCTTCTATGACTCCATACAGGTTGGGATCTTCAGAAGACCTCCTCTTGGCTCTCCATTGCATACATTGGAGAATCTTCTGGATTCTCAGAGTCTAAGCAAGGATTCAAAGGAAAGGATGAGTAACAGCGTTACCTAGCAAATTCATTTTATGCAAGGTAGGAACTTTGATTCTCTATCTACCACCTCGGACTACCAGTCTTTGGCACTATGAAATTTTCGTAAATATTTCTTCAAAGGTTGATTTTATTATAAAAATCTATGACCATCGGCCTTCACAGGTTGACCAGAACTTTCATGGAGTTCCTTTCCTGCCGCGTTCGTAGCTCCTTCCTGGAACAGGGAGTAACAAGTTACAATTCTTACACTCTGCAGAGGTGCGTTACTTTACCCATGAGAGATCAACTCCTTGTTGCACAACCGGGCGTACTTTCCTATCCACAATTCCATGATGTGGAGCCCAGTAGTTGGTCCAAGCCAATCACTGCCCTCTCCGCGACCTCATATGTCTGCACGATCCTTCGGAGCCGGCTCACCTCTGTTAAGCCCCTATCGAGAAGGCTAAAACCATGATGAGTTCCCGAAGACTCTATGACCTGGTGCTGCCCTCGCAAGTGCCATATTAAATGGTCCATCAACTAAGCACCATCCATAGATAATCTAGACACAAAAAGTGTGGGGCATAAGGGTGCCCACCCATATGTTGGATCCGCACAAGGAATCACAACGTCACGTTAAGGTTGTCTTGCCTCCATATGAGAGGAAAAGGATACAACTGACTTCTTCGTCCCATTCCAAATCTCATCGTTGACGCGTAATATACGGCGCTAGAATCACTGATGTCATGGGTTATTAATCCCTAATTGTTCATCATTATTGCAATTAGAACCCTAAGTTCTATTTCTCCATCATATCATCACTTAGGATGATATCTAAGATTTATTATCTTGAGAAAATAATGTTATCTTTTTCTATAATATAGATGACAACACACAATTCACAAATACTTTGACAAAGAATCTTCAAAGGACATGAGCAAGTGATGAACTTGCCTTGTGATGGCAAGGTAGTGAAGTCTGATGCTTGCACTGGACCTTGAGCTTCTATGTCTACAAAAACATCATTATTGCCCGGTAAGGATAATATTTAAATAAGCAAAATGATTATGCAAAGTAATGTAATGCATCATTTAGCTTTATATGTATTTTCCCCATTTGTTTAAATCATAATTTTTTTAATAATAAAGAATTTATAAATATTATTTTTAATATTTATTGAATATTGTATTCTTTTATTTTATTTCAATTTATTTGCATTTTATTTAATTAGTAATTCCTTTAAGAATTATCATTAAATACCAAAAATTGATATTAAATATTTTTTTAGTATTTTTCTAAAATACTACAATATTAATATATTATGAAAGTGATTTTTATTTATTTTTATCATCTTTCAATAATTTTGTAAAATTCCATAAGGAATATATATATTACAAAATTCATAATAAAATTTATATGTCTAAAATTTTATTTTTTAATTTATTTTGTTTGTTTGGATTATTGTGAATCCAAAAATATTTTATTAATAATTTTTGGACTTTTATTTCATTTTCTAGAATTTATTTAAGTTTAGGGGTATTTTGGTCTTTTCCTATTTATTAAAACAGGATTAAAGTGATTTGGGCTGACTGTTTGGTTTTATTGGGCCCTTGTGGCCCAGTAGGGCAAAGTCAAAACAACACCCCGAAGGGGTCGTGGCCCAACCAACCCAACTCACCCTCTGTCTCTCCCTCGATCTCAACTCTCTTCTTCTCCTCTCCTGACCCCGTGGTCAACGATGTTACCGCCAGCGATTCGCGCCACCGTGGATCTTCCTGGCCGCTGCCGTTATGCATAGGGTGGTTGTCAGCCCTGCTTCACCCTTCTGTCCAGTTCGATTTGGACCTGGAGCCCTCCTATGGCCAGATCGATACCGTTCCGAACCCTAGGGTTTGGGGTGGCATTGGTGCTGACGCCGATGCTGCTGTCATGTGCCGTGGTGATGCTCCTCGCCCCCAGGTGTGGCTATGGTCACCGTATCAGTGTGGTGTGTGTCGCAGCGCCCCCTTGAGGGTTCTCCCCGTGCAGTTGTGTTCGTCGTCGACCCTCTGCTTCCTCTTCTAATCTACAGCGAGGACCTTCGTTAAGTTGTTCCTCTTCCCCTCGTGCTCTCTGTGCTAGGCCTTTCCATGCTAGATGTTGGTAATGGCCATTCCTAGTTAGTGTCATGTCCTGATTAAGCTGGTTTGTTCTGCTTAGGGTTCATACCCCTCTGTGGATTAGATATCTGATGAGTTGGATCAAGTTTTGATGGCCCCTAAGCATGATAAGTGGTTGTTAGCTGTGGCTTGCTGCTTATGATTAGCTGTGGTGATGCTAGTGGTTTACCAGATGATTCTATGGATTAATTTTGATATGGTTCAGTTGGGAAAGTTGCTCTAGAAGCAATACTTGGGAAATCTAGTGGTTTAATAGCTCACCACTGTCATTACTTGGTTAATGACAGTGAGTGTTGTGTGATGAAGTCGCTGTATTAATACAGTTGCCTTAAGAATTCATATATATCTTGAGATCAAATGGTCTATTACAGTGATGATATATATATGAATATTCCTGGTTATGATTCCTGTGATTAAGAACAGGAAAATGATTTATAGTTGGTTGGTTGTATCTGTGAAGATTGGATGCTTAACCTGCCTAGTTTAGAACTGTTCTTGTGACACCATCCTTGTATGGCACACAAAATTAGATTATATTACTTGGTTTGGTTTCGTTCAAGCTTAAAAATTAGCTTGGCATTATAGATAAGTAGAAACTTCTTTCCTTAAATCCCTAAGACCTATGATGTTGGTCTCAGGTTTAGGGATAAGACCCTTCTCTTATTATTTCTCATGGATTGGTTCTGGTAGTGATACCAGCTACTGTTTCTTGAATCAAAGTTTGGGAAATATGATTGTAGGCCTGATAACTTATATAGATCCATAAGATTAAATTCTAAGGTTCTACTCCTATTTAAGAGATGTGCCTAGAAGTTTAAATCTTGGCTATATTCATTCTTGAATTTAAATATAGCTTGATAGCTAGGATCAATGATGCTGCCCTGAGATCTTAGTTGGATCTTTATAGTTTTCTAATTGCTTTTAGTGTTTAAAACTTCAATGATGGAATCACCCCACTTGGTTGTTTTTCTGAGAAGTGGAGTATGAGACAACTCATAAATATTTGTCTAGCTTAGACATATAGATTATGTGATGGTCTGTTACTACTCACCACACTTGGTTGTTGTTGTTGATCTTGTGGCTAGCTTGATCTGGTGCTCCCCTGGTATTTCCAGCTCCTAGGCTTGTTCTTGATCGAGCCCTTCACCTCCTGGTCCTAATGGCTTGATCTTGGTCTTGCTATCCACCTGATGTACCCCCTCCTTATGTCACCATTTTGGTGATGTGATATATGGTTTTGATTGGTGTGATCTTGCTTGGCTTTGGCTTGGTTTAGCTGGGCTACTGTTCTTGGTGTGTATGAACAAGGAAATGGTGTGGGGATGCCTCCCATGGCCGTGTTGATGGTTTTGTGTGTGTGGTTGTTGATGTGGTGCTGACAGTACACACCATGCAGTTTGGTGTGTGTGCTGCCTGTGTGTCTGCTGCACACCTTGTGGATATGCTCTGGTTGTGAAGTTACCTTTATCTGGTTACTCTTACTTGGCTGGTGAAACTTGCCCCTCCTTACTGTTTGAAGTTTTTTGACTTCTGGCTTAAATTTTGAAAGATTTAGTTCTTTCATATTGGTGAAATTTGCCCCTTTAAAAGATTACTCAATGATGAAATCTTGAATAGTGCACTTCACTGTCAAATCTGAGAGTAAAATAATTCTAATCCTAACTTTCTTTCTTTTTTAAGTTTCTGTTTATTTTGCAGGTACCAGATTTGAAGATCAATACTTTAGTTTAGGTTTTTCTTTTTCTTTATAGAATAGTCACTTGTAATATCTCTCTAATTCAATTGTAATCTTTAATTTATTCTTTTGTACTTTTTATTTTTATTCTTTTGTAATAAAGATTGTAATATTATTCAATAAATAAATATTATTCTTTTATTTCTTTACTATTGTAAAGTTTGTTGCTCATTTACATAAGTTACATTTGTGTAACTTATTTATTGAATAAAATTTTGGAATGAAGATTCTTATTCTTAATTGTTTTCTTTATATAAATTTTAATCTACTAATCATTAATTCTTGACTAAAGCATAATACTCAAACATAACTTAAAATCCTTTTGAACTATAATTTCAACACTCAAGTTTAAATTCAAATTTCATTTCCCAAAACACATTAGTCCCCAAAGATCATATCAAAGTCTATAACAATCATCCTTCAAGACTATACCTAATCTCAAAGAATGAAAGAAACTTTGATCACTTTAGGTTTTTATTTGGTGAAAAATTTACCCACATTTTTATAGATGAATGCATGCAATTTCACAGATTCCTAAATCTACCCTTCGTTGGTTCCTAAATGCTAGGATGTTACACACCCCTTGCCATCCAACCATGGCAAGCTAGAACGAGCCATCGCCGCGCCTAGCCACCATGTCTAGGAGGCACGCCACCGTGCACCGCCACCCTCTGTCCAGCCCTCGAGCCTTTCCTAGCCGTGGACCACTGAGAACAGACCACGCCCAGTTCATCCCTGCCATGTCCAGAGCGCGCCAGCTCGCCAAAGCCAACCGCCTCGCACAGACCGCGCCTCGCCTTCTCCACCTATCCACACGATCACCACCGTCCCAGGAGACCACCAGACATGCCCATTCGCCGCCGCGCAACTAGGAGCGCCTGTGCGTTGTCAAAAATGTCGTCGCTGCCTCTTAGAGCACCAGCGCATTCCTACCAAACCACACCGCCCCTTGCCTTGCCATCAAGCCGTTGAGCACCACCAAGAGACCGCGCACCATCCCCTAGCCTCAGCCACGCCGATAGCTCGATGTAACGCCGACCCCGACGAGCACTGCCCATGCCGCTCGGCCTCTCTTGCTCGCCTATAAAAGGAGGCCTCCCCAGCTCAATTTCTTCACACCAGTTCACTCCCCACCTCTCACTGATCCTTTCCACCTCTTCCCGGAGCAAGGCGAGCTCTCTCTCGCTGGAATTTCGCCGGAGCCTGCCGCTGCTGGAGGAGAAGGGCGTCGTCGATTGCGTCCACCGCAGGAGAAGCCACCAGTACCAGGAGTACCGCCGTCGTTGACATCGTCATTTGCCCCCATCACCGACCATCGCTTGAGCCCCGGTGAGCCGCCCCAGACCCCCACTAGCCGTGCTAGGGTTTGCCCCTGTCGTGTTCTGTTCCGACGAGGACGACGGCCGTGAGCCGTTGATCCTTAGTCTAATCCTACGGTCGTAATCGCCCTGTATCCCTTCGCAACACCCTGTCTCACTGATGGGTGGGGACACCACTTAACCAGCCCGCGCGCACGCTGTGCGTAGTGGGCCGGCCTAGTTAGATTTCTCGCGCGACCCAGTTAGTTTAAATTTAGATTTTCCAATTAGTTTCAAACCCCAGTTCTGTCTGTTGATTCAAAAATCAATTCAGAGATATTTACAAAACCAAATTGCATGAAGCCAATTTTGTTTGAAATATATGGAAATTCTTAATCCAAGACCATTGGATTCAAACCATTTGGAAATATAAATCACCTATAGTAAAAATAACAAGTGAGAGACTTTTCTGCATTCAAACATTTTTCAAAATTCAACCATAAATGCTTTTGAGTTGATTCCAACTCTCAAAAATCACATTTGACCAGAGCTTTATGAATATATAAAAATATCTAGGTTTACTTGCAGTAATAATGGACAAGTAATAAAACAATGCCCCATAGGCATTTCTAGTCACTTTAATTAATTAAAATAATAATGTTAAACCTTATTAAATTGTGACACCACTTTAAATCACATTCCCAAGTATTAAAACATGTGGTGATGACATGTGTCAACATGATCCCATATTTTAATTGGAGAATATTAAATCTTAAGTAGTTTTTCAATGAGTATAAATTACTTTTCTAAAATAAAATAAATAAGACTAAGCCTTTATTTTTTGTGATGATTGTGATGATGCTAGATCATCTAGTGTGAACCTTTGTGTGCCAAATAGAAGCAATTAAGTATTGTTTGGTGATTGTATACCTCGTATTTATTTATAGATGCTAGTAGCGACCAAGGATACGAAGAGGAAGGAGACTACTAGGAAGAGGAAGCAGAGGAGAACTTCAACCACTGCACTGCTCAAGGCAAGCCATCTTAGCAAGCTAACACTTGCATGATAAATATGCAAACTAGATGCCTTAGGCATATTTGGTTATACCACCTGATTATACCAAATTGTAACACCCTCAGAATCGGACCTATGCAAGTTTGAGCAAAATTCGCCAAACCCGCATAGAAACGATTCAAAGGTGCCCACCAGGCACTTTCGTGCGGGTTGAAAACGAAGTAATAACATTACACAACAGTCCTCGATGGGACCCACAGAACAGATATATATATAACAGCGACTCAAAGAGTCAAGAATACAGATATAATATACAAAGATCCAAATCACCTTGAAAACGATAGAGCGTCCAGCTACGGACAAGATGCAAATGGGGCTAAGAGCCCTGAAGAATAACCAATGGCGTCCATAACCCTGCCCAGGCCAAGCCGGAAGGGTAACCCTGCTAACGACGTCGATCTCAAAACCTGCTTAAACAGAAAAGGGGTGCCGGCAAAGGGCAAAGGAAAAAGAAGGAGCGTCAGTACTGAGGCCAGTACACGGCGAGGCTAGAATTCGGCGGTCCTCGCCTACAAAGGTATGGTGGACTGAAGCGGCAGCGGCAGCATGCACTAAACAACCTATAGAGACTCGATACAACTGGCGACAGTCAGAGAGGGGTAAGATATACCTATCCGGATCCGACCTGAAGCTAACACCAAACAAACCCATCCTGGTGTTTCCCCCTCGAGACCAAACGAGGAAGTCAACCGAGGAACTCACACCGTTGGCAGTTTTATTTATTCAGTTATCGTTGCAGCAATTACTAGTCAGGTATAGATAATCGTCCTGATAAAGTAAGCAGTGGGCACTTTTAATTAACCATGCCGTTATAGTTGTAACTCTTACTAATCAGATATGAATAGCATGAGATAACCCTTAAACCCAGCAGTTGTTGGTACTTTTAATCAGCCATTCCGTTGTAGTTGCAATACTTACTAGTCAGGTACAATGGTCGCAAGCGACACTTCAAACAAGCAATTGTAGGCAGTATTAATTAGCCATTCCATTATAGTGAAGCTGGTTACTAGTCATTATAAAGTCAAATTTATAGCAATAAACTTTAGTTATGCTTGTCTATGATCGAGATACTGTGCTCCAAGTCGTCCATATCCGCGGACACGGCTTTCAGAAAGTTTTAACCCGGCCGGGGTGCACAAATAGCAACACACACACGATCAACCTCGGAAAAACCAAATCAAAACCCAACGAGGTCTTCACGACAGAGCAATCACAAGATTCAGAAATATTTCAGGGGGCCACCCCTTTGAGTAGATCCCGCAACGGAGTAAGCAAGCTCCGAGACGGACTCAAGGTTAGCGCCAATGGCTGTAAGCGACTGGGAACCCGAAAACTCGGGGTGTCGATACCGCGTAATCACTCCGCTTACCTAAACAGTACAGTGTGCTATCTGTCGCACAATTTAAATAAAGCAGTAGCATGGCATAAGTACAGGATCGTAAATAAAACCTCAAACTAGTTTGTGGCCCCAAGAAATAAGACGGAATCAAGCTCTGGCTAAGGGGGGCCCATACTCCCCATATGTGGATAGCGCGATAAATCAAGGAACAGGTATCAAGTACTCGGGGTCCTACGGGACACAAGTGGGCGTTCGGAAACCAAATATTTTCTATCACCCACTGATGCCTCTGCTTATTTCAATTTTAGTTGTTAAACAGGAATTAAAGTGAACAATAAGTAAAACTAAGATCATCTCCAACAACAACATGCGGCAAGGCTCCAACAACTGTGGCATTTGACGACACGCGACAACACTTGAGCAAGCGACTACGACGCGCAAGTCCAACTAGCTACCAAACAACAGGTAATAGGATGTGTCCAAGGCAATATAGGGCTGCACGGTAGATCACGGGTACGGAAACTAAAGCATCGCAACACAGATAGCAATAGATCAACAGGAGGGAAGTAAATACTATAAAAGTAAGATAGGTAGAAAGGGGGAGATGCTCGCCTGAAAACATTGTCGAAGGGTTCAACCGGAGATCGGGGCGAAGCTCACATCAACTCAACGGCCTTATCCGCGAAGAAGCAAAACACTAGAAGAAGCACCGGATGCAATATTTAATACACGGCAGCAGATCGGCATGATGCATTTATGATGTCTGGCATGGCAAGGTGCGATGCAATTAGGTCAAGATTAAGCGGAACCGGGGTCCCGACAATTATTTATATGGTTCAGTTGTTTACCTACCCCGCAATTTAAAGGTTGCATTAGCATGGCAAAAGATATCACCGGGTTCGCTACACAAATTTAAATGAGGCCAATATGAGACTAGATTTGCCCGCATATGGGCCCCATCTTTAATTATTAGGTGAATCGGCATAAGGCCCCCAAACCACATGAATGTATGCATGCAAGACAATTATTATGCGACAAGTTGTATTATGTTATAAAATAGGGTTCCGGGAAGGGGTTCACACATTGAGGGGTCTCGACGGACTTGGGGTTCCGGGGTTCGGGGTCGGTCTCGGGGTCCAGGGTTCGACGGAAACGGGAGCGTGCTCGGATAACTGAGGTAGATCTTGTCGTTGCGAAGGGCTTGTCGATCGGAAGTAGATCTTGTCGTCCTTGTGGCGATCTTGGCATCCTTCCGGTTCGGGTTTTGGCGTCCGAGGGAAGTACTTGGCGTCCGGGGACGATCCTGTCGCATCCGCGGTCTTCGGTGTCCTCGGATCCGATTGAAGTTCTTGGCGTTCGGCGGGATTGGTCTTCGGGTTCTTTGGGGTTTTCCATGTGGCGGTCTTGACGTCCGGGTATCGGATCCTCGAGACCGGGGTCGTCGGTTCCCTCTCGACGGTCTTGGGGTTTGTGGCGGAGATCTTGGAGTTCCGGACTCAATTGTCTGTGATGGCGAACTTGTCGTCGATGGCGTACTCAAATGGATCAGGCACCGTTGGTCTTCGGATGGTCTTGGCGATAGAACCCGATGCCCTTGTCCAGCTTCTCGTTCTTGCCCATCGGGAGATTCATAGCCGAGGACGCAGTTCCCCACAGAACTATCATTTGCATCACGCGATAACACATGTGGAGGAGAGGAGCAGAACTTGTTGACACGCTGGTGCGGGGCATCACGTGTGGCCGAAGTGGCGGCTTGGGAACTGAGCTTGCAGGGGGCAGGCGAGGCACCCACGACGAGTCGAGGCGGAGCTCTGCGAGGGCGCCAGGGAGGCTTGCCGACGAGGAGAGGAAAACCACGGGGAGGCCACAGGGGCAGCGACGGCGGACAGGGCCGAGCTCGGGATGGGGAGCTCGTGGCGGCGACGGTCACGGCGTCGGCCAGAGGAGCGTGGAGGATGACGGCACGGCTTGCTCGCAGGGAGGGGTGGAGGAGGCCGAAGGAGGGTGTCGCCGGCGGTGGAGGCGCTTGGCCGGAAGAGGGAGGCCGGCGGCCGGAGAAGGCGCCCGTCGGCGGGAGAGCAGAAGGAGGGAGGGCGGCGCGCGGGCGAGGAAGACCGGGGGAGAGCGCGGCGGCGGAGAGGGCGCGCGGGGACGCGGCCCGGTGAGGGGAGCGGCGCGGACCCTGGCGGCGTCGGGTGGGGAGAGGGAAAGGACGGGGCCTCGGGCGCGGGAGGTTGGGGATGGCGTGGGGAAGGAGAGAGAGAGGGAGCGGGATAGGTGGGACCAGGGGTGGGGCCCGGCACGGCAGGGTGGGCTGTGTGTGCGCGTGTGTGTGCTGTGTGCGTGGCAGGTTGAGAGAGGAGGGAGAGAGAGGAGGGGTGAGGTGGCGTGGTTAGATTGGGTAGGGAAAAGGGGCAGGGTGACGTGGCGATCCTAGATTGGTGGGAGTGAGGTGGAGGCTGGGGTGGGTAGAGTTTTAGGTGAGAAAAAGGATTTAGGTGGGGCTGGTTTGAATAGACCGATTTAAAAACAGGGGTGGTCGTTCGGGTCTACTCGGCCCGTTCGACTGCCCCACTAAAAATAATTTAAAATTTTATTCATTTTAAACGGACCGTTTGCAACCCGTGTTTAGTCAAAACAAAATATTCCGGAGACCCGGTTTGGTGTTTGAATAAAGATGGGGCGTTTAGAAACAAATCGGGCTTTGCGAAAGTAGTTTTATGCGAACAATGCATGATGATGATGATGCAATGCACAAATGCAACGCGATTTTCTAGTAGTGGTTTTGCGGGATGCCACACAAATCCCAGTTTTACTTGCAAGCTTTATTTTTATTTCTTTATCAAAGCTCCTTATTACTTTAGTTAGTGTTTGTGATATTTTGGAAAGATATTAGAGGTAGCATAAAGAGCATAAAACTTAGCCTAAGTTATATAGAATTATATGTCATCCTAAGGCATTAGATTAGATTTAGATAAGTCACACTTGGTTAACACCCCTCATTAGTGATTACCCCAACTTTAGTGGCTAGTGCTAAGCATAAAACTTGATCACTTTAGATGGGAATACTTGGTGAAAATGGTTATGAAAACCTTAGAATGATGAGTAATTCTAATGAGATGTTTTGACTTGTGTTCTTGAACACCATATAATTTTGATGATGAAATTGTTGAGGCATGAGCCTTAGCCCCTTTATAAAACTGATGGTTGAGTTCAGATGCGACACCATTCCAATTTTACTGTACAACCACAATACCTGAATTTGGGTAGGGATTGACTGGAAGTTTATATATCTTAGTATGGGTTCCTTGTAGCCGAGGTTTGAGATGAGGATACCTCATGATGATTTTCCACCTATGCAGTTCCCAAGATGACAGATGGTCATGGTTGGGAGGCCAAACTCATAGGGGAGGTGCCTACACTAGGGTGTGTAATTGAAAGGTTAGGATTGATTATCCGCATACTGAGTATGGTGATTCAGGATTTTTCCTGACGGATGTATCGAATGTTGTGGTGAAAGTGTACCACCTCTGTAGAGTGTCAAACTATTCGAATATCCGTGTCCGCCGTTTTGGACAGTTGGAGTGGCCATACTGTTCCGTCGTCAGATGTTTTCAAAATGACTTGTGAAATGAATCATGACTTGACTTGAGCACAACAGGGTTGGGATATGAAAACTAAAGTTCCCAACTTAGGTGTTATAAAACATTAAACTAGTTTTCTTTACTTCTAAACTCAGTTAGAGATAAATCTGGATTTTTGCAAAACCAGCCTAGAGCTTAGTATCCCTACTTGAACCCCCTTTACTTGTTAGTGATAGTTTGCGAGTACTTAAAGAGTAATCATGGCTTTGTCCCTGGCTATTCCCGTGACCAGACTATCAGGATGATGGACAACAGGAAGTCTATGATAACTAGGATCATCTCCCATCGTCAGCATTGCCTGTGACCCTGAAGATGGAGCTTTGCCCATGCTACCATTATTAATATTATTCCGCTGCGTTGATTGTATTAAGACTGGTTGATGAGATCCTTTATTTGTAAGACCTATATTATGGTTTGTAATGGATGACGTACTGTGTGAAGGGTTCGCAGCATAGAAAACAAAAATTTTCCTACGATGTGAACTATATACCAAGATCCATCTACTAGATACAAACAACGGGCGGATGTATATCCATAGAGAACATACCCTTGAAGACCGACAAAGCTTAACGAGTTCAACTCGTGGTTGATGTAGACGATCTCTTGCCGATCTCAAGATCGAGAGGAAGTCCTAGCGCCGCAAATCAGCAGCGCATCCGTGCTCGCACACACGTTCGAGGCACCGAGCAACCTCCGCCTCCTCGCTCCAGCGATGCAGCGGAAGCACAACTCTTTCTTGCCGAATAGCCACCGGGAACATGTATCTCGCTAGTCCGAGACCATGGGGGATAAATTCTAGAGGGGGAGAGAGATCCTTCACGAGGAGGTGTGTTGTGAGAGGAGGAGAGGGGGGCCTTTTATAGGGGAGAGGGGGGGCACCCAAGGGGCATGGCGCCCAGCCATGGGGCTGCCCCCACCTCTTCCACATTCATGTGGGTGGAGCTCCCACTCAAAATGAAAAGCCTCCACTCCCATTAAAAAGCCTCCACTCAAAAATCCACTCACATGCATTAAATTTCCACCAAATTTAATGCAAGCTCTCATTTAAATAAAACTCTTTTATTTATTTATTCAGAATTTTGTTAATTACTTTAATTAACAAACATTCACATAAAACCCCTTGCTAGTATTCCATTTCACATGCAGAACCAGTTTCAGCAATTTCAACCGAAACAGTTTCGGTGTCTAGTGAAATAAATTCCTGCGCTTTCCTTTTCTTTTCGGCATGAAACTTTTGCTCCAATTGGATGTCGGTGTCTCTTAAGTGTGTCACCCTACGGTTCGTGAATAATGCGGACATGATCGAGACCCCTCTCGGATCAATAATCAGAAGCGGGATCTGGAGACCCATACTGACTCCCACACATTCAACGATGATTTTCTTGTGATCGTCGGAACCTTTTATGCTAGTATCTTAATCCCTTTGTTTCACGATATATTACATGTCCGAGATTCGATCATCGGTATCTCCATACCTAGTTTGATCTCGTTACCGACATGCACTCTTTTCTCGTTCCCGTGATATAACATTCTAGTGATCAAATCACTTGCTTGCAAGCTAATCAATGTGATATCACCGAGAGGGCCCAGAGTATATCTATCCGTCATCGGGATGAACAAATTCCACTCTTGATCCATGAGCCTCAACATAACACTTTATTAGTTCTGAATCCATCTTTATAATCACCCTGTTACGGTGTGACGTTTGATGTTATCAAGAAACTCTTCCGGTGTTAGTGATTGACATGATCTCATGGTCTAAGGATTAGGATCACTTCGTAAGTTGTTATAGCAATATAAACTCAATGACTTTGATCGTAATGCTATACTTCGGATGAGTGTTCATCACATCATTACACTAATGTTGTGATCCTGTTATTAACAACATCCAATGTCCATGATCAGGAAACCTTGATCATCTTGTTAATCAACGAGCTAGTTTATGAGAGAGGCATAACTAGGAACTTTCTGTTTGTTTATTAAACACACATGTATTAACGTTTCCGTATTAATACAATTATAGCATGCAAAATAAACATCTATCATATACTTGGAATACACATAATAAACACTTTATTATTGTCTCTCAGGGCATATTCCCTTCAGTCTCACTTGCACTAGAGACAATAATCTAGTTACATAGTGATAAATCTAACACCCATTAAGTTCTGGTGTTGATCATGTTTTGCTCTAGGGAGAGTTTTAGTCAACGGATCTGCTACATTGAGATCCGTATGTACTTTACAAATCTTTATATCTCCATCCTTGACATGCTCGCGGATGGAGTGAAACCGGCGCTTAATATGCTTGGAATGCTTGTGAGACCTTGGCTCTTTGGCATTGGCAATGGCACCATTGTTGTCACAATATATCACCATTGGGTCCAACGCGTTTGCCACAACTCCTAGTTCGGATATGAACTCCTTCATCCAAACTGCTTCCTGAGCCGCTTCTGAAGCAGCAACATATTCGGCCTCCGTTGTTGATCCCGCTACCACAGGTTGTTTGGAACTCCTCCAACTAACCGCTCCGCCATTCATGAGAAATACGTATCCGGATTGAGACTTAGAGTCATCCGGATCGGTGTCAAAGCTAGCATCGACATAACACTTAGCGACGAGCTCTTCTTCACCTCCGTATACAAGAAACATATCCTTAGTTCTTCGTAAGTACTTAAGGATATTCTTGACCGCTATCCAGTGTTCCGAACCTGGATCCGATTGGTACCTACTAGTCAAACTAATAGCATGTGCCACATCCGGTCTTGTACATAGCATGGCGTACATTATAGAGCCTATGGCTGAAGCATAGGGGACTTTGTCCATTATCTCTCTTTCTTCCGCCGAAGCCGGACTTTGAGTCTTACTCAATGTCTTTCCTTGCAACATAGGTAAGAACCCTTCTTACTTCCGTCCATTTTAAACTTCTTTAAAATCTTATCAAGGTATGTACTTTGCGATAGCCCTATTAGGCGCCTAGATCTATCTCTATAGATCTTTATGCCTAATATGTATGACGCTTCACCTAGGTCGTTCATTGAAAATTTGCTGTTTAGATAACTTTTAACACTGTTTAAAAGTTCTTTATCATTTCCGATCAATAATATATCATCCACATATAATATCAGAAATGCCACATTGCTCCCACTCACTTTCTTGTAAATACAAGCTTCTCCATAAGTTTGGACAAATCCAAACTCTTTGATCACCTCATCAAAGCGGAGATTCCAACTTCGTGATGCTTGCTTCAATCCATAGATGGATCGCTGAAGCTTGCACACCTTGTTAGCATCCTTAGGATCGACAAAACCCTTTGGTTGTATCATATACAACTCTTCTTCAATATTACCACTGAGAAACGCGGTTTTGACATCCATCTGCCATATTTCATAATCAAAATATGCAGCAATTGCTAACATAATCCTAACTGACTTTAGCATCGCTACGGGAGAGAAAGTCTCATCGTAGTCAACTCCTTGAATTTGTCGAAACCCCTTTGCGACAAGTCGAGCTTTATAGACGGTCACATTACCATCAGCATCAGTTTTCCTTTTGAAAATCCATTTGTTCTCCACGGCCTTTCGGTCGTGAGGTAATTCCACCAAGTTCCAAACTTGATTTTCATACATGGATTCCATCTCGGATTTCATGGCTTCTAACCATTTGTTGGAATCTGGGCTCATCATCGCTTCTTCATACGTCACAGGGTCATCATTTTCATCAACCATGAAATTCATGACAGGATTTCCGTACAGCTCGGGAGCTGCACGCGTCCTGTTTGACCTGCGAGGTTCGGTAGTACTCTCTTTTGGAGTTTCATGATCATTATCATTAGTTCCCTCTTCAACAGGTGGAGCCAACTCCGGAACAACTTCCGGCGCTGCGCTACTCGCCATACTTTGAAGAGAAGGTTCCACAACCTCTTCGAGTTCTACCTTCCGACTACTCACACCTTTCGCGAGAAACTCTTTCTCTAGAAAGGATCCATTCTTGGCAACAAAAACCTTGCCCTCAGATCTGTGATAGAAGGAATACCCAATAGTTTCTTTAGGGTATCCTATGAAGACGCATTTTTCCGCTTTGGGTTCGAGTTTATCCGGTTGAAGTTTCTTCACATAAACATCGCATCCCCAAACTTTAAGAAATGACAGCTTAGGTTTGTTTCCAAACCACAATTCATACGGTGTCTTTTCAACGGATTTAGATGGTGCCCGATTTAAAGTGAATGCAGCAGTTTCTAGTGCATAACCCCAAAATGACAACGGCAAGTCTGTCAGAGACAACATAGATCGAACCATATCTAATAAAGTACGATTACGACGTTCCGACACACCATTTCGCTGTGGTGTTCCGGCAGGTGTGAGTTGTGAAACAATTCCACACTCTTTCATGTGAGTGCTAAACTCGTAACTTAGATACTCACCTCCACGGTCGGACCGTAGAAATTTGATCTTTCTATTACGATGATTTTCCACTTCATTCTGAAATTCCTTAAACTTTTCAAAGGTTTCAGACTTGTGTTTCATCAAGTAGATATAACCGTATCTACTCAAATCATCCGTGAAAGTAACAAAATAACGATATCCACCTCGCGCCGACACACTCATTGGACCACATACATCAGAATGTATGATTTCCAATAAATCTGTCGCCCGTTCCATTGAACCGGAAAACGGCGTTCTAGTCATCTTGCCCATAAGGCATGGCTCACATGTATCAAATGATTCATAATCAAGTGATTCCAAAAGTCCATCCGAATGGAGCTTCTTCATGCGTTTAACGCCAATATGACCTAGACGGCAGTGCCACATATATGCGGATATATCATCATTAAGTTTAATCCTTTTAGCATCAACATTATGAATATGTGTAACATTATCATCGAGATCTAATAGAAATAAACCATTCATCATCGGTGCATGACCATAAAAGATTTCATTCATATAAATGGAACAACCATTGTTCTCGGATTTAAATGAATAACCACTTCGCATCAAACACGATCCAGATACAATGTTCATGCTCAGTGCAGGCACCCGATAACATTTATTCAAGTTTATAACTAATCCCGACGGTAAGTGGAGAGGCAGCGTTCCGACGGCGATCACATCAACACTTGATCCATTGCCGACACGCATCTTGACCTCACCCCTTGCTAGCGGTCGCTTGTTCCGCAGCCCCTGATTCGAGTTACAAATATTAGCAACTGAATCGGTATCAAATACCCAGGTGCTACTGCGAGCACTAGTCAAGTACACATCAATAACATGTATATCATATATACCTTTGTTTGCCTTGCCGGCCTTCTTGTCTGCCAGATACTTGGGGCAGTTGCGCTTCCAATGGCCAGTCCCCTTACAATAGTAGCACTCGGAATCAGACTTAGGTCCAACTCGGGGATTCTTTTCAGGCGCGGCAACCGGCTTGCCGCCCTTACTTCCCTTCCGTTTTCCCTTCTTGTCTTTCTTGAAACCAGTGTTCCTATTGATCATCAACACTTGATGTTCCTTTTTGATCTCCACTTCTGCAGTTTTAAGCATTGACAGAAGCTCGGGGAGAGACTTCTTCATGCCTTGCATATTATAGTTCATCACAAAGCTCTTATAGCTAGGTGGCAGAGACTGCAGAACACGATGGATGCCTAAGTCAATGGGAATCGATATTCCCAAGGACACAAGCTTATCGGCGTAACCCGACATCTTGAGTACATGCTCACTAACGGAGCTGTGCTCTTCCATCATGCAGCTAAAGAACTTTTCTGAAGCGTTGTAGCTCTCTACAGCAGCATGTGTGTCGAAAATCATTTTCAACTCACCCATTGTATCAAATGCATTGCCGTTTTCGAAACGCTTTCGAAGTTCTGGCTCTAGCCCATACAATATGCCGCAATGAACTAAGTTGTGGTCCTCCTGACGAGTCTGATAGACATTCTTCTCCTCGTCAGGGGCATCATCAAAAGGTGGGGGGCCTAACGGCGCTTCTAGCACATATTGCTTTTGTGCAGCAGAGAGGAGAATCCTCAAATTCATGGCCCATTCAGTAAAGTTGCTACCGTTCGTTGCTAGTTTCTCTTTCTCCATGAACGCATTGAAATTAAAAGCAGGTGGTGCCATCTACAACAGAATTTGTAAAGTTTAGACTAAGTGTATGATAGATCGAGTTCAACTAATCTATATTACGAATGAACTCCCACTCAAAAGCGACATCCCTCTTGTCCTTTTGGTGATTACATGAACCAAATCCACTACACCAAGTCCGATCATCACGTGAGTCGGTATAGCTTCAAAGGCGAGCATCAAATGGGCATCATATCAACTATATGACTCATGCTTAACCTTTCGGTCTGTGTTCCGAGGCCATGTCTGTACATGCTAGGCTCGCCAAGTTAGAACCTTAGTATTTGCGTGTGTAACTGTTTTACACCCGAAATATGGTCGTGGATCCAAGAACACCCGATCATCACGTGATGTCTTGGAGCGACGAAAACATAATCGGTGCATACTAAAGGAAGAACACATTCTTATCTTGATATTTAAATGAGGGATCATCTTATTATTCTTAACAAAGCGCTAAACAAGCAATATAAGATGTAATCAAACATCATATGTTTATTAGTGAAATTATATGGTTCCCGCAGATGATCTCTATCATGTGCATCGTGGTATGATCACTATCATACCTATATGTGTAAATCCAAGGTCTATGGATTTTACACGCTATGTGTGTTGTAAGAGTATCATCTCATACTTCTACTTACAACACTACCATATCATAACACTAGCCCAGCAACAATCTAAACTAGACGCCTCTAATTTATCCATTGCAAGTTTTACGTGGCTTAGGGCTTTCGAGATAGAACCGTTCTTACCTACGAACATGAACCACAACGAGGATAATCAAATTGTTGACAACTCGCTTGCAAAATAGATATTGACTATAGTAGGAGAGACAGACACCCGCTAGCCACTTATGCAAACTAGTTGCATGTCAAGCGTGGAACAGGTCTCATGTGCGAGGACATGTAAAGTTTGTCCGGGCCGCTTCATCCCACTATGCCACCAATATCCAAAATTACAACAAAGGAGCAACAACATGATCATCATCGCCCACATACTCATATGTGTACTACCCGTGTAAAGTATCTACGCATAGATCCGGCTCTGATACCACTGTAGGGTTCGCAGCATAGAAAACAAAAATTTTCCTACGATGTGAACTATATACCAAGATCCATCTACTAGATACAAACAACGGGCGGATGTATATCCGTAGAGAACATACCCTTGAAGACCGACAAAGCTTAACGAGTTCAACTCGTGGTTGATGTAGACGATCTCTTGCCGATCTCAAGATCGAGAGGAAGTCCTAGCGCCGCAAATCAGCAGCGCATCCGTGCTCGCACACACGTTCGAGGCACCGAGCAACCTCCGCCTCCTCGCTCCAGCGATGCAGCGGAAGCACAACTCTTTCTTGCCGAATAGCCACCGGGAACATGTATCTCGCTAGTCCGAGACCATGGGGGATAAATTCTAGAGGGGGAGAGAGATCCTTCACGAGGAGGTGTGTTGTGAGAGGAGGAGAGGGGGGCCTTTTATAGGGGAGAGGGGGGGCACCCAAGGGGCATGGCGCCCAGCCATGGGGCTGCCCCCACCTCTTCCACATTCATGTGGGTGGAGCTCCCACTCAAAATGAAAAGCCTCCACTCCCATTAAAAAGCCTCCACTCAAAAATCCACTCACATGCATTAAATTTCCACCAAATTTAATGCAAGCTCTCATTTAAATAAAACTCTTTTATTTATTTATTCAGAATTTTTTTAATTACTTTAATTACCAAACATTCACATAAAACCCCTTGCTAGTATTCCATTTCACATGCAGAACCAGTTTCAGCAATTTCAACCGAAACAGTTTCGGTGTCTAGTGAAATAAATTCCTGCGCTTTCCTTTTCTTTTCGGCATGAAACTTTTGCTCCAATTGGATGTCGGTGTCTCTTAAGTGTGTCACCCTACGGTTCGTGAATAATGCGGACATGATCGAGACCCCTCTCGGATCAATAATCAGAAGCGGGATCTGGAGACCCATACTGACTCCCACACATTCAACGATGACTTTCTTGTGATCGTCGGAACCTTTTACGCTAGTATCTTAATCCCTTTGTTTCACGATATATTACATGTCCGAGATTCGATCATCGGTATCTCCATACCTAGTTTGATCTCGTTACCGACATGCACTCTTTTCTCGTTCCCGTGATATAACATTCTAGTGATCAAATCACTTGCTTGCAAGCTAATCAATGTGATATCACCGAGAGGGCCCAGAGTATATCTATCCGTCATCGGGATGAACAAATTCCACTCTTGATCCATGAGCCTCAACATAACACTTTATTAGTTCTGAATCCATCTTTATAATCACCCTGTTACGGTGTGACGTTTGATGTTATCAAGAAACTCTTCCGGTGTTAGTGATTGACATGATCTCATGGTCTAAGGATTAGGATCACTTCGTAAGTTGTTATAGCAATATAAACTCAATGACTTTGATTGTAATGCTATACTTCGGATGAGTGTTCATCACATCATTACACTAATGTTGTGATCCCGTTATTAACAACATCCAATGTCCATGATCAGGAAACCTTGATCATCTTGTTAATCAACGAGCTAGTTTATGAGAGAGGCATAACTAGGAACTTTCTGTTTGTTTATTAAACACACATGTATTAACGTTTCCGTATTAATACAATTATAGCATGCAAAATAAACATCTATCATATACTTGGAATACACATAATAAACACTTTATTATTGTCTCTCAGGGCATATTCCCTTCACTGTGATATCCAATCTGTTATGTCTCTCAAAAATGGTAATCCTAGGATTGCGATGTATGGCATAACAGGCATCTGGGATTAAAAATTCGGGTGTTGACAAGTTGGTATCAGAGCCATCCTGACCATAGGAGACCCTAGTTAGAATGGACGCCTAAATCAAAAACTTAGTTTCAAAACAAAAGAAGTGAGTATTTATGAAAACCTATTCTCATTCTTACCACTTAGATTCTTTCATGAAAATTCATGTCCCTCAAAATTCTTACAATCTTACATAACATTTGACACACTTGATCACTCTACTAACTTACTCATCCTATACTCTTATAGATGGACGTGAAGTATAGCAAGTTCTATCAGTTGGGCAATGGAGGAGAGCTCATCTTTGAGCGTGATTTGGACCAACTCTCGAAACTTCTGGAGCGCCCGCACCCCGATTTCTTAGGAGCCCAGCTCAACGATCAACAAGGAGGAGAATTGTAGTGGCTGATTGTTGGAAGTCTCAGAGGGAATATTGAAGCCCCCACCTTAGAGGAATACAGTTCACCTTAAGAGAGCACAAATGGCTAGATGGACTCACTAGGGCTATACAGGAAGCTCTTGCCCATCTGTGTGGGAAAAGAATCAATCAGATCAAGGGCACGCGCTTTAAGTATTACCCAAGGCATGATGCTATGGGACAGCCATTGGAAGTACCAAGTCACCCACAGTTGAAGCATCAAGTGAACCATCTCAGCTTCATGATGTATGACAGGCAGAAGGAGTTGGACAATGCCCGCGCCTACGCTAACCACAACTATGCCATCACAGTCAAGAAGGACCAGACCATCGCCATGCTTGTGAAGGATCACCAGTCATGTCGTCGTCAGCTTGACAAGAAGGAGCGCATCATTTGGAGGTGACCATCCATGAGCGGGACATGCAGCTGGAGGAGAGGGAGAATGCAGGGGAAGATATCAGTGGAGACCCTTACTCCTACCTCAGTGATGACGATGACTTCCTGGAGGACCAATCCATGGACTTCCACACTGATGATGACGACTCCGCCTTCATTGATGATGATGATGATGATGAAGGCACCGATTCCGAGGAGTAGTAGCACTTGAGCACTAGCGTTAGTGAGATGTATCCGGTCCCACTATATTGTAGTTTCATAGAATGGTTCTTAAAACCATCTGTTTCCTTGTTGTGGTGTGTGTTTGTATGGTGTGCTATGAATGAATGAAAAGCAAGTTGCTAGTTAAGAAAAACCTGAGTCAAGCTCAAAGTTTAAAAACTTTTCTAAAACAAATCCCTGAACCTTAGAAATTTCCCTCTTTTCTCACGATCTATCTCAATCTTCAGATGCCTCGTGGAGGAAGCAGCTCATCTCAGGACCCAATGCTACAAATCTTGCAAATGTTGGTTTCAGACCACGAAGCTGAAAGAGACGAACGTTAATCCAACTTAGCCACCCTTCAACACATAGCTCAGATGACCCAGAATAATCAAGGCCATGGAAACCAGGACAACCATGGATCCAAGCTCAAGAACTTTCAAGAAACCAATCCACCCATCTTTAGCAAGTATGAGGAGCCATTAGATGCTGATGACTGGCTGCAGACTATGGAGAACAATTTAGAAGATGCAGGAGTGGAGGCCAATGAGAAGGTATTGTTTGCCACCCACTATCTGGCAAGAGATGCAAGTGCTTGGTGGAACAGCGTTCACACCATGAATGGAGGACAAATGATGACTTGGGATGAATTCAAACTCATGTTTAGCAGAACCCATGTGCCACCGGGTTTAATCAAGAGGATGAGAGATGAATTCAGAGAATTGAAGCAAGGAAGGATGACAGTAGTTGAGTACCGTGACAAATTTCTTTCATTAGCTAGGTATGCACCAGATGAGATTAAAGCCAAGAAGGAGAGATTCTTGAATGGACTACATGATGAGATGCAGACAGTGTTAGTCAATATTCTGTTTGCGGACATTGAAGCCTTAGTGGATTCTGCCATTCAGATGAAAGGCAAGATCAACCAAGCCAATGAGAACCGCAAGCGTCGAATGATGCATCAACCAGGAACCCACCATACCCCAAAGTATCGCCCCAACCCGTCTGCAGGATATGACCCAAGAAACACTAGACCCCTGATGAACCGTCCAAACTATCCCAACCGTGGAGGAGGAAACCTAAGGCCTGGAGGAAACCACAACAATAATCCCGGTAACTCCAACAATTTTAACCGTGCACCACCCAAGTTCAACAACAACAACACCAATCCCAACACCAATACTGCCCCAAGGACTGGAAGCAATGTTGTGCCTGTTGCAGAACCAAGGGTCACTATTCCAATGAGTGCCCCAAGAATCTTGCAGCAGCCCCCAATGTGAATGCCCCAACTTAGCAGCAGCGTCGTGTTCAGCCTGGAAGATGATTCTCCCTAGGGAACTCGCTCAACCATAACTGCCGTCTGTTTCTCATGAATGCTGAAGAAGCCCAAGAAGCGCCAGATGTCGTGCTGGGTATGTTTTTTGTTAATTCAATACTTGCAAGAGTGTTGTTTGATTCTGGAGCATCACACTTGTTTGTTACCGAAGAATTTACATGCACCAGTAAGATTCAACCAACAAAATTGAAGCATGTTATGATAGGGCAAATACGTGGTTCAACCACCAAAGCTAGACAAATTTGCAAGGCCGTACCTATCCGAATCCATAGCATAGATTTTTATGCTAATCTAATAGTACTTGGAAAAGGTTTGGAAGTAGTACTAGGAATGGATTGGATGTCAAAACATAAAGGATTAATCGACTGTGCCAAGAAAACCATAACCATGACCAGTACTGTCGGAATATCAGTAGAGCATGTATCTGAAACCTTGCCCCGTTAATTCAAGTGCAACAAGAGTCTAGACCAACCAACCATTGACCAAGTTAGAGTAGTTTGTGAATACCCCGATGTATTTCCAGATGTTTTGCCCGGTTTGCCCCCAGATCTAGATATCGAGTTTATCATTGAACTAATCCCTGGAACTGGACCCATAACCCAGAGACCGTATAGTATGAACCCATCTGAATTAGTGGAGCTGAAGAAGAAACTGTATGCTATACTGGAGATCGGACTGATTCAACCAAGTGCGTCACCATGGAGATCACCTAATTTTTTTGTGGACAAGAAAGATGGAGGTAACCGTTTGTGCATGGATTATCGGAAGTTGAATGATGTCACCATCAAGATCAAGTACCCATTGTCGAAGATAGAAGACCTGTTTGACCAGTTGACTGGTGCCAAAGTGTTTTCTAAGATTGATCTTAGAACTGGCTACAGTGGCGGAGCTTGAGAACAATTCCTGGGCGGGCCAAGTTAAAAAAACACACAACAATTATTTCAAAGTGGCCTTTTTATTAAAAAAATTGAAGACCCAATGTATAGTTCGGTGCAATAAATAATGTAAAATGATACTATACTCCTAGGGATCGCGCGTTTCTATCCCCATGTCGTGTGGATGCATGGAGCGTTTGACGCGCGTGGCCTCGTGGGTGTCTCCCGAACACGTACCTTTCCCTACCCCCATTCTCTCTCCAACTTGATCCGAAAAACAGCCAGCACACACCCCGCTGTCGTGCGCCTCCTCCACCACGCGCGCACCTCCTCTGCGGCGCCAGCATCTGCGTCCTTCTCCATTCTCGTCCCATGGTGGGTGTCATCGGTGTCGCCGTGCACCTCCTCCATTGCGCTGGCTTCCGCTCCCCGCCATCCTCCACGCCCGTCTCCCTCCTCCTCCCATGGTGGCTGTCGTCGGTGTCGCCGTGAACGTCTAACGTGCCTCCTCTATGACGTGAGCCTCTACCGTATCTCCGGCAAGGTCTCGCGGTGAAAGTCTCCGGCAAGGCCGGGTTTGATACATTAGCACAACTTTTTGCTACAAAGTATCTGGCGAAATAGTCTTTTCGTTCTATTTTTTGACACAATTTTTTATTACATGTAGCAAAAACGAGACATTTGATAGTAAAACGGGACTTTTATAGCGTGCTAAGATACACTCCATTGCTAAAGGCCTAATCCAGTAGAGAACGCCCATAAATAATACTACCTCGAGCAGATTCTATAAAATTGCTACTAACTGAAAAAATTGGGAACATAAAATTGCTACTAACTAAAAATTGAGAACATAACTAAGATTTTCTGGTTAGATTAATTGGAGACGAGAAGGAGATCACTGGGTGGCAGGTTTGGTTGCTGGCTCTTAGAACTCCTGCTGGCCTCTCCTCGTGCGGCCTTGCCCATGGGTTTTGCGGCGACCGCCGCTAGCTGCCGGCGATGGAGCAACCTACTTCTACCGATTCCTCCTCTTTTTCTGTCTATAAATGGCTGTAAACAGCACCCCACGGCCATGTCTTTTGTCGAGAGAGCAATGATGGAACAACTGACAGAAGGATACAACTATGTGGAGGACCTGCGCGTGCTGGTGGGCTAGAGTCAGATGTATAGGGGGTTAGTTTTTTTTGCCAAAAGTTGGGAGGGCCATGGCCTAGTTTGGCCCCAACTAAGCTCCGCTAGTGACTGGCTATCATCAACTCAAGATTCGAGCAGAGGATATTCCAAAGACTGCCTTTACCACCAGATATGGACTGTATGAGTACACTATCATGTATTTTGGATTAACCAATGCCCCCACTTATTTCATGAATCTCACGAGTAAGATTTTTATGGACTTCCTAGATAAGTTTGTCGCTGTTTTCATCGATGACATTCTGATCTATTCCAAATCAGAAGAAGAACATGAGCTACACCTAAGGACCATCCTTGGAACCCTTAGGGAGCATCAGTTGTATGCCAAGTTTAGCAAATGTGAATTCTGGTTGCAGGAGGTAGGATTCCTCGGACATATCGTATCAGCCGGAGGAATTGCCGTTGACCCCGCAAAGGTGAAAGATGTTGAAGATTGGCAAGCCCCAACCACTCAAACCCAAGTTCGTGCATTTCTCGGATTAGCGGGATATTACCGCAAGTTCGTAGAAGGATTCTCGAGCATCGCAAGACCCATGACCCAATTGTTAAAGAAGGATAAGAAGTTTGAATGGACAGTCAAATGTGAAGCGAGTTTTCAAGAACTCAAGAAGAGATTGATTTCATCCCCAATCTTGATTATGCCGGATATCACGAAGCCCTTTGATGTGTATTGTGGCACATCTAAGATCGGTCTCGGATGTGTGCTAACGCAAGAATGATAAGTTATATCTTATCTATCCCGACAACTGAAGCAGCATGAACAAAATTATCCTACCCATGACCTTGAACTAACAGATGTAGTTCTATCCTTGAATACATGGAAGCATTACCTTATGGGAAACCGTTGTGAGATTTATTCGGATCACAAGAGCCTGAAGTATATATTCACTCAAAAGGAGCTGAACATGAGGCAAAGGATATGGATAGAGCTAATCAAGGACTATGATCTGGACATCCACTATCACCCCGGTAAAGCCAATGTGGTAGCAGATGCCCTTAGCAGATTGCCGTGCCGCTTAAACTCCATGATTCCGAAGGAGCAACCAAGTTTGCACAAAGAGATGGAAGATTTTAGAATGGAATTAGTAAGTGAAGGATTTTTGGATAGCATAGAACTTCAACCCACTTTGATCAGTCAGATCAAGGAGGCTCAGAAAGGAAATGCTAGTATCGACGGAATCAAACGTTGCATCGGTACAGGCAAATTACTCGGATTCAGTGAAGATGAAGAAGGAGTTTTTTTTGGTACAAAGGACGTATCTGTGTGCTAGCAGACTCTGAATTGAAGCAAGCTATTTTGAAAGAAGCCCATGATACTCTTTATTCTATCCACCCCAGAGGAACGAAGATGTATCAAGATTTGAAGGAGCAATTTTGGTGGCATAAGATGAAGAGAGAAATCGGAAGCTACATAGACAAGTGTGATATCTGTTAGAGAGTCAAGGCGGGACATCAGAGACCCGTAGGACTTTGGCAACCATTGCAGATTCCGGAATGGAAATGGGATTCAGTCGGAATGGATTTTATCACCGGTTTGCCTACATCTAGTAGGGGAAATGACTCTATTTGGGTCATAGTGGATAGACTGTCCAAAGTCGCCCATTTCTTACCAGTCAAGACCACCTATCAGAGTTTGAATCTAGCAGAGTTATACATTGCTAGAATAGTCTGTTTGCATGGAGTCCCCAAGAACATCGTGTCGGATCGAGGAACCCAGTTTACCTCAAGATTTTGGAAGAAATTCCAAGAAGGATTAGGTACCATAATAGATTTCAGCACAACTTATCACCCTCACACTGATGGACAAACGGAGCGAGTAAATCAAATACTCGAAGATATGTTGAGAGCTTGTGTGTTAGAATATGGATCTAAATGGTAAGACTGTCTTCCTTTCGCAGAATTTTCATATAACAACAGTTACCAAGCCAGTTTGCAAATGGCCCCATTTGATTTTATGTATGGAAGGAAGTGTTGTACCCCGTTGAATTGGTCGGAGGTAGGAGAGAGTCAGATTTTCGGACCCGACATCCTACGAGAAGCAGAAGAGAAAGTTCACAAGATCTGTGAGCACCTTAAGACCGCCCAATCCAGATAGAAGAGTTATGCCGATAAGAGACGTCGAGACCTAGCCTTTAATATCGGAGATTTTGTGTATCACAAAGTATCACCTTTGAAAGGAATGCAACGTTTCCAGCTCGAAGGAAAGTTAGAACCTAGATATATCAGACCCTTCAAGATTTTGAATCATCGAGGAGAAGTATCATATCAGCTGGAACTGCCGGAAGAGATGTCAGACGTGCATAATGTGTTTCATATCTCGTTACTTCGCGAATGCCTAGAAGTCCCCGAGAAGACCGAAGTTTTCAATAATATTGATCACCGAACCATATAGATCAACAATGACCTGACATATCCCGAAGTACCCATTCGTATTTTGGAAGAAGCCTTTAGAACCACCAGAACCCGGAATATCAAGTTTCTCAAGATCCAGTGGAGTAACCACAGTGAAGAAGAAGCTACCTAGGAGCGGGAAGACTACATTAGGACGGAGTTTCCAGATCTCTTTAAATCCTAGTTTTCTCTTTTTCTCAAATCTCGGGACGAGATTTTGTTTAAGGAGGGAAGGTTTGTGACATCACAAAAATATTAATCAGGGTTATCAAATTCCAATCACCCAAATTTAGGGTTAACAAAAAACTTTTGTTAATTAAAATCAATATGAATGCATGTGTGTATGTGATGAATACATGAATGCTTGTATGGACTTGTGTGATTGTTATGAATAGTAAGGAATGGTTTAAATATGAAAACAACATCATCTAAATCATTTCCAAGCAGAATCAAATCAATAGAAATTCAAAAATAAACCATATGAGCTAATGGTCATTTTTGCCAATCTTAATCACTAGACCACTTTGAGTGTTTCTAATACAAGATTTCTAACAGAAACAAATCCAATTATTTCCACCCCTTGCTATACCAAGTAGAAGTGAACCCAAGCCCACCTTGCAAACCCATAGAAACAGTTTGCAGATCTCTGCCAATGACCATTCAAAATTGAATCTTGTTCATATGGTAAGATCACCATTTCTCAAAACCCAACCAAACCAGTGCACCTTGACAAATCCAAAAAACCAGAGACTACCTAGTATGTGCCCAATACACCCACCAAATTTTATCCAAAAATTCAAATATGAATTTCTTTTGGCCATTTCATCAAACACCTAGAGACATAAATCAAACTTGGCCAAACTTCACTATTTTCAGCAGTGATCACCCCAAACCTTGTCCCCCATTGATCATCCTTGTCTCCCCTAGTGACAACCAGTGTATTAAACCAGCCTAGACCCCTACCATTGCACCATGACGTGCATGCCCAAGCCACCCCTTATCAGCCGACCATGGCAAGCTATACCAAGTGTAACATTCCAAAAATACTAAGCTTGGATCATCAAACTCTAATCATAAAAATTAGGGTTAACAAAAAAACTTTTCTAAATAAAATTATGAATGCATGCATATGTGTATGCATTGATTTTGAATTCTTTTAAAACCACCTTGTTTGTTTGTTTCATTGCTTGTAAAATGTTTCTTAGGTGAAATAAACATCATCTAAAACATTTCCCACACTTTTCCTGAAGACAAGTAAATCAAAACACATATATGAAATGAATGGTCACTTGGACCAATTTAACTCCCATGCCTACTTTGGCTGTCTCAAACTTTCAGAACCTAACAGAAACTTTTCTGGATCTTTGCACCCCTTGAATTTACTCATAACAAAGTATCAAGGCCCACTTTGTGATCATCCAGAAACTTTCAAATGCATAGTTTAAATGACAATTCAAAATTGAATCTTTATCATATGGGAAGATCCCACTTTTCCAAAAACTACTCAAACAAGCTCAACTTTCAAAACCCAAGCATCTGCAGACTCACCAGCACTAATCTAGCAAACCCACCAAAAATCATTTCAAAATTTAAAACTTGATTTCATGCGGCCATTTCATCAAACAGGTTGCAGACACAAATCAAACAAACATCAAACACTATTGTGAGCAGTGATTCTTGCCTAACTGGTTCCCCATTTAGCTCACACACAACTCAGTAGATCATCTAGGAAGTTTATCCAGGCACTAGCACCATTGTGAGCTTGCCATTGCCATTAATAGTGAATAGCCGAGCACCCTCTTTCCACCCCATAGTCGACATCAAGCTAGGAGCAGCAGCAAGCCTAGCCAGCATGTCTGGGAGGCAGCCTACCGTCCACCGCCACTCACTGTCCCAGCCGCGAGCGTTGCCAAGCCCTGGACCACGCGCACAAGCCGCGCCCAGACCATGCCGAGCGTGCGCCAGAGCGCCACCCTCGACCATCACCCACAGACCGCGCGCCGCCCTTGCCGCGTGCATACACAATCCCCACCGACCCAGGAGACCGCCAGACATCCCTGTTTACCGCCCTGTGACGCACAGCCACCACCCGCCATCGAAGACGCCGCCTCTGCCGCGCAGAGCACCGCCCATTCCAGACCAAACCACACCGCCCCATGCCTCGAGACCATGTCGTTGAGCATCGCCAGGAGACACCGCACCGTCCCCTACCCTTGCCCATGCCTTTAGCCGCCTGTAACATCGCCCCCGACAAGCTCACCGTGCGCCCCGACGGTCCCCTCGCTCGACTATAAATAGAGGCCACCCCCGCTCGATTTCTTCACACCATCTCACTCCCCTCTCCTCACTGATAGTGCCACACCATTCTCAGAGCAAGGCGAGCACCACCTCGCCAGAATTTCACTGGAGCCTGCCGCTGCCGGAGAAGAAAGGAGCCAGCGATTGGAGCCGCCCCAGGAGCTGCCGCGACCACCCCTGAGTTCGCCGTCGTCGACTTCGTCGTTCGCCCGCCTCGCCGACCTTCGCCAGCACCCCGGTGAGCCCCCAGCGACCCTCACTGGCAGCGCTAGGTTTCGTTCTCGCCGGAGTTGTCTCGCGTCGACGATGACTCCCAGCCGTTAGATTAGAACTAGATCGAACGATCCACGTCGCCCCATACCGCTTCGCCCAGCCCCGTGTCACTGATGAGTGGGGACACCCACTTAAGCAGCCCGCGGGAGCACTGCGCTTAGCACGCCGGCCCAGTAACTTTTCCCGCGCAGCCCAGTTATTCAAATTAAACCTTTTTCTATTTCAATTCAAACACACTTCTGTACCCAACTTCAAAAATCAACCCAGATCGATTCATTGCACCAAATTGAATGAAACCAATTTTGTTGGAAAGGTCTGTGAATGCTGAATCCAAGATCGTTGGATTCAAGTCAATTGGATCTATAAATCACCCATGGTAAAAATAACAAGGCAGAAGCTTTTCTGCATTCAAACATTTTTCAAATTTAAACCATAATAGCTTTTGAGTTGATTCCAACTCTCAAAAATCACATTTAACCATACCTTTCAGAATATATAAAAATATATAGGTTTACTTGCAGAAATAATGTTCAAGTAATAAAAGAATGCTACATAAGCATTCCTAGCCACTTTAATTAATTAAAATAAAAGGGTAAAACCTTATTAAATTGTGACACCACTTTAAATCACATTCCCATGGACTACAATATGTGGTGATGACATGTGTCAACATGATCCCATGTTGGGTTTGGAGAATATTAAATCTTAAGTAGTTTTTCAATGAGTAGAAATTACTTTTCTAAAAATAAAAAGAATTAAATCAAGCCTTAACCTTGTAATGTTAGAGATGATGCTAGATCATCCGTAGGACCCTTGTGTGTGATGATTGCAAGTAGTTAAGTATTGTTTGGTGATTGTGTACCTCGTATTTATTCATAGATGCTAGTATCGACCAAGGATACGAGGAGGAAGGAGGATACTACGAAGAAGAAGCCGAGGAGAACTTCAACCACTGCTCTGCACAAGGCAAGCTAGTAACTAAGCAAGCCTAATACTACTAGTGAATGTGCAAGCTTATACTGATACTGTGCAAGCTGAGACTATAACTATGCAAGCCCATACTTGTTACTATACCTACTATATGCCTTAAGCATATGTGATCACACCCACTTGATAAACCAATCCTAGTTTTACTTGCAAGCTTCTTACTTTATTTCCTTATCAAAGCTTACTTAGAGTTTACTTAAGTGACTGGTAGATTTTGGAAAGATGCTGAAGGTTGCATAAAGAGCATAAAATATGGCCTAAGTTAGAAACCTTGACATCAGCCTGAGACCTGAGGTTGTCCTTAGTTGAAACTCCACTAGTTACCACCCCTCATCCATACTGCCCCCACCAGTAGATGCTAGTGCTAAGCATAAACTTGATCAACTTTTTTTTGACCTGCTTGATCAACTTTTAGATGGGAATACTTGGTGGAAAAATGGTTATGAAAACCTTGGAATGATGGATCATTCTATTGAAATGTTTTGGACATGTGTTTCCAAACACTTGAGATATTTGGTGATAAAAATGTTGAGGCATGAGCCTTAGCCCTTTATAAAACTGATGGTTGTCTGGATGCGATACCATTCCAATTTTATCGTACAACCACAATACCCGAATATTGGGTAGGGCTTGACTGGAAACTTATATTTCTTAGTATTATTTCCCTCACGGCCAAGGTTTGAGCTGAGGCTACCTTGTGAAGATTGTCCACCTGTGCAGTACCCAAGATGACAGTTGGTCATGGTTGGGAGGCCAAACTCACAGGAGAGGTGCTTATACTAGGGCGTGTAATCAAAAGGTTAGGATTGATTATCCGCATACTGAGTATGGTGAATTCAGGATTTGTTCCTGACGGATGTATCGAATGTTGTGGTGAAAGTGTACAATATCTGCAGAGTGTCAAACTATTCGAATAGCCGCGTCCGCGGTTATGGAAAGTTGGAATGGCCATACTGTTCCCCTATCAGACTTTTCCAAATGACCTGTGAAATGAACTAAGACTTTGACTTGACCACAACAGAGTTGTGATATGAAATACAAGTTCCCGGTTAGGAATTATAAAATTGTGACTAGCTTTAGAACTTAGTAGAGATAAATCTGGCTTTTGCAAAACAACCCTAGAGCCTAGTGTCCTATTATCCAAAAAACCCCTTTACCTATTAGTATTAGTTTGCGAGTACTTAAAGAGTACTCATGGCTTTGTCCCTGGCTATTCCCATGGCCAGACTATGAAGAGGAGTACCTGGAAGATGGACCCCAGGAAGGTTACGACAACTAGGATCATCTCCCATCGTCAGCATTGCTTGTGACCCCAAAGATGGAGCTTCGGCTACGCTACCGTTATTATTACGTATTCCGATGCTTGATGTTGTATTAAGAACTGGATCATGAGATCCCTATTTGTGTAAGAACTTACGTATCGTTTGTAATGGATGATGTACTATGGTATCCAATTCTGTTATGTCCCGCAAAAATGGTAATCCTGGGATTGCGATGTATGGCATAACAGGCATCCAGGATTGAAAAATCCGGGTGTTGACAAGTTGGTATCAGAGCCATCCTGACCATAGGAGACCCTAGTTAGACTGGACGTTTGAATCAAAAACTTAGTTTCAAAACCAAAGAAAACAAATATTTACAAAAACTTATTCTCATTCTTATCTCTTTGATTCTTTCATAAAAATTCATGTTCCTCAAAAACTCTTGCAAAATACATAAAATTTTGACACACTTGATCACTCTGCTAATCTACTCATCCTCTATTTTTATAGATGGACGTGAAGTATAGCAAGTTTTACCAACTTGGGAATGGAGGAGACCTTATCTTTGAGAGGGATCTAGATCAGCTTTCGGAACTTCTGGAGCGTCCGCACCCCGAGTTCTTTGGAGCTCAGCTCAATGATCAAGGAGGAGAAGACCTGCAGTGGCTAATTGTTGCAAGTCTCCGAGGAAAGATTGAACCTCCCACTGCGGAGGGAATTCAGTTTACCTTGAGGGAAAACAACTGGCTCGATGGACTTGCCAGAGCGATGCAGGAAGCTCTTTCCCGTCTGTGTGGGCAGAGCATCAATCAAATCAAGGGTACTCTCTTTGAGTTTTGCCCAAGACGTGATGCAAATGGACAACCACTGGAAGCCCCATACCACCCCGAGCTAAATACTCAATTGGACCACCTTAGCTTCATGATGTATGATCGTCAGCAGGAGTTGGACAACTGCCGTGACTATTGCAACCACAAGTCTGCCATCATCAAGACGAAGGATCAGACCATAGCCATGCTAGCAAAGGATCGCAAGTCTCGCCGCCGTCAGCTTGACAAAAAGGAGCGCATTATTGCCCGTCTTCGCCACCGCATCTCATCTCTGGAGGAGACCATCCATGAGAGAGACATGCAGTTGGAGGAAAGGGAGAATGCCGGAGAGGATCTTCGTGGAGACCCTTACTCTTATCTCAACGATGACAATGATTTTCTGGAGGATCAGGCCATGGACTTCTTCACCGATGAGGATGATTTCGCCTTCATCGATGATGCTGAAGATGATGAAGCCACAGACTCCGAGGAGTAGTAGCACTGAGCACTAGCGTAGTGAGTAGTAGTCGGTCCCACTGTATCGTAGTTTTCAGAATGGTTCTTAAAACCATATGTTTTTCTTTGTTGTGGTGTGTGTTGTACTGTGTGCTATGAGTGAATGAATGAAAAATCAAGTTGCCAGAAAAATCCGAGTCAAACATTTAAAACTTTTCAAAAGACCCAAGACCTTAGAAATTTCCCTCTTTTCTCATGATCTATATCAATCTTCAGATGCCACGTGGAGGAAGTGTTTCAGCCCCGGATCCGATGTTGCAGATCCTGCAAATGTTGACTTCTGACCGCGAAGCTGAAAGAGCGGAGCGTCAAGCCAACCTAGCCACTCTGCAACAGATAGCCCAGCTAGCCCACAACAACCAAGGCCACGGAAATCAGAACAACCATGGATCTAAGCTCAAGAATTTCCAGAATACCAACCCACCCGTTTTCACCAAGTCAGAAGAACCCCTAGATGCCGATGATTGGCTGCAAACCATGGAAAACAACCTAGAAGTCACTGGAGTGGAAGCCAACGAGAAAGTCCTGTTCTCCACCCATTATCTAGCCGGAGATGCCAGGGCATGGTGGAACAGTGTTCGTGAAATGACCGGAGGCCAGATGATGACCTGGGAGGAATTCAAGGTCAAGTTTAGCAGAACCCATGTGCCACCAGGTTTGATCAAGAGAATGAGAGACGAGTTTAGAGAGCTAAAGCAAGGAAGGATGACTGCAGTAGAATACCGTGACAATTTTTTGTCATTATCTAGGTATGCCCCGGACGAGATAGACACCGAAGCCAAGAAGAAAGAAAGATTCCTGAATGGTCTGCATGACGAGATGCAGACGGTGTTAGTCAATATCCGCTGATATTGAAGCCCGTGTCGACTCTGCTATCCAGATGGAAGGAAAGATCAACCAAGCCAATGAGAACCGCAAGCGTCGCATGATGCATCAACCCGGAACCCATCAGACCCCAAAGTATCGCCCCAACCCATCTCCAGGATTTGCCCCAAGAACCAACAGACCCCCTATGACCCGTTCGACCTACCCCAATCGTGGAAACCCTAGACCCGGAGGAAATCACAACAACCCCAGCAACTCTAGCAATTTCACCTGTGGCCCACCCAAGTTCAACCCCAACAATGCTACTGCCAACACCAACACTGCCCCGAGGACTGGAAGCAATGTTGTGCCTGTCGCAGCCAAGGACAAGTCACAAGTGACCTGTTATGACTGTGGAAATAAAGGCCACTATTCTAACAAGTGCCCCAACAAGAAGAATGCTACAACACCCAATACCAATGCCCCAGCTCAGCAGTAACGTCGTTTCCAGCCCGGAAGAAGATTTGCCCTAGGGAATTCACTCAACCGCAATGGCCGTCTTTTTCTCATGCATGCTGAAAAAGCTCAGGAAGCGCCAGACGTCGTGCTGGGTATGTTTTCTGTTAATTCAGTACTTGCAAGAGTGTTGTTTGACTCTGGTCCCTCGCATTCATTTGTCACCGAAGAATTTGCCTGCACTAGTAAAATTCAACCAACCAAACTGAAGCATGTTATGATTGTGCAAATTCCCGGATCAACCACCAAGGCTAGGCAAATTTGCAAAGCCGTCCCTATCCGAATCCATGGCATAGATTTTTATGCTAATCTAATAGTACTCGGAACTAAAGGTTTGGAAGTAGTACTAGGAATGAATTGGATGTCCAAACATAAGGGATTGATTGACTGTGCTAAGAAATCCATCACCATGACCAGTACCACCGGAATATCAGTCGAGCATATATCTGAAACCTTACCTCGCCAATTCAAGTGTAACAAGAGTCTAGCCCAACCTACCATTGACCAAGTCCGGATAGTCTGGGAATACCCCGATGTATTTCCAGATGTTTTGCCCGGTATGCCCCCAGATCGGGATATCGAGTTTATCATCGAACTAGTCCCCGGAACAGGACCCATAGCCCAGAGACCCTATAGTATGAACCCGTCGGAACTAGCAGAACTGAAGAAGCAACTAGATTCCATGCTAGAAATTGGATTAATTCAACCAAGTGCGTCACCATGGAGATCACCTGTCTTATTTGTGGACAAGAAAGATGGAGGTAACCATTTGTGTACGGATTATCAGAAGTTGAATGATGTCACCATCAAGAACAAGTACCCCTTGCCCAAGATAGAAGATTTGTTTGATCAGTTGACCGGTGCCCAGGTGTTTTCTAATATTGATCTTAGAACTGGCTATCATCAACTCAAAATTCACGCAGAGGATATTCCAAAGACTGCCTTTACCACCAGATATGGATTGTACGAGTATACAGTCATGTCTTTTGGATTAACCAATGCCCCCTCTTATTTCATGAACCTCATGAATAAGATTTTTATGGACTTCCTGGATAAGTTTGTCGTTGTTTTCATCGATGACATTCTGATTTATTCCAAATCAGAAGAAGAACATGAGCTACACCTAAGGACCATTCTTGGAACCCTTAGAGAGCATCAGTTGTATGCCAAGTTGAGCAAATGTGAATTATGGTTACAGGAGGTAGGATTCCTCGGTCACATTGTATCAGCCGGAGGAATTGCCCTTGACCCTGCCAAAGTGAAAGACGTAGAAGATTGGCAAGCCCCAACCACTCAAACCCAAGTTCGTGCTTTTCTTGGATTGGCGGGATATTACCGCAAATTCGTAGAAGGATTCTCGAGTATCGCCCGACCCATGACCCAATTGCTGAAGAAGGACAAAAAGTTTGAATGGACAGACAAGTGTGAAGAGAGTTTTCAAGAACTCAAGAGGAGATTGATATCATCCCCAATCTTAATCATGAAGGATATCACGAAGCCCTTCGATGTGTATTGTGACGCATCCAAGATTGGTCTCGGATGTGTGCTAATGCAAGAAGGCAAAGTTATATCTTATCTATCTCGACAATTGAAGCAACACGAGCAAAACTATCCAACCCATGACCTCGAAGACATGGAGACATTACCTAATGGGAAATCGTTGTGAGATTTATTCGGATCACAAGAGCCTAAAGTATATATTCACTCAGAAGGAGTTGAATATGAGGCAAAGAAGATGGATTGAGCTAATCAAGGATTACGACCTGGACATTCACTATCACCCTGGTAAAGCCAACGTGGTAGCCGATGCCTTTAGCAGATTTCCGTGCCGCTTGAACTCCATGATTTTGAAGGAGCAACCAAGTTTGCACAAGGAGATGGAAGATTTTCGAATGGAATTAGTAAGTGAAGGATTTTTGGCTAGCATAGAACTTCAGCCCACTTTGATCAGTCATATTAAAGAGGCGCAGAAGGGAAATGCCAGTATCGACGGAATCAAGCGTCGTATCGGTACCGGCAAAGTACCCCGATTCACCGAGGACGAAGAAGGAGTGTTGTGGTACAAAGGACGCCTTTGTGTACCAGCAGATTAGGAGTTGAAAGAAGTTATCTTGAAGGAGGCTCATGATACTCTTTATTCTATCCATCTCGGAGGAACTAAGATGTATCAAGATTTAAAAGAGCAATTTTGGTGGCATAAGATGAAGAGAGAAATCGGAAGCTATATCGCCAAGTGTGATATATGTCAGCGAGTCAAGGCAGGACACCAAAGACCCGCTGGATTGCTGCAACCTTTGCAAATTCCGGAATGGAAATGGGATTCTGTAGGAATGGACTTTATCACTGGACTACCTACTTCTAGTAGGGGAAATGACTCTATTTGGGTCATAGTGGACAGATTGTCCAAAGTCGCCCATTTCTTGCCCGTCAAAACCACCTATCAGAGTTTGAAGCTAGCGGAGTTGTACATCGCTAGAATCGTCAATTTGCACGGAGTCCCCAAGAATATAGTATCAGATCGAGGAACTCAGTTTACCTCGAGATTCTGGAAGAAAGTCCAAGAAGGTTTAGGAACCAGCCTAGATTTCAGTACCGCGTATCACCCTCAGACCGATGGACAAACGGAGCGAGTAAACCAAATACTCGAAGATATGCTTAGAGCATGTGTGCTAGAATATGGATCCAAGTGGGAAGACTGTCTGCCGTTTGCAGAATTTTCCTACAACAATAGTTACCAAGCCAGTTTGCAAATGGCCCCATTTGAATTCATGTACGGAAGAAAGTGTCGCACCCCTTTGAACTGGTCGGAAGTAGGAGAGAGTCAGATTTTTGGACCCGACATCCTCCGAGAAGCAGAAGAGAAGGTTCACAAGATTCATGAGCACCTCAAGACCGCCCAATCCCGACAAAAGAGTTACGCCGATAAGAGACGTCGAGACCTCGCCTTCAACATAGGAGATTTTGTTTATCTGAAAGTGTCGCCATTGAAGGGAATGCAGCGTTTCCAACTCAAAGGAAAGTTAGCCCCCAGATATATCGGACCTTTCAAAATTCTGAACCATCGAGGAGAAGTATCATATCAATTGGAACTACCTGAAGAGATGTCAGATGTGCACAATGTGTTCCATATCTCGTTACTTTGCAAATGTCTCGAAGTCCCCGAGAAGACCGAAGTGTTCAAGAATATCGATCACCGGACCATAGAGATCAACGATGACCTGACCTATCTCGAAGTACCCATCCGCATTTTGGAAGAAGCTTTTCGAACTACCCGAAACCGAAGCATCAAGTTTCTCAAGATTCAGTGGAGCAACCACACAGAAGAGGAAGCTACCTGGGAGCGCGAAGATCACATCAGGACGGAGTTTCCCGATCTCTTCAAATCCTAGGTAATCTTTTCGTCCTTTTTCAAATCTCGGGACGAGATTTTGTTTAAGGGGGGAAGGTTTGTAACATCCCAAAAATACTAAGCTTGGATCATCAAACTCTAATCATAAAAATTAGGGTTAACAAAAAAACTTTTCTAAATAAAATTATGAATGCATGCATATGTGTATGCATTGATTTTGAATTCTTTTAAAACCACGTTGTTTGTTTGTTTCATTGCTTGTATTATGTTTCTTAGGTGAAATAAACATCATCTAAAACATTTCCCACACTTTTCCTAAAGACAATTAAATCAAAACACATATATGAAATGAATGGTCACTTGGACCAATTTAACTCCCATGCCTACTTTGGCTGTCTCAAACTTTCAGAACCTAACAGAAACTTTTCTGGATCTTTGCACCCCTTGAATGTACTCATAACAAAGTATCAACGCCCACTTTGTGATCATTCAGAAACTTTCAAATGCATAGTTTAAATGACAATTCAAAATTGAATCTTTATCATATGGGAAGATCCCACTTTTTAAAAAACTACTCAAACAAGCTCAACTTTCAAAACCCAAGCATATGCAGACTCACCAGCACCAATCTAGCAAACCCACCAAAAATCATTTCAAAATTTAAAACTTGATTTCATGCGGCCATTTCATCAAACAGGTTGCAGACACAAATCAAACAAATATCAAACACAATTCTGAGCAGTGATTCTTGCCTAACTGGTTCCCCATTTAGCTCACACACAACTCAGTAGATCATCTAGGAAGTTTAGCCGGGCACTAGCACCACTGTGAGCTTGCCATTGCCATCAATGGTGAATAGCCGAGCACCCTCTTGCCACCCCATAGTCGACAGCAAGCTAGGAGCAGCAGCAAGCCTAGCCAGCATGTCTGGGAGGCATCCCACCGTCCACCGCCACTCACTGTCCCAGCTGCGAGTGTTGCCAAGCCCTGGACCACGCGCACAAGCCGCGCCCAGACCATGCCGAGCGTGCGCCACTCTCGACCACCACCCATAGACCGCGCGCCGCCCTCGCCGCGTGCATACACAATCCCCACCGACCCAGGAGACCGCCAGACATCCCCGTTTACCGCCCTGTGACGCACAGCCACCGCCCGCCATCGAAGACGCCGCCTCTGCCGCGCAGAGCACCGCCCGTTCTAGACCAAACCACACCGCCCCATGCCTCGAGACCATGTCGTTGAGCATCGCCAGGAGACACCGCACCATCCCCTACCCTTGCCCATGCCTTTAGACGCCTGTAACATCGCCCCCGACGAGCTCACCATGCGCCCCGACGGTCCCCTCGCTCGACTATAAATAGAGGCCACCCCCGCTCGATTTCTTCACACCATCTCACTCCCCTCTCCTCACTGATAGTGCCACACCATTCTCAGAGCAAGGCGAGCACCACCTCGCCAGAATTTCACTGGAGCCTGCCGCTGCCGGAGAAGAAAGGAGCCAGCGATTGGAGCCGCCCCAGGAGCTGCCGCGACCACCCCTGAGTTCGCCGTCGTCGACTTCGTCGTTCGCCCACCTCGCCGACCTTCGCCAGCACCCCGGTGATCCCCCAGTGACCCTCACTGGCCGCGCTAGGTTTCGTTCTCGCCGGAGTTGTCTCGCGTCGACGATGACTCCCAGCCGTTAGATTAGAACTAGATTGAACGATCCACGTCGCCCCATACCGCTTCGCCCAGCCCCGTGTCACTGACGAGTGGGGACACCCACTTAAGCAGCCTGCGGGAGCACTGCGCTTAGCACGCCGGCCCAGTAACTTTTCCTGCGCAGCCCAGTTATTCAAATTAAACCTTTTTCTATTTCAATTCAAACACACTTATGTACCCAACTTCAAAAATCAACCCAGATCGATTCATTGCACCAAATTGAATGAAACCAATTTTGTTGGAAAGGTCTGTGAATGATGAATCCAAGCCCGTTGGATTCAAGTCAATTGGATCTATAGATCACCCATGATAAAAAATAACAAGGCAGAAGCTTTTCTGCATTCAAACATTTTTCAAATTTAAACCATAATAGCTTTTGAGTTGATTCCAACTCTAAAAAATCACATTTAACCATACCTTTCAGAATATATAAAAATATATAGGTTTACTTGCAGAAATAATGTTCAAGTAATAAAATAATGCTACATAAGCATTCCTAGCCACTTTAATTAATTAAAATAAAAGGGTAAAACCTTATTAAATTGTGACACCACTTTAAATCACATTCCCATGGACTACAATATGTGGTGATGACATGTGTCAACATGATCCCATGTTGGGTTTGGAGAATATTAAATCTTAAGTAGTTTTTCAATGAGTAGAAATTACTTTTCTAAAAATAAAAAGAATTAAATCAAGCCTTAACCTTGTAATGTTAGAGATGATGCTAGATCATCCATAGGACCCTTGTGTGTGATGATTGCAAGTAGTTAAGTATTGTTTGGTGATTGTGTACCTCGTATTTATTCATAGACGCTAGTATCGACCAAGGATACGAGGAGGAAGGAGGATACTACGAAGAAGAAGCCGAGGAGAACTTCAACCACTGCTCTGCACAAGGCAAGCTAGTAACTATGCAAGCCTAATACTACTAGTGATGTGCAAGCTTATCTGATACTGTGCAAGCTGAGACTATAACTATGCAAGCCCATACTTGTTACTATACCTACTATATGCCTTAAGCATATGTGATCACACCCACTTGATAAACCAATCCTAGTTTTACTTGCAAGATTCTTACTTTATTTCCTTATCAAAGCTTACTTAGAGTTTACTTAAGTGACTGGTAGATTTTGGAAAGATGTTGAAGGTTGCATAAAGAGCATAAAATTTGCCCTAAGTTAGAAACCTTGACATCAGCCTAAGACCTGAGGTTGTCCTTAGTTGAAACTCCACTAGTTACCACCCCTCATCATTACTACCCCCACCTGTAGATGCTAGTGCTAAGCATAAAACTTGATCAACTTTTTTTTGACCTGCTTGATCAACTTTTAGATGGGAATACTTGGTGGAAAAATGGTTATGAAAACCTTGGAATGATGGATCATTCTATTGAAATGTTTTGGACATGTGTTTCCAAACACTTGAGAACTTTGGTGATAAAAATGTTAAGGCATGAGCCTTAGCCCTTTATAAAACTGATGGTTGTCTGGATGCGATACCATTCCAATTTTATCGTACAAACACAATACCCGAATATTGGGTAGGGCTTGACTGGAAACTTATATTCCTTAGTATTAGTTCCCTCACGGCCAAGGTTTGAGCTGAGGCTACCTTGTGAAGATTGTCCACCTGTGCAGTACCCAAGATGACAGTTGGTCATGGTTGGGAGGCCAAACTCACAGGAGAGGTGCTTAGACTAGGGCGTGTAATCGAAAGGTTAGGATTGATTATCCGCATACTGAGTATGGTGAATTCAGGATTTGTTCCTGACGGATGTATCGAATGTTGTGGTGAAAGTGTACAATCTCTGCAGAGTGTCAAACTATTCGAATAGCCGCGTCCGCGGTTATGGACAGTTGGAATGGCCATACTGTTCCCCTGTCAGACTTTTCCAAATGACCTGTGAAATGAACTAAGACTTTGACTTGACCACAAAAGAGTTGTGATATGAAATACAAGTTCCCGGTTAGGAATTATAAAATTGTGACTAGCTTTAGAACTTAGTAGAGATAAATCTGGCTTTTGCAAAACAACCCTAGAGCCTAGTGTCCTATTATCCAAAAAACCCCTTACCTATTAGTATTAGTTTGCGAGTACTTAAAGAGTACTCATGGCTTTGTCCCTGGCTATTCCCATGGCCAGACTATGAAGAGGAGTACCTGGAAGATGGACCCCAGGAAGGTTACGACAACTAGGATCATCTCCCATCGTCAGCATTGCATGTGACCCTGAAGATGGAGCTTCGCCTACGCTACCGTTATTATTACGTATTCCGCTGCTTGATGTTGTATTAAGAACTGGATCATGAGATCCCTATTTGTGTAAGAACTTATGTATCGTTTGTAATGGATGATGTACTATGGTATCCAATTCTGTTATGTCTCGCAAAAATGGTAATCCTGGGATTGCGATGTATGGCATAACAGGCATCCATGATTGAAAAATCCGGGTGTTGACACCAAGCCATCGCCGCGCCTAGCCACCATGTCCAGGAGGCACGCCACCATCCACCGCCACCCTCTGTCCAGCCCTCGAGCCTTGCCAAGCCATGGACCACTAAGAACAGACCGCGCCTAGTTCATACATGCCATGTCCAGAGCGCGCCATCTCGCTGAAGCCGACCGCCTCGCACAGACCGCGCCTCGCCTTCACCGCCTGTCCACACGATCACCACCGTCCCAGGAGACCACCAGACATGCCCGTTCGCCGCCGTGCGACTAGGAGCGTCTGTGTGTCATCAAAAACGTCGTCGGTGCCGCTCAGAGCACCAGCGCGTTCCGACCAAACCACACCGCCCCTTGCCTCGCCATCAAGCCGTTGAGCACCGCCAGGAGACCACACACCCTTCCCCTAGCCTCAGCCACGCCGATAGCTCACTGCAACACCGACCGCGACGAGCACTGCCCATGCCGCTCGGCCTCTCTCGCTCGCCTATAAAAGAAGGCCTCCCCAGCTCGATTTATTCACACCAGTCCACTCCTCACCTCTCACTGATCCTTCCCACCTCTTCCGGGAGCAAGGCGAGCTCTCTCTCGCCAGAATTTCTCTGGAGCCTGCCGCCACTTGAGGAGAAGGGCGCCATCAACTGCGGCCACCCCAGGAGAAGCCACTAGTATGAGGAGGACCAACGTCGTCGACATCATCATTCGCCCCCATCTTCTGAGCCCCAGTGAGCCGCCGCAGACCCCCACTAGTCGTTCTAGGGTTAGCCCCCGTCGTGTTCTGTTCCGACGAGGACAACGACCGTGAGCCGTTGATCCTTAGTCTAATCCTACGGTCGTAATCGCCCCGTACCCCTTCGCAACCCCTGTCTCACTGACGGGTGGGGACACCACTTAACCAGCTCACGTGCTATGTGCGTAGTGGGCCGGCCCAGTTAGATTTCACGCGCGACCCAGTTAGTTCAAATTTAGATTTTCCGATTAGTTTCAAACCCTAGTTCTGTCTGTTGATTAAAAAATCAATTCAGAGATATTTACTAAACCAAATTGCATTAAACAAATTTTGTTATAAAGATATGAAAATTATTAATCCAAGGCCGTTGGATTCAAACCATTTGGAATTATAGATTACTTATAGTAAAAATAACAAGGCAGAGACTTTTCTGCATTTAAACATTTTTCAAAATTCAACCATAAATGCTATTGAGTTGATTCCAACTCTAAAAAATCATATTTGACCAGTCCTTTATGAATATATAAAAATATCTAGGTTTACTTGCAGTAATAATGGACAAGTAATAAAAGAATGCCCCATAGGCATTTCTAGTCACTTTAGTTAATTAAAATAATAATGTTAAACCTTATTAAATTGTGAGACCACTTTAAATCATATTCCCAAGTATTAAAATATGTGGTGATGACATGTGTCAACATGATCCATATTTTAATTGGAGAATATTAAATCTTAAGTAGTTTTTCAATGAGTAGAAATTACTTTTCTAAAATAAAATAAATAAGACTAAGCCTTTATTTCTTGTGATGATTGTGATGATGCTAGATCATGCTAGATCATCTAGTTATTTATTTATAGACGCTAGTACCGACCAAGGATACGAAGAGGAAGGAGACTACTACGAAGAGGAAGCAGAGAAGAACTTCAACCACTGCACTGCTCAAGGCAAGCCATATTAGCAAGCTAACACTTGCATGATAAATATGCAAACTAGATGCCTTAGGCATATTTGTACATATTGATGTATGCAGACCATTATGTGTAGTCGTGAGCGATGGATTTCAACTTCATTTGCTTTCTTCGGAAATTTAAGTGAATATATGTGTATATTTACTTAATGAGGAAGAAGTGTGAAACATTTGAAAATGTTCAAAGATATTCAAGATGAAGTGGAAAATCATTGTAACAAGAAAATAAAGAGTTTATGATTGGATCATAAAGGAAGATATTTGAGTTACAAGTTCGGCAAAACACCTAAGATTTGAGGAAACATTCCGTGGATTTGCATTTCCCGAAACACCATATGAGTATGGAGTGTTCAAGATATGTAATGAAACCTTGTTTGACATGGTGAAATCAAAGGTGTCAGTTATAAAACTACCATTGTATTTTAAAGATTAAAGCTTTAGTAACTACCGCTTTTACAATGAAAAGAGCTCCATCATGATCCGTTGAAATAACACCATATAAGTTATGGTCTGGGATAAAACCCAAGTTGTCCTTTCTTAAACTTTGGTATGATAGGCATAAGTAAAATGTTTACAAGCAAAGTCAGATGAGCATGTTTTTATATGTTCTTTCAAATAATCGTTGGGTGTTCCTCCATAACATCGAAGATAAAAGTGTGGGTCACTTAGAACGTCAAGTTTCTTGAGAAGGAATTTTTCCTGAAAAATTAAGTGGGAGGACAATAGAACTTTGATAAGGTTATTGAACTTTAGCTAATGTGCTGAGTTGCACAGCGCCGGAAAGTGTCCCGGAGGCAGCAACAATGCTCATGACTCATGTGGCTCAAAGGTTGTGGTCACGAAGGTCTAAGTTTCTATTGAACCAAGGAGGTCGGGTAAACAATCAAATACTAAGATTTGAGAGTAAATCATTGTTGTTTGACAATGATGAACCGACTATATGCAAAGAAGTAATGATGGGCCCTGACTACGTCTAATGGCTTGAAGCCATAAAACCCGTGATACTTCCATACACGAGAAATCAAGTTTTGAACTTGGAAGACCCTCTAGAAAGGTGTAAAACCTTTCAGTTGTATTTGGATCTATAAATAAATAGACATGGATGTTCCACATCTATGAAATAGTCTACATGTAGGGAAAGAGTTTACGACAATGTTCGACGAGTTTACTATGACAAGATATGAGGACCGGAATTTTACCTCCAGACCTCCTGTGCATCTCGTCAATCCCAAGATCAAGTTGACGACACAGCGAAATGAATACCATTGCATAACATTCAAAAAGTAACTATTACAAGGTTTGAATAGTAATACCCACATAGTATAATGTCTTGTGACATTTATTACAACCAGAAACACAGCGGAAATAAAATGTGCAGCGACTTCATCTTAGCCACAGGCAGTCGATGTAGTCCACGAGGCCTCACTCATCAGCGTCATCATAGTAGTCGTAGTCCTCCCCTTCATAGTATTCTGAATTTCAATAAAAGTATTGCTATGAGTACATATATTACTCAACATACCCCTTATGCAAAACCTAATATAACTACATGTGGCTTTATGTGGAGGTCATATGGTTCTTTTGCATAAAAGCCAATTTTATTTGCAATTGATATTGGTTTTGATAAAAGAAGGTTTTAGACGAAAACATGTTTTATCATCAATGTGGTGTTTCTCATCATTGTGGTTGTCCTCGACAACTCACCTACTTCAACAGATTCCAAGAAAAGGATAGAGGCAAAGAGGGAAGTAGCAAGACAGGTTCCTATATGTCAAGAAGGATTCATGTGTCGTCCATAACCGTGGACATGGCTATTCGAATAGTTTTAACTCTGCAGAGGTTGTACATTTTTCTCACACGACACAATCCCATCTTGATGCCTGCCAGCCATCGCTGGTTTAATACACACCAATTAGTGTACCGGAAGATGGATTGTGACAAGGTCTTTTAGCTAGATCTCCCAAAGATGTGACGAGCCCACCAGGTCTGGCGCACGGAACTGAGAGTATGTCCTCAAACCGGTCCCCCATCTGTGCTGAAGGCTCCCCCGTAGGCAGACACCTCATCCGCGGTACAGGGACATCGACACCCAAGGCTGACTAACCTACTTAACCAAGCCAATGCCCATTATAGCATGTGGTTGTACGGTGGCCACAATCTTCAAATCCAAGACTTATTAGGCCCTCACGTGGCACGGACGATGGATTGATCCCTTCATCTAGTGAAGGGCAGCCAATCGCTCTTTCCCTTGATCCAGATGTCGCCCGCGCTAGTGTTTAGATGGTAAGTTTCACCCAGAGTAGAATAGAGTAGAAGAGAGCAACAACAGCTAGCTCAGCAAGCTCGACAAGTTTCAAAAGTGTATATGTGACCCGAGGGTCATCCAATTCCTCCGAAGAGGGAAGATCAAGGATCCTAAATATTATTGAGCATGGCTAAGCAATCTACTCTAACAGGATTACTGCATAATCTCTACTCAGGGTAATATATGGAGACAGGTGTATCAAGGTATGTGTGTAACCAAAATATCAGTAATATTTGTAAAACAATAAATAACATGCACTTGTAAAACATGGGATAATTATGAAAGGGGCATGCCTTCATTGTTGTTGTTGTTGTTCTGCTCTTCCTCGTAGTCTTGATTCTGATCGAACTCGTCACTCCCTACTCGACATAACGATAAACCACACATAAATACAAACTCCGAATAACCACAAATAAAAATCCAAATGGAAAGATCCAAATAAAAAAATTCAAGTAGGCTTTCGACGTTTGGACGGTTCAGGATATAAAGGTCGGTCTATTGTTCTTGACAAATAATAATACTAGGAAAATAATATAATTTTGATATAGCCCATATAGATGGCCTAAATTTAATATGCAATGCAAAAATTACACTATAAGCTAGATAGACATACTACCAAGCACGCACATGAAATAACCACATGAAATAACCGAAGCATACAGAATGCTACTGTACCCTACACATGCACTGATCAAGCACAACGACTAAACTAGTGTTAGAATAATTTACGCATGCAATAAAGATAAGAACAACTACACTACAACAGATATGAACCAAATAGAACAACACTTGCAGTAGCGTGACATGACTGCAAACCAACAGAGTTATGTCAATAAAGCTAATCATACGATGAGCACATGCAATACAGTAATATGTACTAACTAAGCTCGAGCAGACATGTCATACTGACATTAACCTAACTATTTAGCACTTTAAACATGAAATGATATGAGCAGGACCTTGACTAATTCCAGCAATTACTCCTATAGCTAAGCACGTATAATCAAAAAGAACTAGTTACTTCCTGACTATCACAAACACAATAGCAGGCTTAAATTCTAGGGATGTATTGATCCATACTAAACAACCTACGAATGCATGAAATAACAACATGCGATCGGAACACACGTCCTGGCTATATGCTTACACTGAGATGCACCGAATTCAGAAATAGACACACATAAATACCTAAATAGCTACCAGGTGTACTCTAGGAAAGAAAAGAACTTAACGCATAGACATGGCCGTCCGTACGTATGCAGATGTACTCATAATCAACTTTTTTCAAAATATATACTGATACAAACTCGGAAGTGCTCGCATCTAGCAACTGCTGTGTTCGTAGAGCTATTTGGGATGTTTCCTATGTGGAGCTTGATCGAAACCAAGGTCTGATAGGTTTCTCCACGACCATGTCATAGATCGGCATTCGGTTCACCGGCAACCGTGCAATCTATGAAACTAGGGCCAGCGACTATGTCTAGGAGGTAGGACGCATCTAAACTAACGCGTGTGTGCAAGGATTTCTGCTAGAGCTTACCGAGTGCGACACGATCGTCCGCGGAAGGCGATGAACCGAGCTGGAACAGCGGCGAAGTACGTCGTACGTGATCCGCGGCTTGTCCTTCTGGTTCCATGAATCAGCCCTCCTCCTCCTCTTGTTCCTTGTGGCGCAGCATCTCATCCTCTCGCGGTCGAAATCGTCGGGAACACGAGCGGCGTTCGGCGGCGGCCTCGCAGAGCTTCGCGAGATTAGAACGTTTTTTCCGAGATAGGGCTCTAGGTGGCGGCGGTGGGGTGGAAGAGAGGAGACGGGGTCGACCTAGGGCTGATATATTGTCGAGGGGAGGCGGTGTGCGATTGGAATCGGGATCGGACCTGGTTAGCGATCGGTGTTCCTGAACGGCACAGACTCCTCTTGTACGAGTCGTTCAACGCCAAAGTATTAGACTGGTTTGGCTAGGCCTTAGTGGCCTGCTCGGTTGGGTTATCTACCTAGCTGGGTTGTGCACAGCGAGCAGAAAAGAAAAAGACCATTAAGAGCATCGGTACATGCAACGAAAGAAGGCATCTAGGAAATAATTAGCAAGAGGGAACGACGTGATGTGCTATGCATGCACATTCATGTGTATATGTGGGTGTGGAACATCCAAATTCATCTAAAAAAATTTAGAGAACCGCTTTAGAAACAAAATGGCAAATTAAAACCAGATCCAATATTTGCTTGATTAAATTAATTCCAAATAGTTTGGAATTAATATCTAAAAACTCTGAATAAAATATTCTATTACCTTATTACACTGCAACATCCTTCGCTTTTTAAAAAAATTAGACCCGTAAAAATCAGGATGTTACAATTCTACCCCCTTACAAGGAATCTCGACCCCGAGATTCGGCCCATGAGAATAGATTTAGGAATTCCTCGCTGAGAGCATCTTCTCGTTCCCATGTCGCTTTCTCCTCGCTCTGATTGCTCCATTGGACTTTGCAGAACTTGATAACATTTCTTCTAGTTGTTCTTAATTGTTCGTCAAGAATTTTAACCGGATACTCTTCATAAGTGAGATCATCTTGGACATCTATGGCATCTAAAAAAGTTTTCCAAGCCTCTTCCTCTGGCTTAGCAAAACATTTCTTTAGCTGGGATACATGAAATACGTTGTGCACCTTGGATAACTTCTCTGGTAAATCCAACTCATATGCGACCTCACCACGACGGGCTGTGATTGTAAAGGGTCCAATATATCGTGGTGCCAACTTACCCTTGAGTCTGAAACGGCACATTCCGCGAAGTGGAGATACCTTCAAGTACACATCATCCCCCTTCTTAAATGCCAAATCATGATGACGTTTATCGGCATAAACTTTCTGTCTAGATTGAGCAGCTCGTAACCTTTCTTGAATCATCCTTACTTTCTTATCTGCCTCTTCCAGGATATCAGGTCCAAATACTTGGTTCTCTCCCACATCATGCCAATTGAGTGGAGTGCGGTACTTCCATCCATACAAAAATTCAAATGGAGACATTTTCAGGCTTGCCTGAAAGCTGTTGTTGTAAGAGAATTCTGCATACTACAAACTCTTGTCCCAAGTGTGCTGACAATTCAATGCGCATGCCCTAAGCATGTCTTCCAAGATCTGGTTCACTCGTTCAGTCTGTCCATCTGTCTGTGGGTGATAAGCGGTGCTGAAGTTCAACTGTGTACCTAAGACCTCATGTACCTTCTTCCAAAATCTAGAGGTAAATTGGGTACCCCGATTAGACACTATCTTTTTAGGAACTCCGTGTAGGCAGACAATTCTGTAAATGTATAATTCGGCTAATTTTTCACCATTATATGTAGTCTTCACTGGGATGAAGTGAGATGACTTGGTCAATCGATCTACGATGACCCAAATAGAATCATATCCTGACGATGTCCTAGGAAGTCCTGTAATAAAATCCATCCCGATTTATTCCCATTTCGACTCAGGAACCTTGAGTGGTTGAAGTAATCATGCAGGCTTCTGATGCTCAGCCTTGACTCTTCGACATACATCACACTGAGACACATATTCCTCAATCTCCTGCTTCATGCTAGACCTCCAGAAACTATGTCGAAGATCATGATACATTTTAGTACTTCCCGGGTGTATGGAGTATGCTGATTCGTGTGCCTCCTTCATAATTGAATCCTTAAGCTCCTTTTGGTCTATTACCAATAGACGATTTCGAAACCAAATGCTTCCTTTTTCATCCTCCTTGTATTCAGGTGCTTCTCCTATCTTGATCTTTTCTCGAATATCTTCAATTACCTTGTCATTTTTCTGGGCTTCTCTAACTTGATCTGCTAATGTGAACTTAACTTCTAGCACCTCTTCGTTCTCGGCGAGACTAACATTCAGGTTCAACTTTCTGAATTCCTCATGCAACTTTGGTTGAGCTTTCTGAATCGTCAGGTTATTGCAATAAACCTTTCTACTCAACGCATCAGCTACGACATTGGCTTTACCAGGGTGGTAATTGACGCCAATGTTATAGTCCTTGATTAATTCCAACCATCTCCTCTATCTCAGATTCAAATCGGGCTGAGTGAATATATACTTTAAGCTCTTGTGATCAGTATATATCTCGCAACGATTACGAATAAGGTAATGTCACCAAATCTTCAGGGCATGCACCACGGCAGCCAATTCCAAATCATGGGTAGGATAGTTCACCTCGTGCGGGCGTAACTGTCTCGATGCATAGGCCACCACTTTGCCTTGTTGCATGAGTACACAACCCAAACCTTGCTTGGAAGCATCGCAATAAACTTCAAAATCCTTCCGGATATCAGGCAAGATCAGAGCTAGAGCATATGTCAATCTTCTCTTGAGTTCTTGGAAACTAGTATCGCAAGTTGGCGTCCACTCAAACTTTTTCTCCTTCTTGATCAACTGTGTCATTGGCCTTGCAATCCTTGAGAAATCTTCTATGAATCGTCGATAGTATCCAGCAAGTCCAAGGAAACTACGTATCTCTGACACATTCTTTGGTTGGTCCCAATTAAGTACCCATTCCACTTTAGCTGGGTCAACAGCTACTCCTTTATCTGAGATGACATGACCAAGAAAGTCCACTTGCTTCAACCAAAACTCACACTTGCTAAACTTTGCATAGAGTTGATGTTCTCTAAGCCTTTCGAGAACAATCCGGAGGTGTTTCTCATGTTCTTCTTCATTGTGAGAGTAAATCAACACATCATCAATGAACACCACAACAAACTTATCCAAGCATTCCATAAACACTTTATTCATCAGATTCATGAAGTAAGCTGGTGCATTCGTGAGTCCAAATGACATCACTAGAAACTCATATAGACCATACCGAGTCACAAATGATGTCTTAGGTATGTCTTGTGGTCGAATCTTTAGTTGATGATATCCCGACCTAAGATCTATCTTCGAGAACACTGAAGCTCCCTTCAACCGATCGAATAGATCATCTATCCTTGGCAGAGGGTATTTATTTTTGATGGTTACTTCATTCAGGGCACGGTAATCCACACACATGCGCATGGTACCATCCTTCTTTTTCACAAACAACACCGGTGTTCCCCAAGGAGAGGTGCTCGGTCTAGCATATCCCCTCTCCACGAGCTCCTTAATTTGCTTCTTCATCTCAGCTAGCTCATTTGCCGGCATTCTGTATGGTCTCTTTGCAATAGGTGCGGTGCCTGGAACTAACTCAATAGCAAACTCTACCTCACTGCCTGGTGGAAGACCTGGTAACTCCTCCGGAAAAACATCTGGGTATTCCCTGACCACTCTAACATCAGACACATCCATCTCCTTCAAGCTGTTCAGTATACTATCCACTGCGGTTTGGGATGCTAACTCCGGTTTATAGTCCACCACCGTTCCATCCGGACTGGTCAGTGTTACTGCTCTAAGTCCACAATCTAGCATAGCCTTGTGACTTGTTAACCAGTTCATGCCTAGAATGGCATCTAACCCTTTAGAGTCTAACACTATGAGGTTTGCTAGAAACTCTACTCCTTTGAACGTTATGATCACTTTAGGACATCTTAAACCCGTCCTAAGAATTCCCCCAGGTGATTGTACTGCCATCTCCCGACTCATGCCCTCAGTTTTCAAATGATGTTTTCAAAAAATTGCTTGGAAACAAACGAATGGGAAGCTCCAGAATCAAAAAGTACTGAACCATAGCATGAGTTGATTGGGAACATACCAAGAACAACATCTGAGGCTTCATGAGCTTGTTCGGTCGTGACATGGTTGAATTGACCATGCCCTGGCTGTCCTGATGCATGAGCTGCGCCTCTTGGGGTAGGAAGTATGCCTCGTCCACGTCCCGCTACTGGTGTCTTGGATGCAGACCCCCAAATTGAACTTTACTGGTGTCGGCCCCGTGTTCTTCTTGCTCAGGCATGCTGCAGCAAAGTGTCCCTCTATGCCACAGTTGTAGCTTGCTTTTCCAGCAGAGTTGGCATGGTTTCCTCCGACTTTAGCTCTTGGAGTATGATATGCATTGTGCGAATAGTTGTGCTTAGTATTCGCCTGCTTGGGAGCTGGTGCACGATAACCTGGGTTGTTATTGTTCTTCTGGCGTGAGCTCCCTGCCCCATGACCCTGTGGTGCCTTGCGCTTGTGGTGTTCCTCCAGTTCCCTCTTGGAGTTCTCTTGCAGAATTGCCTTGTTGACCAAACTCTGGAACTTGGGGAAATCATGAGACACCAACCTATCCTTCAGACCTGGGTTCAGTCCTCTCAGAAACCTTGCAGTCTTGTCTTCTTTAGTAGGGATATCTGCCTTCCCATAGCGAGATAACTGTGTGAACCTGTCCCAGTATTCAGAGACTGACGTCTTCCCTTGGACTAGAGCTCAGAATTCATCCCGCTTTAGTTCCATTAGACCAGCAGGAATGTGCGTAGTGCGGAAGGCTTCTGCAAACTCATTCTAGGTAATCCCCTCATCATCATCGTGTGCATCATAATAGTTCTCCCACCAATCTGCGGCGACACCCTTGAGTTGGTGCGCAGCAAACCTCACACGGTCCTGAGCATTGACATTCACCAGATTGAGCTTTCGACGAATGTCCTTCAGCCAATAAGCCGCCTCAATAGGGTCAGCCGACCCCCCAAAAGTAGGTGGCTTTGTCCTCATAAACTCAGCTAGCTTGGACTGCGGTGACGGCTGGTTCTGATTCTAATTCTGGTTGAAGTTCTGATTCTGGTTCTGGTTCGCCAGATTAGCGGCCATCTGCTGCAACAACTGGTTCTGCATCAGCATCACTTGTGCCATGTCCGGTGGCGGCGGTGGCGATGGCGGCTGGTTTCCATCATCCTCGGTGTCTGTATCAGTGTCATGGACTTCACCTTCGGGTATGTTCCCCTGGAAAGCTGGTCCACGACCGCGTCCACATCCACGTCCTCCGCGACCATGACCTATGTTGGCATTCATCCTGTTGTCGTTCACATTAGGATTAGATAAGAGGGAATATTGACTAACCCAACACCAATAATTTCAAACATGGCAGAGAGACAAATATAACTACAAAAATTCCAATCCAAAAGCAATAATTTCATAGCTCACACACGATGGTTCAAACAAGCAAGATAATTTAGCTACACCACATGCATAATGTATAGATCGGTAGTCTGCTAGCACACACTACGTATATAGATAAAATAGCTAACGAGTTCTCACACTTATTTAATAATAACTCAAAAAAGGTCTTCTCTCATGGTCCCTATATTAATACTCGTCCGTGTAGGCACTCCGGATATCACATGTGGTTGTTCCGTTGCTTGCATGGCTACGGTCAAAAGGTTCATCTATGGACTCCTCCTCCGAGCTAGCGGGAATTCGCTCTTCTGGCTCTGTCTCTTCCGGTGAACTGTCAGCTAAACCTTGTTGCGCTGACGGCGGTGCTGGAAAAGCGAGAAACGGCGCCACGATAGGCCGACGCTTGATGCAATGCTTCTGTGCACGCAGGCTCTTCTTCGTCCGAGTGACCATCATGCGAGGATGATTCCGGATTCTGCGCTGTGGTGTGTGAGGCGCAGGATGCTGTAGTTCCGGTCCCTGTCCATCGCCGCCATGAACTGCCAGCGCAGTCGCCGTAGCAGCCTCGGCCTCCTGTATCGCCACGATGGCATCCTCCATGGTAGCTTCAGCAATGTCACGAGCAACTTCAGCAGCGTCACGAGCAGCATTAGCCGCGTCCAAAGATGTGTTGGCATCCGCGAGCTACCCCCGTAGAGTGTCAATTCGATCCTGGTAGCGGTGGCCACGGAGAATTGCTTCATCTAGCATCCTTGTGGTGATGACCAACTGGCGTTCTAGACCGAAGTTCAGTGATGCCATGTGAATGATCGTGGGATCATCCTCCTCCTGACTGTACCTCTCGTCTTGGCGTAGCTGTCCTCCATCGTTCTGATAGGCGAAGTAATGGAACAGAGTGTCACGGAGCTTCTCCCTGTAATCCCATGCCAGCTTATGTAGTGACTCGCGAATGGTGCCAATGGTGCCCTCTGCGAAGTCCTCTCCGATCGCATTGAACGTGTACCCCCTAAGTCTCTCACGATGTCCAGGCGAGGTTAGACTAGGGTACACCACTAGAGTCATCCTCAAATATTCCTCATTCCAAAGTGACTGTCTGGTACGTCCAGTAGCCTCCGGGTCGCGCTCATAGCCCAATTGTGTGAGCATGTCACGGAACTCCTGTCCCAGGTTGCCGAACTCTTCAATCCTGCGGGTCGAGAAAATGGCCATCTACGAATATTTGAATAAGACAAGTATGATCAGTATCAAAAATTTGTAGAAGCCAAAATAAGATAGACAAGTTATAGCAAGGAAATGTACTTTTGTTTATAACATATAGCTTAAGTATAAAGTAGGGTACTAGGGCTTTCCATTCCAACTAAGGCTACGCGACTAGGTCAACGTCGGCTCTGATACCACTTCTATGAGGACCGAAATTTTATCTTCAGACCTCCTGTGCATCTCGTCAATCCCAATATCAAGTTGACGACACAACGAAATGAATACCATTGCATAACGTTCAAAAATTAATTATTACAAGGTTTGAATAGTAATAGCCACATAGTATAATATCTTGTGACATTTATTACAACCAGAAACATAGCAGAAATAAAATGCGCAGCGACTCCATCTCAGCCACAGGCATTCGATGTAGTCCATGAGGCCTCACTCATCAGCGTCATCATAGTAGTCGTAGTCCTCCCCTTCATAGTATTCTGAATTTCAACAAAAGTATTGCCATGAGTACATAGAGTACTCAACATACCCCTTATGCAAAACCTAATATAACTACATGTGGCTTTATGTGGAGGTCATATGGTTCTTTTGCATAAAAGCCAATTTTATTTTCAATTGATAGTAGTTTTGATAAAAGCAGGTTTTAGACGAAAACATGTTTTATCATCAATGTGGTGTTTCTCATCATTGTGGTTGTCCTCGACAACTCACCTACTTCAACAGATTCCAAGAAAAGGATAGAGGCAAAGAGGGAAGTAGCAAGACAGGTTCCTGTATGTCAAGAAGGATTCATGTGTCGTCCATAACCGTGGACACGGCTATTCGAATAGTTTTAACTCTGCAGAGGTTGTACACTTTTCCCACATGACACAATCCCGTCTTGATGCCCGCCAGCCGTCTCTAGTTTAATACACACCAATTGGTGTACCGACAGATGGATTGTGACAAGGTCTTTTAGCTAGATCCCCCAAAGATGTGACGAGCTCACTAGGTCTGGCGCACGAAACTGAGAGTATGTCCTCAAACCGGTCCCCCCATCTGTGCCGAAGGCTCCCCCGTAGGCAGACACCTCATCAGCGGTACAGCGACATCGACATCTAAGGCTGACTAACCTACTTAACCAAGCCAGTGCCCATTATAGCATGTGGTTTTACGGTGGTCACAATCTTCAAATCCAAGACTTATTAGGCCCTCATGCGGCACGGACGACGGATTGCTCCCTCCATCTAGTGAAGGGCAGCCAATCCTTCTTTCCCTTGATCCAGTTGTCTCCCGCGCCAGTGTTTAGATGGTAAGTTTCACCCAGAGTAGAATAGAGTAGAAGAGAGCAACAACAGCTAGCTCAACAAGTTTCAAAAGTGTATATGTGACCCGAGGGTCATCCAATTCCCCGGAAGAGGGAAGATCAAGGATCCTAAATATTATTGAGCATGGCTAAGCAATCTACTCTAACAGTATTAATACATAATCTCTACTCAGGGTAGTATATGGCGACAGGTGTATCAAGGTATGTGTGTAACCAAAATACCAGTAATATTTATAAAACAATAAATAACATGCACTTGTAAAACATGGGATAATTATGAAAGGGGCATGCCTTCGCTGTTGTTGTTGTTGTTGTTGTTGTTGTTCTGCTCTTCCTCATAGTCTTGATTCTAATCAAACTCGTCACTCCCTCCTCGATATAACGATAAACCACACATAAATACAAACTCCAAATAACCACAAATAAAAATCGAAATGGAAAGATCCAAATAAAAAAAATTCAAGTAGGCTTGCGACGTTTGGACGGTTCGGGATATAAAGGTCGGTTTATCGTTCTTGACAAATAATAATACTAGGAAAATAATATAATTTTGATATAGACAATATAGATGGCCTAAATTTAATATGCAATGCAAAAATTACACTATAAGCTAGCTAGACATACTACCAAGCACGCACATGAAATAACCACATGAAATAACCGAAGCACACAGAATGCTATTGTACCTTACACATGCACTGATCAAGCACAACGAGTAAACTAATGTTAGAATAATTTACGCATGCAATAACGAGAGGAACAACTACACTGCAACAGGTATGAACCAAATAGAACAACACTTGCAGTAGCGTGACATGACTACAAACCAACAGAGTTATGCCAATAAAGCTAATCATACGATGAGCACATGCAATACAGTAATCTGTACTAACTAAGCTCAAGCAGACATGTCATACTGAGGGTAACCTAACTATTTAGCACTTTAAACATGAAACGATATGAGCAGGACCTTGACTAATTCCAGCAATTACTCCTATAGCTAAGCACGTATAATCAAAAAGAACTAGTTACTTCCTGACTACCACAAACACACTAGCAGGTTTAAATCCTAGGGATGTATCGATCCATACTAAACAACCTACGAATGCGTGAAATAACAATATGCGATTGGAACACACGTCCTGGCTATATGCTTACACCGAGATGCACCGAATTCGAAAATAGACACACAATACCTAAATAGCTACCAGCTGTACTCTAGGAAAGAAAAGAACTTAACGCACAGACATGGCCGTCCGTATGTATGCAGATGTACTCATAATTAACTTCTTTCAAAATATATACTGATACAAACTCGGAATTGCTCGCATCTAGTAACTGCTATGTTCGTAGAGCTATTTGGGATGTTTCCTATGTGGAGCTTGATCGAAACCAAGGTGTGAAAGGTTTTCTCCGTGACCATGCCATAGATCGGCATTCAGTTCATTTGCAACCGTGCAACCTACGAAACTAGGGCCAGCTACTATGTCTAGGAGGTAGGACGCATCTAGACTAACGCGTGTGTGCAAGGATTTCTGCTAGAGCTTATCGAGTGTGACTCGATCGTCCGCGGAAGGCGATGAACCGAGCTAGAACGGCGGCGAAGTACGTCGTACGTGATCCGCGGCTTGTCCTTCTGGTTCCACGAATCAGCCCTCCTGCTCCTCTTGTTCCTTGCGGCGCAGCAGCTCCTCCTCTCACAGTCGAAATCGTCGGGAATGCGAGCGGAGTTCGGCGGCGGCCTCGCAGAGCTTCGCGAGATTAGAACGTTTTTTTTCGAGCTAGGGCTCTAGGTGGCGGCGGTGGGGTGGAAGAGAGGAGACGGGGTCGACCTAGGGCTGATATATTGTCGAGGGGAGGCGGTGTGCGATTGGAATCGGGATCGGACCTGGTTAGCGATCGGTGTTCCTGAACAGCACAGACTCCTCTCATACGAGTCGTTCAACGCCAAAGTATTAGACTGGTTTGGCTAGGCCTTAGTGGCCTGCTCGGTTGGGCCTGTCTACCTAGCTGGGCCAGCAGAAAAGAAAAGGACCATTAAGAGCATCGGTACGACGTGCTGTGCTATGCATGCACATGCATGTGTATGTGTTGGTGTGTCATAACATCCAAATTCATCTAGAAAAATTTAGAAAACCGCTGTAGAAACAAAATGGAAAATTAAAACCAGATCCAATATTTGCTTGATTAAGTTAATTCCAAATAGTTTGGAATTAATATCTAAAAACTCTGAATAAAATATTCTATTATCTTATTACACTGCAACATCCTTCACTTTTAAAAAAAATTGGAGAAACGATACCTGTCAAATCCACTGATACTATAAAAAAGGTTTGGTGATGGTAAACAGAGCCTCTTAGATAATCTCAAAAGTTATTTGGAAAGTACGGTAAATTTGCTAATCTATTATGTTTACTCAAATTTTAATCAGAACATAAAACTCAGGCTATTTCAACAAATTTGAATGGAATTGAAAACTTGAAAAAAGAGCAAATCTACATGTAGATTTCAGAGAACACTAAACAATCGAATTGCTATAGTTCTCGTATTTTCCTGCTTAGTAATGAAAACTTTCCAATGGTATAAGAAAACCATGGATGTTTTACCTGCAAGAGAGGAGCTGGCTCGTGGTACAGATCATCATGTGTCGCATAATAGCAGAAAAGGGAAAGGCAATCTAGTAAATAACGTTGTTCAATCCAAGAGAATTGACATAGCTTATCCAAGGAAACTGCATGTGTTTTTGGAAGTAGACACGCTCCTCCCCTATACCTAGGACGACATGAGGAAACTCGGGAGGGATCTCAGGTCTGGACGGGAGCTAAGGAGGTGCGCGCGGAGGGGGAGTACATACCTGGGAGAGGAGTTTGACCAGAGATGGGCATGGCGGAGATCAGGAGCTCGGCGGTGCGGCGTCCAAGATCACGGCGGCCGGGAGCTATGCAGGGCAGGGCGGCGGTCGGGAGCTGGCCGGGCGGCGACCCAAAACCTAGCATGCAGGTGGGAGGAAGAGAGGAGAACCGAAAGAAAGGAGAGACAGGGAGCGTGAGCACGAGCTGGCCGGGAGGGTGGGGCGTGAGCACGAGGTGGCCCTGTATGATCTAAATGGTCCATTCGGATCGAACGACAAACGTGGCTTGCGGAGCGGCAGATGGCCTCAGCATCCAGGCCGGACATCACGCTTAAGCTTTTACTTAATTAGACCCGTAAAAATCAAGATGTTACACAAGATTTGTTCTTTCATAGTGATAATTAGTTTGTACGGGTTAATGTAGCAACCACTACATATAATTTTTGTATATGATAGTTGAACAAACAAAACAAAGTTCTTCTAATAAAATGGTTACCTAGGACGTGTACATGACACGATCCATAAAGTTCTGTTAATTCAAAGGATGCTAAAAAGTATGCAAATTTCAATGGCTGAAGTAAGCATCGCGGAGTTGGAATCTTCACCGTGATAAAACTGTTAAAATAGTTTAATTTCATCGGACGATGAAGATACTTGCATTTGCAAAAATTAAGTGGGAGTGCTAAGACATATTTCTAATACATTATGTGAAAGACATATTGTTGATTGGAAATGATGTATATTTCATTGACACGGGTTATGAATTTCATTTTGATAAAAGACTTAGGCAAAACCCGAATATTTGGTATGAATGTCTATATGGATAGATTGAGACGCTAATATGGTTGTGCCGACAGTACATAGATGAGATATTGAAATAGTTCAATATAGAAACTACAAGAAATGTTCTTGTCGCACAGGAATGATTGAATCAAGATTCAAGTGTTTTGACACTTGGTAGATCCAAGTGTTTTTTTTACACATGGTGAGTGAAATCACAAGAATATTTTGATTAATCATACTATGATATGTACACATCGAGATATGTCCTATGCTCTAAATGTTATAAGCAGATACCAGAATGACTCATAAGATAATCATTGCACGATAGTAAGGATATTCTTATGATCTTTGGAAGAACTAGGAGTATGTTATTTATGTAGAGGTGACAAATAGATAGATAGTTCATTGTAAAGTGTTATATTTATACTAGTTTTGTCGCAAGATACACATTAAGTTTACCTCAATTTAAACTATGGGTGGCACAATGTAATGGAAAGGAAGTTCCATATAGATTTGGATGAGTTCCAAAGTTAAGGCATTGTGACGGATACTATAACAAAAAGGCTAAGTATATGACTGTTGTTGTAGCAGAAAAGGAGGGCATTTGTGTCAAGTAGTTTGTTACCAAACTAGGTGTTGGTTCACAGCGGGCTAGTACTATGAAGATATATTGTACGACAATTGTATCGACATGATTTAATCCCAAGGAACTAAAGGTCTCACCAAAGGACCAAAGTTATAATGTCATCTCATTGGAGAAAGAGTGATGTGTAGAGACGCAAATACATGCAAATACACACGAACCTGTAAGTGTCAGATCCGAAGATTATGTTTACCACTAGCAATCGTGTATATACAACACCAGAAAGCCATAGGTGTTCAATGCATAAAGTTTTTCAAACTAGATTATTGACTCTAGTGCAAGTGGGAGACTATTGGAGATATGCCCAAGAGGGAATAATAGAGTGGTTATTATTATATCTTTGTGTTTATGATAAATGTTTACATCCCATGCTATAATTATATTAACAGGAAACATTAATACTTGTGTGTTTTGTAAACATAAAAGAGTCCCTAGTAAGCCTCTTGTTAAGCTAGCTTGTTGATTAATAGATGATCATAGTTTCCTGATAATGGACATTGGATGTTATTAATAACAAGGTCATATCATTAGGAGAATAATGTGATGGACACACACCCATAGTAAGCATAGCATTAGATCAAGTCATTCAGTTTGTTTTGCAACAAGCTTTTAGATATATAGTAACCTAATCCTTCGACCATGAGATCATGTTAATCACCGTCATCGGATGAGTATTTTGATAACATCAAACGCCACTTCTGTAACTGGGTGGTTATAAAGGTGGAATTGGGTATTGATACGTCCAAAACGTATCTACTTTCTCGAACACTTTTGCTATTGTTTCTCCTCTAAACTTATGTGATTTGGATGCAACTAACAAAGACTGACGTTGTTTTCAGCAGAATTACCTTGGTGTCTAGTTTTTGTGTAGAAAATCAACTATGAGGAAAAATCCGGGAAAATATGCCAAAAATCCTATTTCACCAGAAAATCCACAGAGCCAGAGTACGAGACGGAGAAGGGTCCTGGGGGGCCCACACCCCTGCCAGACGCGGGCCCACCTCTGGCTGCGCCTAGGGGATGCAGCCACCCCAGGCACCCCCTCGGGCTCCCTCTGCGCCTATAAGTTGCCCTTTGACCTAAAAACATAGGGGGGTTTTATAGTTTTCTAGAAAGAGTTCCGCAACGCCGCCGCCACCAGAAACCAAGATTCGGATCCAGAAACTCCGTTCTGGCACCCTGTCGGGATGGGGAATTTGGAGAGGATCATCGCCATCGTCATCACCAACACATCTTCATCAACCATCCATGTTTCCCTCATCCATGAGTGAGTAATCTCCCGCTGTAGGCTTGGGGATGGTAGGGATTGGATGAGTTCTATCATGTAATCGAATAAGATTGTTACGGCATAGTGCCTAGTATCTCTATTAGTGATATTTGACTTTGTTGCAACTTGTTGGGATTAATGCTTGTCACTAGGGCCCGAGTGCCATGATCTCAGATCTGAACTTATTATTGAATCATTATGATAGTATTGTTTGTGATCTTATCTACAAGTTGTATACACATATCATTGTCCTGATCCAAAGGCCCCAAAGTGACAATAATTGGGACAACCGGAGGGGATGGTTGTGGTGTGAGGATAACATGTGTTCACGGAGTGTTAATGCTTTTCTCATGTGCTCTATTAAAAGGAGCACCTTAATTTCCAGTAGTTCCCTAGAGGCCCTGTTGCCTCAGACTGGCTGGACAGAAGATGTTGTGCAAGTTCTCATTGCTAGCACGTATGACTATATATGGAGCACATGCCTAGGATTGTTTAGTACTTGGATGCTTGTTCTTATTTATCTGCAGTTACCTAGATCTTGAAGTTACATGTTTAGACTCGTACATCCATCCCTATGCCTACCGCACTCGAATCCCACTGTTTACTGTTATTGTTACTGTTGCTCCTATTTCAATGTTGTTGTTGCTTTGATGTTGCTACTACAAACTGTTGCTATTGATAAACTTCTGTGAGCAAGAATTATTTCCAGGTGCAGCTGAATTGACAACTCAGTTGTTAAGGCTTGGAAGTATTCTTTGGCCCCCCTTGTGTCGAATCAATAAATTGGGTAATACTACCCGTGAAGACTGTTGCGATCCCCTACACTTGTGGGTCATCAAGACTATTTTCTGGCGCCATTGCCGGGTAGGATAGCTTTATTTGTAAGTTCACTGGGATCTATTATTGTTCAATGCTAGTCCTTTCATCATGGGGAAGTCTCGTGATGGAAAGTTCCCTATTTTACCATCCACTACAAGAAGAGGTACTGTCCTAAACACCTCTGCTGCTCTTGATTCACCGTCTGTTATAAGTAAGCTTGTTACACCACCACCACATACTCATGCTACACACACTGCTACTACTGCTGAGTCTGAAACTGCTTTTGATACTCATGATGTTACTTCTACTGTGCTTGATGCGAGTGGTTCATTAGGTCCTTTCCTAGATTCTACTGTGGCTAGTCTAGGAAATACTGAAACTCCTAGTGAATACACTGTTACACATGTTAGCTCACCTGAGTCTAGTGAGAGTTATGATATTAATGATGGTTAGATTGAGTTCACTGATGAATTTGTTGAAGAGTGCCGAAACACACATGGTACTAGTGCTATTAAGAGTCTCCTTGCTAGACGCACCATTATTCCTAACTTGTCCTCTGATCCTAAGTTTGCCACTTCTCCCATAGCTATTAAAGATAAAGATTATAATTTCTCTCTTGATTTATCCTATTTGGACATTGTTGAGAAAGAACCTTTTTGTGGGACTGAAAATGAGAGTGTTGTGGCTCATATGAATGAGCTTTCTACTATGAGTGCTTTGTTCTCTGATGATTTTAAGATGCGCAAGTACTTTGTTACTAAAATCTTCCCTTTTCCACTAAAAGGAGAAGCTAGGGCTTGGTTTAATAAATTACCTCCTAGTTCCATTGATGGCCCTGATTGTTTGATTGCTTCTTTCTTCCAGAAATATTTTCCTCCCAGTGCTAGACATACTGCTTTGCAGAGACTTTTTGATTTTAAACAAGGAGAAGAAGATAAATTGCCTGAGTCATGGACAAGGTTCTGTGCCTTGATTCATGCACATCCTAGATGTCCATTACCTAAGAATGAGCTTCTTGATATTTATTATAATGGACTAACTGATGATTATAGGACATACCTAGATATCTTTGCTGATTGTGTTTTCAGGAAAAGAACTCCTACATATGCTGAAGAATTAATGGCTAAAATAAGCAAGAATTATGATGATTGGACTTCAACTGAGCTGAATACACCTGAGCCTATTACTCGTGAACCAGTTGTGCCTGAACCAGTTACAATACCAGCACCAAAGAAAAGGGGAGTTATTGCATTAAATGATGAAGTGATGAAGGAAACTAAGAAATGTCTAAGGTAGAAAGGTATTAGAGCTGAAGATGTGAAGAATCTACCTCCTATAGAAGAATTATGTAAGCCAAATGCCCACTCATCTACTATTGAGGTACACTCTCTCCAACACTTTGATGAAGGTGATATTCCTTATGGTAAGCCTCCTGATCAATGTTTATAGGAACTCGACATTTTATTGTTAAGCAAGGTAATTTTAATAAACAAGTTGAGAATCATTTGTTGGAAAACTCTAGAGTTATTAAAGAGTTGAAACATATTGTAGAAAGAACTTCAAATGATATAAATGCTTTGTAAACACTTTCAAATGGTTCAAACCCAAATTGATTTGCTAAGGTTCAAAAGCATATGCTAGTTAATGCCTCAGGAGATAAACATGCTTATGGAATTAGAACTAGGAGTTGTATAGCTACTCAAGATCCTTTGTATCCTGAAGGACACCCTAAAAGAATTGAGCAGGATTCCCAACAAGGTGAGAGTAGTGGTAGTCCTCGTAAGAGAAAGAAAAAAGAAACACAAAATAGTTGAGGAACCACTTGAACCTGTCGTAGATCCTAATAGTATATCTGTCTCTGATGCTGAAACTGAGAGTGGTAATGATAAAAAGGATGCTCCTGATAAGGAGGAAGTTGAGGACGAACCTAAGAAGCACAGTAAGAACACTAAGTACACTAAGGAAGATTTTATTGCTAATAAACATGGTAAAGAGAGAGAACCTTGGGTGCAGAAACCTATGCCTTTTCCAGGTAAGAAACACAAGTCAAAGGAGGAAGAACACTACAACAAGTTTTTTGAGTGGATGAAACCTTTATTTTTGCAAATTCCTTTGACTGATGCTATTAAGTTGCCTCCTTATTCAAAGTATATGAAGGATATTGTCTCTAATAAAAGGAAGATTCCTAATGAGGAGATTTCTACTCTGCTTGCTAATTATTCCTTCAATGGTAAGGTTCTAAAGAAACTGGTCCAGGTATACCAACTATTCCTTGCTCTATTAAGAATAATTATGTTAGAACTGCTTTATGTGATTTGAGAGCTGGAGTTAGTGTTATGCCTTTTCCCCTCTATAAGAGACTCCAGCTAGAAAAGTTGATACCAACTGATATATCTTTGAAAATGGATGATAAGTGAACTACTATTCCTATTGGTATATGTGAGGATGTTCCTGTGCAAGTGGCTCATAATTGCTTGGTTCTAACTGATTTTGTTGTGCTTGAAATGCCTGAAGATGGTAATATGTCTATTATTCTTGGGACACCTTTTCTTAATACTGCAGGTGCTGTCATCAATTGTAATCAAGGAAAAGTAACATTCAATATTAATGACAAAGATCACACTGTCTATTTTCCCAAGAAGGTTGCTAAGAGCTATTGCCTGAATTCCATTGAAAATATTGAGAGCATCAAGGTTGGAGAAATATATTGTCCCATTCCACAAGAAAATTTTGAAACTATTATGATTGGAACCATTGCTATCAAATATGAGGTAACATAATCATTTTGTGGAATACAAAGTTTTGTTTCATATAAAATTGTTTTGGTAACAAGACTTGATCAACCTTGTTAACAAAAGGATTTTAATGAACAAAATAATGTTTTCGCTGTGGTTATACTTGCTTTCTTTTACTTTTCTCCCTCCTAGTCTTTGCCTTTTCTTTTGCTTTTGATCTTGGTAGCTAGTTGTTTGCTTGTTAGAGTGTCTTAGAAATCCTGTAGTTTTGTTTTTGTTTGCTTCTGCTTCTTCTGAAAAAACTGTTTCTGCGAGAAAATCAATTTTCATACCCTGAAAATTGGCCAAAAATAAAGTTTCTCGAAAAATCCAAGAAAATTCAAAATAAATTTTTCCTCAGAAAAAGGGGCAGAGGGATACCTCGAGTGACCTGGGGTCCACCACAAGCGCCCACACACCAGGTAGGCGCGGCCTACCCATGGGTGGTGCCTAGGGGGGTCTAGCCCACCTGGGCCCCTCCCAGGTGCCTACTCAAAGCCATCTTCTTTCTCTCTCCCAAAAAACACCAGAAAACTTTCTCAAGCCCGAGTTCTTGCTGTTCTTGCTCGCGATTTTTGATCTCCTTGCTCAGCCCATCTTTGTTGATGATTTTTGGAGGGATTCCTCCTTGCTATGTGCCTCCTCCACTTGTCCAATTAGATTTGTGATTGGAAGATTGTATCTTGAGTATTTTGCTGCTATATGTGTCAGCTTGCGTGAGCTTGCATGCTTGTTCTTTGCTTAGAGATTTCATTTTTATGCATGTGTAGCCCTCTAGCAAGTTCCTATAGTAGTTGCTCATCATTTATCAACTTGGAAATCACTTGGTTTGATGTTGTCTAAAAATTTTAGCAAGGAAGATGAGCACATATTGTAACACCCTCAGAATCGACCCTATGCAAGTTTCAGCGCTTCCCGCCAAACCCGCATAGAAACGATTCAAAGGTGCCCACCAGGCACTTTCGTGCGGGTGGAAAACGAAGTAATAACATTACACAACAGTCCTTGATGGGACCCACAGAACAGATATATATATACAACAACGACTCAATGAGTCAAGAATACAGATATAATATACAAGATCCAAATCACCTTGAAAATGATAAAGCGTCCGACTACGGACAAGATGCAAATGGGGCTGAGAGCCCTGAAGAATAACCAATGGCGTCCATAACCCTGCCCAGGCCAAGACGGAAGGGTAACCCTGCTAACGACGTCGAAACCTGCTAAAACAAAAGGGGTGCCGACAAAGGGCAAAGGAAAAAGAGGAGCGTCAGTACTGAGGCCAGTACACGGCGAGGCTAGAATTCGGCGGTCCTCGCCTACATAGGTATGGTGGACTGAAGCGGCAGCGGCAGCATGCACTAAACAACCTATAGAGAGACTCAATTTAACTGTCGGCCATCAGAAAGGGGTAAGAAATACCTATCCGGAACCAACCTGATTCTAACACCAAACAAACCCATCCTGGTGTTACCCCCTCGAGATCAAACGAGGAAGTCAACCGAGGAACTCACACCGTTGGCAGTTTTATTTATTCAGTTTTCGTTGCAGCAATTACTAGTCAGGTTTAGATAATCATCCTGATATAATAAGCAGTGGGCACTTTTAGTTAACCATTCCGTTGTAGTTGCGACACTTACTAGTCAAATACAATTAGCATGAGATATCCCAAACCCAGCAGTTGTTGGTACTTTTATTTAGCCATTCCGTTGTAGTTGCAATACTTACTAGTCAGATACAATGGTCGCAAGAGACAACCCAAACAAGCAATTGTTGGAACTTTTATTTAGCCATTCCATTATAGTGAAGCTGATTACTAGTCATTATAAAGTCAAATTTATAGCACTACTTTAGTTATAGTTGTCTATGATCGAGATACTGTGCTCCAAGTCGTCCATAACCGCGGACACGGCTTTCAGAAAGTTTTACCCTGCAGGGGTGCACAAATAGCAACACACACTCGATCAACCTCGGAAAAACCAAATCAAAACCCAACGAGGCCTTCACGACAAAGCAATCGCAAGATTCCGAAATATTTCAGGGGGGCACCCCATTAAGTATACCCGCAACGAAGTTAGCTGACTTCGAGACGGACTCAAGGTTTGTGGGGCCGGTTGTAAACGACTAGGAACACGAAAGTGTGACTGGGCTTGTCGATACCGCGTAAACGGGTCACGATCCTAAACAGTACAGGTGCTCCTCGCACAATCGTAAATAAAGCAGTAAAGCATGGCATAAGTACAGGATAGTAAATAAAACCTCAAACTAGTTTGTGGCCCCAAGAAATAAGAATGAATCAAGCTCTGGCTCAGGGGGTCCCATAATCCTCCCGGATGTGGATAGCGCGAATATTCAAGGAACAGGTATCAAGTACTCGGGGTCCTACGGGACACAAGTGGACGGTTAACAACCAAATAACATCTATTGCCCACCTGTGCCTCTGCATTTACCTACTTCAATTTTAGTTATTAAACAATAATTAAAGTTATGATCATCTCCAACAATAAACATGCGGGAATACTCCAACAACTGTGGTACTTGACGACACGCAACGGCACTGGAGCAAGCGACTACGACACGCGGTCCAACTATCTACCAAACAACAGGTAATAGGATGTGTCCAAGGTAATATAAGGCTGCAAGGGATATCACGGGTACGAAAACTAGAGCAACGCAACACAGATAGCAATAGATCAACAGGAGGGAAATAAATACTATAAAAGTAAGATAGGTAGAAAGGGGGAGGTGCTCGCCTGAAAACATTGCCGAAGGTTCAACCGAAGATCGGGTCGACACTCGCATCAACTCAACAGCCTTATCCGCGAAGAATCAAAACACTAGAACAAACACCGGATGCACTATTTAATACTACGACAGAAGATCGGGCCTGATGCATGTATGATGTATGACATGGCAAAGATGCGATGCAATTAGGCAATATTAAGCGGAACCGGGGTCCCGACAATTAATTATTAAGTTCATGTTGTTTAGATACCCCGCAATTTAAATGTTGTCTTAACAAGGCAAAACATAGTATCGGTTTGCTACACAAATTTAAATGGGACCAATATTAGACTAGATTTGCCCGCATATGGGTCCCATATTTAATTATAAGGTGAATCGGCATAATGCCCCCAAACTACAGACAAGTATGCATGCATGAACATTTTAATATGCATCAGTTGTTAATGTCATATTATAAAATAATGGGCCCTTGGATAGGGAATCACATTAGTGTTCGGCGAACTTGGGTTCCGAGGGGTTCGGGGTCGGTCTCAGGGTCTGGATCTGGGGTTCGGGGTGAAGAACTTGGCATCCTCGAGGAAGTACTTGTCGTATCCGTGAAGAAGATCATGTCGGTCCACGGAGTCGGGCTTCGGAGCCAGGAAGGAGTACTTGGCGTGGCCGAGCGGAAGTCTTGATGGTCCTCGGGTCCGGGAAGATCTTGTCGCACGGTGTCCGGGTAGGCGAACTTGTCGGTTCCGCGGTTTCGACTGTCGGTGTCGAACTCGGGTCTCGGCACTAGGAGATCTTGGTGAGGTGCTCGTCTAACTCGTATGAAGGAGGGTTTTCGGGAGCGAAGCATCGCCATGGGTCCATCTTCACACGGTCTTTACCGTTACATCACTGAACCACCACAAACATCACCACCATAACACACATGCGCACACTACCAAACACATGGCGTGCGGACAGGACGATTCACAGAGTGGTGGTTGGGGAGCTGGGTGAGGCGGCTCGGCGAATAGGGGTGAGCTCGGCCGCAGGCGGGCCGGGAAGAGGCGAGGCAGGCAGTGGGGCCTGGCCGCAATCGGCAAGCCGGAGGAGTTCGGGTCGTGGAGGCAGAGCTCGGCCGGCGCAGAGAGGTCAAAGGGGAACAGGGGAAGCAGGCCATGGAGGCTGCGCCGCACGTGCAGAGGAGGCCAGACGGCAGAGGAACGCTCGCGGGGACGGCGAGCCGGCGGTGGCCTGTGGACGCGCGGGCGGTGCTTTGGGCGAGCGGCGGCTCCCAGGGCCCAGCGAGGGCGGGCGGCCGGACGCGGACGGCGGAGGGTCGCGGTCGGTGGCGGGGAAGAGAGCCACGGCGCTGCGGACGATCATGGCGGCGAGGAGGAGCCCGACGCGGTGGCGGCCGGCTTCCTGGCGGCGCTCGAGACAAGGAAGACCGGAGGCGAGGAGGTCGGGGAGGCCAGGACGGCGAGGGCCGGAGGGGGGCAGGGCTCCTGGCGGCGGTGCCCTACGTGGCGGGGAGGCACCGGCGGCCTGCGGAGGGGAGGAGGGCGGCGAGGTGGCTGCGGGTGGAGGCGGAGTGGTGGTCTCGGGCTGCAGAGAGGAAGACGGGGTGGGGAAGGAGAGAGCGGGGGTCGGGGTGGCCCAGAGGGTGAGCAGGGGGCGTGTCCCAGGGGCGGTGCTGGGTGGGGCCCAGGTGTCGGTGGGGAGTGGGGTACGGTGCGTGTGTGCTGTGCGTGTGTGGGGCGGCAGGGGTGAGGGAGTGGGGCTGTGGGGAGAGGGAGGGAGTGGGGATGAGGTGGCAGTGTGGGATAGGATAGGAGGAAGGGGTGGTGAGGTGGCGCGAGGGGATTGGTCGGGGTGATGTGGAGGCAGGGTGGGTAGAATAGGATTGGTAGAAAAAGGTTTTAGGACAGGCTGGTTTGTACTGGGGGTGGCCGACTGGGTCGGATCGGCCCGGTTTGGCTGCCCCCTAAAATTAATATAAACTTTTGTTTAATTCAAAATAAACTTTGTAAATAGTTTTTAGACAAATAAAGGACCCAGAAAAGCCCGGCGCTTTAGTTTGAAATCGAGACGGGGGATATTTAGAAAACCAAACTAGGCTTTTAGAAAATAGGTTTCGACAAACAAATGCATGATGCCATGACGATGCTCAAATGCAATGTGGCATGATGACATGAGCATGCGGTCATGATGATGCAATGCACAAAAACAACGCGATTTTCTAGTAGTGGTTTTAGCGGGATGCCACAATTCGACACCACTAACAATGGATCTCGCCCTCGAGATCCGCCTCATGGTACCGGGAAGAAGGTCGGCGATCTGAATCTTCTCGCTTCGTGTAGATCCTCGCGACACCACTAACAAGAGGTCGTTGTCCGTGATCGTCGAGGGAACACTCCGGGAACAAAAGGTCGAAGGTAGAGGTATCAACAAATAAGGCCACCTCTAACTCCGATAGAAAGAGAGAACCGATGCATTCTCATCCACTTCAATGTACACAAGCGAATAGAGTGAGTAGTCGGCATGGGGGCCAATCCATCACGCACCCAAACTATTACTCCGCACAATCAGTAGAAAAGAGTGCAACCATTCTCGGAATCAGACTGAAGATCTCGACAATCGAGGTTCAGAAACAAAGGAGTGATGCAGACTCTGCATCGGATCTGGCGTAGATGATGTCGTCGCGTCGGAAAACACCGGAAGGCACGAGAAGGAACAAAGAGAAGTCCACCAGGCGAAGGATTCCTCGGATAGCATGAAGACCAGATGTAGCAACACCGTTACCAAAGGAGGAAGCGAAACCCTGAAGGTACGATGGAACCCAACCACGAGAAATCCTGGACTCGAAGAGAGAGAAGAGAGCGGATTCAAAACACGTAGAGGTAAGAGGAGAATAGCAGAGGGGTAAGGAGTAAAATCAGACCTAATCAGAACTATCCAACCGATTTTTCAAAAATAGTTTTGAAACTCTACTTTGGCCATTAGCTAGGTTATCCTACAGGCTGGACTTGTGGGGTATCGCAACTGCTGAGCTCTGATACCACTCTGTAACACCCTCAGAATCGACCCTATGCAAGTTTTAGCGCTTCCCGCCAAACCCGCATAGAAACGATTCAAAGGTGCCCACCAGGCACTTTCGTGCGGGTGGAAACGAAGTAATAACATTACACAACAGTCCTCGATGGGACCCACAGAACAGATATATATACAACAGCGACTCAATGAGTCAAGAATACAGATATAATATACAAGATCCAAATCACCTTGAAAATGATAGAGCGTCCGACTACGGACAAGATGCAAATGGGGCTGAGAGCCCTGAAGAATAACCAATGGCGTCCATAACCCTGCCCAGGCCAAGCCGGAAGGGTAACCCTGCTAACGACGTCGAAACCTGCTAAAACAAAAGGGGTGCCGACAAAGGGCAAAGGAAAAAGAGGAGCGTCAGTACTGAGGCCAGTACACGGCGAGGCTAGAATTCGGCGGTCCTCGCCTACATAGGTATGGTGGATTGAAGCGGCAGCGGCAACATGCACTAAACAACCTATAGAGAGACTCAATTTAACTGTCGGCCATCAGAAAGGGGTAAGAAAGACCTATCCGGAACCAACCTGATTCTAACACCAAACAAACCCATCCTGGTGTTTCCCCCTCAAGACCAAACGAGGAAGTCAACCGAGGAACTCACACCGTTGGCAGTTTTATTTATTCAGTTATCGTTGCAGCAATTACTAGTCAGGTTTAGATAATCATCCTGATATAATAAGCAGTGGGCACTTTTAGTTAACCATTCCGTTGTAGTTGCGACACTTACTAGTCAAATACAATTAGCATGAGATATCCCAAACCCAGCAGTTGTTGGTACTTTTATTTAGCCATTCCGTTGTAGTTGCAATACTTACTAGTCAGATACAATGGTCGCAAGAGACAACCCAAACAAGCAATTGTTGGAAGTTTTATTTAGCCATTCCATTATAATGAAGATGATTACTAGTCATTATAAAGTCAAATTTATAGCACTACTTTAGTTATAGTTGTCTATGATCGAGATACTGTGCTCCAAGTCGTCCATAACCGCGGACACGGCTTTCAGAAAGTTTTACCCTGCAGGGGTGCACAAATAGCAACACACACTCGATCAACCTCGGAAAAACCAAATCAAAACCCAATGAGGCCTTCACGACAAAGCAATCACAAGATTCAGAAATATTTCAGGGGGCCACCCCATTAAGTATACCCGCAACGAAGTTAGCTGACTTCGAGACGGACTCAAGGTTTGTGGGGCCGGCTGTAAACGACTGGGAACCCGAAAGTGTGACTGGGCTTGTCGATACCGCGTAAACGGGTCACGATCCTAAACAGTACAGGTGCTCCTCGCACAATCGTAAATAAAGCAGTAAAGCATGGCATAAGTACAGGATAGTAAATAAAACCTTAAACTAGTTTGTGGCCCGAAGAAATAAGAATGAATCAAGCTCTGGCTTAGGGGGGTCCCATAATCCTCCCGGATGTGGATAGCGCGAATATTCAAGGAACAGGTATCAAGTACTCAGGGTCCTACGGGACACAAGTGGACGGTTAACAACCAAATAACATCTATTGCCCACCTGTGCCTCTGCATTTACCTACTTCAATTTTAGTTATTAAACAATAATTAAAGTTATGATCATCTCCATCAATAAACATGCGGCAATACTCCAACAACTGTGGTACTTGACGACACGCAACGGCACTGGAGCAAGCGACTACGACGCGCGGTCCAACTATCTACCAAACAACAGGTAATAGGATGTGTCCAAGGTAATATAAGGCTGCAAGGGATATCACGGGTACGAAAACTAGAGCAACGCAACACAGATAGCAATAGATCAACAGGAGGGAAATAAATACTATAAAAGTAAGATAGGTAGAAAGGGGGAGGTGCTCGCCTGAAAACATTGCCGAAGGTTCAACCGAAGATCGGGTCGACACTCGCATCAACTCAACAGCCTTATCCGTGAAGAAGCAAAACACTAGAACAAACACCAGATGCACTATTTAATACTACGGCAGAAGATCGGGCCTGATGCATGTATGATGTATGACATGGCAAAGATGCGATGCAATTAGGCAATATTAAGCGGAACCGGGGTCCCGACAATTAATTATTAAGTTCATGTTGTTTAGATACCCCGCAATTTAAATGTTGTCTTAACAAGGCAAAACATAGTATCGGTTTGCTACACAAATTTAAATGGGACCAATATTAGACTAGATTTGCCCGCATATGGGTCCCATATTTAATTATAAGGTGAATCGGCATAATGCCCCCAAACCACAGACAAATATGCATGCATGAACATTTTAATATGCATGAGTTGTTAATGTCATATTATAAAATAATGGGGCCTTGGATAGGGAATCACATTAGTCTTCGGTGAACTTGGGTTCTGAGGGGTTCGGGGTCGGTCTCAGGGTCTGGATCTGGGGTTCGGGGTTAAGAACTTGGCATCCTCGAGGAAGTACTTGTCGTATCCGTGAAGAAGATCATGTCGGTCCACGGAGTCGGGCTTCGGAGCCAGGAAGGAGTACTTGGCGTGGCCGAGCGGAAGTCTTGATGGTCCTCGGGTCCGGGAAGATCTTGTCGCACGGTGTCCGGGTAGGCGAACTTGTCGGTTCCGCGGTTTCGACTGTCGGTGTCGGAATCAGGTCTCGGCACTGGGAGATCTTGGTGAGGTGCTCGTCTAACTCGTATGAAGGAGGGTTGTCGGGAGCGAAGCATCGCCATGGGTCCATCTTCACACGGTCTTTACCGTTACATCACTGAACCACCACAAACATCACCACCATAACACACATGCGCACACTACCAACCACATGGCGTGCGGACAGGACGATTCACAGAGTGGTGGTTGGGGAGCTGGGTGAGGCGGCTCGGCGAATAGGGGTGAGCTCGGCCGCAGACGGGCCAGGAAGAGGAGAGGCAGGCAGTGGGGCCTGGCCGCAATCGGCAAGCCGGAGGATTTCGGGTCATGGAGGCAGAGCTCGGCCGGCGCAGCGAGGTCAAAGGGGAACAGGGGAAGCAGGCCATGGAGGCTGCGCCGCACGTGCAGAGGAGGCCAGACGGCAGAGGCACGCTCGCGGGGACGGCGAGCCGGAGGGGTGGCGGTGGCCTGTGGATGCGTGGGCGGCGCTCTGGGCGAGCGGCGGCTCCCAGGGCCCAGCGAGGGCGGGCGGCCGGACGCGGACGGCGGAGGGTCGCGGTCGGTGGCGGGGAAGAGAGCCACGGCGCTGCGGACGGTCATGGCGGCAGGGAGGAGCCCGACGCGGTGGCGGCCGGCTTCCTGGCGGCGCTCGAGACGAGGAGGACCGGAGGCGAGGAGGTCGGGGAGGCCAGGACGGCGAGGGCCGGAGGGGGGCAGGGCTCCTGGCGGCGGTGCCCTGCGTGGCGGGGAGGCGCCGGCGGCCTGCGGAGGGGAGGAGGGCGGCGAGGTGGCTGCGGGTGGAGGCGGAGTGGTGGTCTCGGGGTGCAGAGAGGAAGACGGGGTGGGGAAGGAGAGAGCGGGGGTCGGGGTGGCCCAGGGGGTGGCAGGGGGCGTGTCCCAGGGGCGGTGCTGGGTGGGGCCCATGTGTCGGTGGGGAGTGGGGTACGGTGCGTGTGTGCTGTGCGTGTGTGGGGCGGCAGGGGTGAGGGAGTGGGGCTGTGGGGAGAGGGAGGGAGTGGGGATGAGGTGCCAGCGTGGGATAGGATAGGAGGAAGGGGTGGTGAGGTGGCGCGAGGGGATTGGTCGGGGTGATGTGGAGGCAGGGTGGGTAGAATAGGATTGGTAGAAAAAGGTTTTAGGACAGGCTGGTTTGTACTGGGGGTGGCCGACTGGGTCGGATCGGCCCGGTTTGGCTGCCCCCTAAAATTAATATAAACTTTTGTTTAATTTAAAATAAACTTTGTAAATAGTTTTTAGACAAATAAAGGACCCGGAAAAGCCCGGCGCTTTAGTTTGAAATCGAGACGGGGGATATTTAGAAAACCAAACTAGGCTTTTAGAAAATAGGTTTTGACAAACAAATGCATGATGCCATGACGATGCTCAAATGCAATGTGGCATTATGACATGAGCATGCGGTCATGATGATGCAATGCACAAAAACAACACGATTTTCTAGTAGTGGTTTTAGCGGGATGCCACACATATCCACTGAATCAATATGACTTGATGGTACCTGAGCCAATGAAAGTTCATCTTGAGGAAGGAGTTTCCCTTCCATATATCCATGCCAGGAATTTATGAGAACCGCGGGAATCCTCCAGGATTTACAAACTATGATTACCAATGCGTGCTTGGAACACTTTGTTGAAGGTGAACCATTTCAATATGTTAAGCTAACCATGGCTTTTGTGTAGGACTTCCGTTTTACTTGGTCTTCATCTAACCCCACGGTCCATTACAAAATATACAACATACTTGTCGACTTGCCTTTTGCTGATTCCTGTGCAGCAATTAGAGTACCTCAGTGGGGATCTTGTGAGAAGATCATGGAGAGGCCCAAGTCGCTTATGGATTTATATGCTGAGATTTTCCAAGGTTTCGACTTCTCAAAGGAAAGTGGTAAAATTCAGAACATTCAGTTCCCAGCCATTAGATATTTTGCCTATTTCATTACCAAGTGTGTTCTTGCTAGAAAGGTTGCTAGGAAGTTATCTTTTTTTGATCTAGATTTTATCGTAGCTGCTTTGAATAGGAATAGATCTTATAACCTGGGTGCTTTGATAGCTTACCGTCTCACCACCAACCGCGAGAAGGGTGGAATTTGTGGAGGTCTCGTTGCTTCTAGGTTGCTAGATTTCCATGGTTTAGAGCCTCGCCATTTAGATTATCAATTCCCTATAGAAAGGCTTGATCTTGAATCCATGATTCAGCATGGTTTTGTGCTTGGGGGCTAATGTGAGAAGTTTACCGTTTGAACTATATTTTGCCCAGCATGGTTGGAAAGGGGGTAGGACTGAGAAAATAGTTTATTTGTCTGCACCTGATTTGTTTAACATTGATAACAGGCAAGGATGGTCACTCACGGAGGAGGAGGTTGACACATATGTTGTGGAGCTCTCCCAGCAAGAGGAGAATGTTGGAGAGGATGCCGAAGATGATTCGGTTCAACACTCCAACTTGGGAGAGTCTTCATACCAGCAGCCCTCATTTGACTGGGGAGCGTCTTCTTCTTCATCACAAGCGCCTGACTACGATCATTCCTATGATGACCCACCAGCTTGGGGTTAATACCCACGCTATTGAGCACCACTTAGGCCAAAATCCTAAGCTTGGGGGGAGGTATACCGACACCACACTCATCTGTATATCTTGTTTGATCGGTTCTTTGTATATCCATTGTTTCGCTTCATTTTTGGTTCTTGTTGCTGCTTTCACAAAAACACAAAAATACCAAAAATATTTCGTTGTTTCTCTTGGTTTGTTTATTTGCTTTGGTTTGCCTTAAAAGAAAAATCCAAAAAGATTTTGCTTCGTTTGCTTCTTGTTTGGTGTGCTTTTTCTTTGTTTGGTTTTGTTTTGTTTGCTTGCTTTAAAAATCGAAAACACCAAAAATATTTGTTGTTCTTCTTTGGTTTTGTAAGTTCTTTGCAGGGTTCAGCCGTCCTTAGTGGAGTTTGGTTTCATGTTATTATTCAAGTCACACAAGTGAAGGGCAATAATGAAGATTAAGACAACTTGAGGAGTGGTAAGAGGCTGGTAACGAACTCTATTTGTTTTCATTTTTGTACATATGCTCATCATTTTGAGCATGCTTAGCATGTTCGTGTAAGGTGTATGTCATTATGGATGCTTAGTAGTTCTTGTTTGCCTGTGATTAGCTCCAGCTTGCTAATAGTTTGTAGCATGTCATATGAATGTTTGCTTGCATTGTTTTATTCATACTTGGGTATGATATTGTGGTATCCTCCTCTGGAAGGTTCATGTGAATCGACTTGGCACATGCTCATGCATGCATATGACTAAACAATAGTCAGTAAGCCTTGATGATTTATTTTGCCTCAGAGTTCTTGTATCACTTTCATGCCATAATTAGTCATGTTTTGTTGCAAGCATGATTATGACAGTTATTGCTCTCTCGTTTGTCGCTCCCTCTCTATTGCTAGCCTTCACCTGCAGTAAGTATGAGCTATACCTGTGCTTCCAACTCCCCAAAACCAATATTGCCAACAGTGTCCACCATACCTACCTATTAGCATCATTTGCTACTTCAGTGCATATTTTATATGCAGTCTTTTCTTCCAAATAAAATGCTTGTCTATTTTTAGAAAGTTAGTTAGTAAAGCTCTCACGAACTTGATGGCACACTTTATTCCTTGCACTCAATAATCTTGAACCATTGTGACCTGTCCATGAAAGTTATATGCTTGCAAATTATATGCTGGGAGTCAGCAGAACCGTGCTGTCACGGGGAACGCTTTCAACATTTTTTGGATATTTTATCCAGTTGATACTTTGCTCTTTTGATTGCGCATGTCATCGTTGTGAAATAAAAAGGGAGCTTGTGAGTTCATGGAGTATATACACTATATTAGAGAAACGTCTAGGCCGCTAGCCTAAGCCATGCATAATCATGGTGGAAACTTGCAGCATCACTATAATGAACATTTATGAAGCATCCTCAATAAAAAGCTATGCACATAGTAAATAAAAAGATTGCTGAGATGCTCATTGTCTACTTGCCTTGTCATTTTGATCACGGGATAGCTCATGTATCATGTGCAAGGGGTACCCCGTTGACGGTTCTCTATGATATGCATGTATTTACAATGACAAGAACTTACAGGTAACTAAAGTTGAGTAGCATGTGGTGCGGCCCTCGTACTCAAGGGACATGGGATTTCCAGTTTATGGTCTGTCAAGCATATGATTCAGAGTGGACCTCACTTTCACCTTAACCATATGAAGATGCCTATGATAGGGGAAATGAGAGCTCAAAGCTAATGAGTACCTTTCTTTCAGCATTTGGAAGCCTTTCAAACTTTTCAAAACCTTTTCACAACCTTGTTGAGTCACCACTTATTCTATGAGCACCTTCTTGAGAGCATAGTTGTCATTCTTGTGTTTGTTTCAAAACTCGGTTAATTATGTCATGACTTTGATGCTTGTATCTCTGATATCTTTATCTCTAGTCTTCACTTGAATTTCAGAGGTGCCTTGGCATTTATATTGTGCTCTACAAACAAAGGCAAGAGAGATACCACTCTATCATACCTTATTATGAGCATTGCAATGTTGCTTATGTTTATGTTTCTTGCTACTTTTTATTTTTGAGTTGGTTTCTCTACATAGCTTGCAATGACTATTGAGTAGACTTATTTGCATACTGTTTATTATGAATAGTTTAAGCATCTACTCCTGTGCTGAGAATATATACATCATATGAAGCAAATGTGTTCGTGAAAGTTCTTTTATCGCACTCAGTTTTCAACTGAATTGCTTGAGGACAAGCAATAAGCTAAGCTTGGGGGAGTTGATACGTCCAAAACGTATCTACTTTCTCGAACACTTTTGCTATTGTTTCTCCTCTAAACTTATGTGATTTGGATGCAACTAACACAGACTGACGCTGTTTTCAGCAGAATTACCTTGGTGTCTAGTTTTTGTGCAGAAAATCAACTATCAGGAAAAATCTGGGAAAATATGCCAAAAATCCTATTTCACCAGAAGATCCACGGAGCCAGAGTACGAGACGGAGAGGGGGCCTGGGGGGCCCACACCCCTGCCAGGCGCGGGCCCACCTCTTTTTTTAGGGTATTAACACCCCTGCCAGGCGTGGGCCCACCTTTGGCCGCGCCTAGGGGGTGCAGCCACCCCAGGCACCCCCTCGGGGCTTCCTCTGTGCCTATAAGTTGCCCTTTTACCTAAAAACAGAGGGGGGTTCGATAGTTTTATAGAAAGAGTTCCGCTACGCCGCCACCACCAGAAACCAAGATTCGGATCTAGAAACTCCGTTTCGGCACCCTGCCGGGACGGGGAATTTGGAGAGGATCATCGCCATCGTCATCACCAATGCATCTCCATCAACCATCCATGTTTCCCTCATCCATGAGTGAGTAATCCCCCGCTGTAGGCTTGGGGATGGTAGGGATTGGATGAGTTCTATCATGTAATCAAATAAGATTGTTAGGGCATAGTGCCTAGTATCTCTATTAGTGCTATTTGACTTTGTTGCAACTTGTTGTGCTTAATGCTTGTCACTAGGGCCCGAGTGCCATGATCTCAGATCTGAACTTATTATTGAATCATTATGATAGTATTGTTTGTGATCTTATCTGCAAGTTGTGTACACATATCATTGTCCGGATCCAAAGGCCCCAAAGTGACAATAATTGGGTCAACCGGAGGGGATGGTTGTGGTGTGAGGATCACATGTGTTCACGGAGTTTTAATGCTTTGCTCTGGTGCTCTATTAAAAGGAGCACCTTAATTGCCAGTAGTTCCCTAGAGGTCCCGCCGCCACGGGCTGGCTGGACAGAAGATGTTGTGCAAGTTCTCATTGCGAGCACATATGACTATATAAGGAGCACATTCCTAGGACTATTTAGTACTTGGATGCTTGTTCTTATTTATCCGCAGTGCCCTAGATATTGAAGTTACATGTTTAGACTCGTCCATGCAACGCCCTTCCATCCATCCCTATGCCTACCGCACTCGAATCCCACTGTTTACTGTTATTGTTACTGTTGCTCCTGTTCACTGTTGATGTTGTTTTGCTGTTGCTACTACAAATTGTTGCTACTGATAAACTTCTGTGAGCAAGAACTATTTCTAGGTGCAGCTGAATTGATAACTCAGATGTTAAGGATTGCAAGTATTCTTTGGCTTCCCTTGTGTCGAATCAATAAATTGGGTAATACTACCCGCGAAGACTGTTGTGATCCCCTACACTTGTGGGTCATCAGGTATTCTAAAAGTATGTGTTGAAGCGCATGGATCAAGAGTGGTATTTGTCCATCCATATGACAAATAGATATATTCTGGGCCCTCTTGGTGGAATGTCATCCAATTGGCTTGTAAGCATGTGACTAGGTCACAAGGGATGTCATATCACGGAACTAGGTATAGAGATATCGACGATCAAACCTCAGATAAGTAAAGTATCGCGTAACAAAGGGAATCGGTATCGTATGTAAATGGTTCATTCGATCTCGAAGTCATCATAGAAATATGTGGGAGACATTATGGATTTATAGATCCTACTATTGGTTATTGATCGGAGAGGTGTCTAGATCATGTCTACATAGTTCACGAACCGTAGGGAGGCACACTTAAGGATTCAATGTTGTTTGAGTAAATATGGAATGCGAGTTGGGGAAGGAGTCTCCCCTTCCTAGCCGAGTTGGCGAGAAACTCGGCTAGGGAAAGGGGGCCTTGGCCACCACCCCCTCTCCCATATAAGGAGGGGTAGGGCGCCCCCTCTTGGCACCTTCTCACTGGCGCCTAGAACCCTAGCCACCGTAGCCCTCTCTCCTCCACCGCACTGCTCTGACTTAGGCAAAGCCCTGCAGAAATCTCTCCTCCTCCACCACCACCACCACACCATCGTGCTGGTGGGATTCCGAGGAGATCTACAACCTCCGCTTCCCTGCTGGAACAAGGGAGAGGAAGGTCTTCATCGACTACTGTATGTGTGACCGACTGCGGAAGTGCTGCTAGAACATGGCGTTGGAAGGATCGTCTACGCGATCTTGAGATCGGCAAGTGATCGACTACATCAACCACGAGAATCCGATCTTGTTAAATTCTTTGGATATACGAGGGTTAGTTCTCTACAATCTCGTTGCACCGATCTCATAGATTAGATCTTGGCTTTGCCATAGGTTAGATCTTGGTTTTGTGTGTTCATGCGATAGAATTTTTTTGTTTTCCATTCTACAAACCCTAAAATAATTCCTTTGCTTAATTATCCTTGGGATCAATCACTAGGGGTGTATTTTCTCATGTATATGGTTGCACCTATCTATGGATCCTCTCTAGAAGAAACAATAAAAATATATCCATGTGCTTCACTAATTGTGACAACCAAATGAATTAAATAATAATTTGCCTAAAAGTTTGCTACCTTGAGAAACTTGCTCCTACTTCACTAACTCCACTTTACTTGCAATAGTTTACTTGTAATATTTACTTTGAGCACTTTACCTATTTTTCTAGTTAGTAGCAAAAACAACCGCTCACACTCTAGTTTATAGCATTGCATATAAGTCCATATAAGTGGGTTATTGGGTTTAGAGAATAGATAGTTTACCTTTAGCTTCTCGTGGGTTCGATATTCAAATACTTATCGAATTGTACTACAGTGACTCCCTGTTCTTGGGGATTATCAAGCACTTTTCTGGTGTCGTTGTCGGGGAGCGTAGTGCTAGGCTTCTATTCTTGTTTGCATTGCTAGTTTATTTTTAGTACCTTGGATGTAAAACTGAAACAAAATATATATACTTTGGAGCCTTATCGCAAGCTCACAAATATATGAAAGATATGTTGCTCGTATATGTTAAAAGATTGAATATTCCCTTGGGCACTAATGTTTTGAATGGAAGAAATCATGTTGAAAGTAATAAGGAAGAAGACTAAAAGATCCTAAGCTTGGGGATGCCCATGCATTCCAAAGTAAAGGAGATAGAAGAGCAAGAATAACAAGTGGAGGAAGAATGGAGTAGCTACCCATATCCTACTCCTAACAAGGGTAACACACAAATTCCCATGAACAACTCTTCTTATAATGATAATGATTCTTTATTGACTAGTAGTCCTCTATGTGAAATAATTGCAACTAATATATGGGAGGATGGAAGTGATATAATTGAGTTAGGTGATCTATTATGCTCATTATATGAGAGTCTTTATGTGGTGATTCTAATCAGGACTATATTGTTGTGTTTACTTATGATGCTTGCAAAAATTATGAAAGAGGAAGATATAAAAGCCCTCTTTATGTTTCCACTTTGCTTAAAATGCAAGCTACTAATCATTATATGCATTGATACCAAAATGTTACTGTTATTTATTCATATATAAAATGTCAATGCATAGGAAGAAAGTTAGACTTAAATGTCAATAGTCATGTGCTTTGTGGTGTGCTCCATATGCTTTCAAATACTATCCAGTTTGAGCACACCATGATATATTTGTAACATGTAAAATAACTTTATCTACTATTATCTAGCAATTATTTTAATATTTTAAGTAAAAAAAAATTTGGAAAGCAAATGAGAAGGATTAGCAATGGAGAAGTTGGGGTCGACCTTGATCATGTGTTGTTCATGCCAATGGAATCATTGCAAAGTCCATATCATTAAAACTTTTCCCATGATAAAACAAAATAAAAAGAGTGTTTCCTTTTTATATATTTGCCTCTTGAATAAAATGGTTTTCCAATAATTACTAGAGGTTGCATCTTGGTAGAATTATTATATCATTTGTTTGGAGATCTAACCATTTTGTAGGCATAGAAATAGCATGAAGATGGAAATATTTATTTGTTTGATATGAGTAACATGATGTGATGAGGAGGTAGTAACAGACAAGAACTAGCAAAAGCACAAGCTTGGGGATTCCCATGCACCCTCCTCTTCTATTAAGTAATTTCAAACTCATGTTTTAGTTTTATCCTCTTGATCTATTTTGTATGTTTGTGGAGACCATGTTTTTATTTTCCTTTAGTTTTGTATGGTTTTTCTTTTGAATCTTCTTTATAATAACAAAATAACAAATAGATTCTCTTACTTATTTTTTTTCTTGTTTCTTTATTTGGTTCTTGTCTGTTACCTCATTGATAAAACAAAAACCACAAAACAATTTTGTTTCTTTTTTGCTTGTTTCTCTTGATTCTTTATTGGTTATTTTTGCTTATTTTTTATTTTTGGTTTTCAAATTTTGTTCTCTGTTAAAATAAGCTTTTAGCATGTTTTTTACAATTTACAAAAATAAAGTACCAACTTTTACCCATTTTGGATGTTTAAGTTGAAACATATATGCAGAGCTGCAGATTTTAGCATGTTGATGTTCAAGAGAAAAATTCTCTACGGAGTTCTGTAACTCTGATTGCGGTCATATTTAAACTTAAGTTATAACGTTTAATCCTATATATGCACAAAAATTGGCTAAAATTCTTGACATGTTTAAGTGGTTAAAATAAATATGTTTTGTTGCTGCTAAAAATCTATACAAACTTCGCCTTGTATTGTTTAAGCCATTCTTTTGAGTCTCAAAATAATTTCCCATGTCTTTTGATATTCTAAGAATGTATACAACATGATATAATTGCTGGACACCTAAAAAGAAATTTTGTTTAAGGATTATATGGTAGGTAGCAACATATCTTTGTACCACTAATGTCACCCCATAGAAAATAAATGGGAGAAAGTTTTGTTTTGAAGTTTTTTGACATGGAATGGAGGAAACCATAAGCTTGGGGATGCACAAGACACCCCACTAGACCTATTACACTCATGGTTTGCAAACCTCTAAACTTTTTTTTAGCAACATAAGATGATCATAGAAACGTGGAGTGTCTTTATCTAGTTTTATGTTTAGTTTTGCATGTTGCCTTGATAATAAATAAGACCACCATGATAGATGTTTTGCATGCCTAATAAAGAGCTACTAAAACAATTGATGCCATGTTTGAATTCCATGATAAATAATAAGGGAATAAGAAGCTCTACATGTTGTTGATTCTAGTTATCTTGTTCATATGCTTTATGGAGTGATAACTTACAAGTGTTTCATCTAGTGATAGTTCTTATTTTCAACATAGATGGATAATACAATGTTTATATTGTATATTAGGAATGATCTAATGCTATGAACACTTTTTGCATGCTTGTAGAAGGTTGATGTCTACGTACTTCTATTCTTGTAGACAGTTGTTGGGCCTCCAAGTGCAGAGGTTTGTAGAACAGCAACAAGTTTCCCTTAAGTGGATTACCCAAGGTTTATCGAACTCAGGGAGGAAGTGGTAAAAGCTATCCCTCTCAAGCAACCCTTCAATCAAGATACAAGAAGTCTCCTGTGTCCCCAACACACCCAATACACTTGTTAGGTGTATAGGTGCACTAGTTCGGCGAAGAGATAGTGAAATACAAGTGGTATGGATAATTATAAGACAACGGTGCCAGAAAAGAGCTTGACGGGACGAAGAGACTAAAGGCAATCTGAAATAAAGATGGAAGCAAGCAAACATGAAATAGATCTAGTTGCAAACGGTGTTTCAATGCTTAGAAACAAGGCCTAGGGATCATACTTTCACTAGTGAACACTCTCATATAAATATCTTCTCTCCAAGATACTACTCTGAACTACTCTTTGGTTGGATAACTCTAATCCATGGTAAGGCTACAAAAGCACTCCTTAAAGTTTGCAATCCCCATCTAGATAACCTCACACTGTCACCTTGAGCGCTAGATGGTTTCTTCAAACACCACAATTTCATAGAGACAACCAGCTCAAAATGTAACTCATGACAAGTATTTATGTAATATATAGCCTAAGTGCCACACGGTGTGTACGCTGTCACTTTCACACACGTGGGGAGAGCCGGAGACTGATTAAAGCACTTGAGTAGCAAAGTAGATCTACTTGATTACAAAGCTCATGACCACAATAAGATCACGCATAGAGAGAGAGATATGAACACATAGCTACTGGTAGAGCCCTTAGCCTCGAGGAAGAACTACTCCCTCCTCATCATGGAAATCAGCAACGGTGATGGAGATGGAGATGGTGGTGGAGATCGATGGAGATGAATCAGGGGGCACTTCCCCGTCCCGACAGGGTGCCGGAACAGAGACTTCTGTCCCTCGAATCTCCCCTTCGGTGGCGGCGATGCTGCGGAACTTTTCATGGATGGAGGCCGATTCATCTAGGGTTTTCTCATAAGGGGCTATATAGGCGGAAAGGGCAAGGTCGGTGGAGGCCCAGTGGCCCACACCCCTGGTGGCGCCACCAGGGGCAACCCGTGCCACCGTAGGGTGTGCCCACCCTGGTGTCCTCCTCCGTCTCTGCTTCATGTTTCCGTATTGATCCGGGAAAAATAGGCAGATTGGCTTTTGTCCCGTACAATTCCAAGAATATTCATTTTTTAGCTTTTCTGAAACCAAAAAGAATAGAAAACAGGCAACTGGCACTATGGCATCTTGTCAATAGGTTAGTTCTAGGAATTGTATAAAAATACCTCAAAGTGTAGAAAAAACATAAGACAAATGATATAAAACAAGCATGGAACATCAAAAATTATAGATACGTTTATGACGTATCAAGCATCCCCAAGCTTAACTCCTGCTCGTCCTCGAGTAGGTAAGTGATAAAAAGAATAATATTTGAGGTGACATGCACCATCTCAATCATGATCAAACCATTTGCAAAGCATAGAAAGCTGGGATCAAAGTACTCTAAACATGAGCGTGAAAGATGTAGTTCTAACAATAAGACATAGTAACTATGCTGCAACATGAAAGGATACAAACAAATATCATGAATAACAATGCATTGAAAGCCGTTTGTTTTCTTTACATATAGAAAACATAGCATAGTGGTATTCAGCTTGTCCCTCATGGAGTAGAAAAACATAAATGCATATGACACCTTCAAAGTTCATAAGGGTGACTAGATACAAATAGTTCAAGAACAAGAAATATCAACATTATGAATCAATCAATAAGTTTTGGGACAATACACATAGAACTAAGAATGGCAACTATGCTCTCTTAATTGGTGCCCAAGGATAGAAGGTGGAGACTCAATATAAAAGTGGAAGAAAGGTCCTTCAAAGGGAAGCAGGGATTTCAAGTTTCGTAAAGGGCTTCCAAAAATTATGGTACCTTTAAGCTCTCATTGCCCCTATCATAAGCATCTTGAAGTGATTAAGGTTAAAGTGAAAAAAGTATGGAGTATATTCTTGACAAAGTATAAGTTGGCAATCTCATGTCCCTTCAGTACGAGGGCCGCTCCTCATTCTACTCAACTTTAGTTACCGGTAAGTTCTTATCATAGTAAGTACATGTGTATCATAGAGAACCGCCAACGGGGTATCCCTTGCCCCATGATACAGGAGCTATCCCATATCAAAATGACAAGGCAAGCAGATAATGAGCATCTCAGCAATATTCTTATTTACCATGGGAAAATGGTTCTTTTTTCTCTTCTTTCCTCTTTTTTTCTCTTTCTCAATCTCTTTTTTTTGTCTCTCCTTTTTTTACAAGAAGAATGCTTCATAGATTGATCACTATGGTGATGCTGCAAGTTTCCACCATGATTAGGCATGGCTTAGGCTAGCGGCCCAGGCGTTTCTCTAACACATATACATAACTCCATGGACTTACAAGCTCCCCTTTTATTTCACACCGACGACATCCATAAACAAAATAGCATGATATCAACTGGACAGATATTTACAGGTGTTGAAAGCGTTCCATGTGACAACACGGTTCTGCTAATTCCCAACTTATAAGTGCAAGCATATACAACATATATGACACAATGGTTCAAGTTTATTAGGGGCAAGAAAATTAAAGTGTGCCATCAAGTTTGTGAGAGCTTTAATCACTATTTTTCTCATAACAAGTTTAATTTGGAAGATAGATAAAACAAGAATATACTTGGAATGGTGTAACACACCATGCATAGGAATTTATAGTGGACACTTTGTAATAACTTTGTTTCTTTGGAGTTGGATGCATGAGTAGAGCTTACTCAATACAAGTGCAGGCTAGCAAAAGACTAGGAGCGGCCAGCTAAGAGAGCAATAATGGCCATAATCATGCAGAGCGACAAAACATTACTGATCAAAGCACAAAGTGGTACCACAAGTCAAAAACTAAATGATCATAGAGGCTAAGGTGACTGGTTCATAGTTATAACATGGTGTGAGCATGTGCCAAGTCAACCGAAACAAAACATCAAAGGAGAATACCACAATATTATGCTTTTGTATGCTAAAACAATGCATGATTCTTTCAAGGCACATTAAGGAATCTTAATTGTTTGGAACAACTCATGCTACAGCAATAATCACTAAGCATAATGTCAAAACAACATCTAGCATGACCTGCTATAGTCTAAGTCACAGTCAAAACAAGCTCCCTTTTGTATCACTATAAGCATGAAACTTTCTACTCTTTTTCCAACACCAATCGACTTATTTGAAACAACTCACAAAGATAATGATCAATAAATACCAGTGAGATTGTCTCACAAATCCACAAATAAGAACAAAAAAGTTCTAAGCTGAAAGTACAAGAAAACTACGGCTAAACGCAGTGCTAGCAAAAGAGAACACCCGTAGAACAATAAGAATGAAAACTAGAGTGTTCTAGGCAATGAAAACAGAGTGTGTATCTCTCCAAAATAAGTGTGCTGGGATGCAACCAACTTATTGCAGAAAACCAAGCAAAAGAAAACTAAAAAAACAAAGACGCTCCAAGAACAACACAAAAGTGCATGAAACAATAAAAACGAAGGGTCTAGAAAGACTTGAGATTTTTATTGATGACACTTGTACCTCTTGAATATTTCTTGGGGTGACACGGGGTGGAATCCCCAAGCTTGAGCTTTTGTCTATTTTGCATCTCATTACATCATTCTTCCCTTACACCTGAAATTTCCCTTCATACAAAACTTCACACAATCTTCATTAGCAACATTAGTGCATTCAAAAGATAATAGACCTTTGGGTTTAGTTTCAAAACAGCAAATCTTTCATTAAAAACACAATCTACTGTATCAATTTCCTCAAAAAGCTCAATTTACCAAAAAGAACCCAAAAAGAAATCGATAGGAGACAAATGCAAATAATGGCAAAAATCTGTCAAAACAGACTACCAGGTGAAAACCGATTTTTTCGAAGACATTATGTTGCTCAAATAAAAAAGTGTTGAACTAATGAAAGTTAGCTAAAAACCTGGGGGATTTATTCAGAAAATTACATCTCAATCCGACAGACAGGAAGTTTTCACGAATTTTTATAGTGAAGCACAGAAATCTGTTTCGGGACAGCAACTTCCCCAAATCTTACTTCTCTCTCATTAGAGGTTATTCTTGGCACAAAAACCACACAAAAAGGATAAGGAGAGGTTATTAGAGAAGTAATAACTTCCAAGACTCAAGAAAACTATTGGGTTATCTTCCAAGAAGTACTTTTCTTTAACACCTTTAAGTTATGATAGTTTGAGAAGATGCTCACATAAGAAATATGAATTGAAGTAAAAGAGAGCATCAAGAAGCAAATATAAAACAAATTTAAGTCTAACCCACTTCCTACGAAAAATAATCTTGTAAAGAAATAAGTCATGAAAGCACAAAGCAACAAGTATAGGAAAGCAAAACAAGTGCAACTTCAAAACTTTCAACATAAAGAGAGGAAACTTAATATTTTTGAGATGCATAAAACTATATTCCATCTCTCATAATAACTTTCAGTAGCATCATGAATAAAATTAACAACACAACTATCACATAAAACATTTTTATCATGAGCCACATGCATAAAATGATTATTACTCCCCACATAAGCATAGTCATTCTTATTAATTGTAGTGGGAGCAAATTCAACAAAATAGCTATCATTATTATTCCCATCACCATAATCATCAAATGTAGGAGGCATATTTTAATCATAATTAATTTTCTCCTCAATAGTAGGTGGACTAAAAATATCATACTCATCATTGTAATCATCATATATTGGGGGTAAAGTATTATCAAAGAAAATTTTCTCCTCTAAAGCTGGGGGACTAAAAAGACCATTTTCATGAAAACTAGCTTCCCCAAGCTTAGACGTTTCCATAGCATTAGCAATAATGGTGTTCAAATAATTCATACTAATAACATTGCTATTATCATGCAAATAAAGTTTCATAGGTTTTTTTTAATTTTCTCTTCAAACACTTCATGTCCTAACTCAAGATAAATACTATAATGCTCTCTAATTTTGTTGTTGTTTTCCATTAAGCCTAACTAGTGAAAACAAGAAACAAAAAGAAAAAATTACAGAATCTAAAGGAAATAACTTCGAGCACTCACACACCAAGAGGATGTGAGTACCTTTTACCTTACCTCCCTGGCAATGGCTTCCATGGTTATACCCCACGGGTACACAACATTGGCATACCCAGTCCAGCCCAAGGAAGGCCCATGACAAGATACATGGCCTGTGGAGATTTTGGGTGGCCCGAGCCCATGACGCCTTCGGATCCTTGGAGAACAAGACTAGAGTAGATAGAATTTCAAAAGGAACAAACCCTAATCTGTAACCGACTCGACCTATGCTCGAGACCTGCCTATCTATATAAAGGCTAGTAGGGCATGGCGAGGTGGGCCTCAATACTCACCTCATACGAACCACACGCCAGATTGCATCTGCGCACCCCTGTAACATTCGGTTCCGCCGTAATCAAGAGCAGACAAGCAGGAGTAGGGTTTTCCCTCTGGGGGCCTGAACCTGGGTAAAACCTCGTGTCCCCATGTTGCTTGTCTGTTAACCGTTCTATGATCTCCAGCATCCCCATCTTCTTCAAAACCCAAGTCCATAACAATGGGCATTAACGAGATCGAACCTAGTCAATTGGCGCCGTCTGTGGGAACTAGGGATGCTAATTGTGCGATCGTGACGGTCCCATCCGGAGCGATCAACAACTCATCGGCGATGGAGAGTCACCTCCTCTTTGGAACCTTTGACTTCACCGCCCACTCTCCAGCCACCCTGAGGGATTTCGAGTCCGTCAGCGATGGGATCGAGATGCTTTCGGGAGCTTCTGCTTCTAGGTGGGGCAGACCGGCACTCTTCGCCTCCCAGAGCGGGTGCCACCACTATCCATTAGTCCCGCTTCATGGGTCCCACCCGTCGGTGCGCTATGCACGTCGACGCTGACAGATGAGTCATACGACAACAATAGCTGCAACTTAGATCTGTGTGGCCCTCCCTCGGATGAAGGAACCTACGATTCCGGATCCGAAAGCTGCGGAAGTAGTGACCCAATCCGCGGGCGCTACCTGTGCGCTGTGGTCATCCAGAACGAATCGGAACTACCACTAGGTTCGAGTGCACCAAATCCACCTCCCAACCCGCAAGGTGGGAACGGAGGAAATGGGGGAGATCCGCCTCTCAGGCCCACGAAGGCGACGCCAACGCCTACCAGAAAATCAACCTCAAGGAGGACGGATGGAGCCAGGCACGCAAAAACGTGGAGGGCAACATCATCCTACCTATGAATGCTTCATGGGATCTGCTGATGGCATACCACCTCCTCCTCATCAGCGAGCATAACCGAGAGGTAAAGCTGATGGAGGAGCTCGACAAATGCAAGCAGGCGGCTTCGGAGTCTAGCGCGCGATGAGCTGTGATCTCTGCCATTGGCGGCTCCAGCACGCACGGCAACAACGCCAACAAGTATCGATCTCGCAAGGAGCACATGGACCCCGCCGCGACGTCACCAAGGCCCTCAACACGTCCTTCATGTCGATGGACGTGAACGAGAACGTCATGCCGAAGACGCTACAGGCTGCGATCATGGCAGCCACCATGTACCTCGCGTCCCATCTACCTCCGGTAGGTGACCCAAAAAGCGCCATGCACAAGTTCGCACTAGCTGGTCTCGGACTCGTTGGAGCTGCGCTCCACGATGAAGCTCCTGCGGAGCCAAAGAAAAAAGTTGCGGTCAAGTTCACCTAGAAAAAAGTTGCGGTCAAGTTCACCTACAGCCCTACACCCCCATCCGACGAGGACAAGCACAATCTGCCTCGATGTCGCAAGAGCCCAAGGCGCTGCAGCAACGACTACGACGCTCGAAACGATCTCGCCCAACGCAAGGTCGAAAAGGCACACGCCAAACACGCGTGTTCAACTGAATCCGAAGAGGATTACAACAGAGAGATGTGCGGAGCCAGATGCTTCAGCAGATCCGTTCGGCGAACGAGGATGCCAAAAAATTTCAAGCTCCCTTCGGACACTCCGAAGTTTGACGGTACGCAGGACCCGAAGGCCTGGCTCAGCGACCACCTCTCATCCGTCAAGCTACACGATGGTAACAGGAACCGCCCTACAATGCCTTCAGCTGCAGTTGACAGGTGCAACTCGAATCTGGCTCAGCGGCCTATCCTCAGGCTCCATTCGAAGCTGGGAGGAGCTAGCGTATAGTTTCATCCGAAACTTCAAGGGCACCAGCAAGAGGCCAGCCTCGATCGAGGAACTGTGGGCCTGCACCCAACGTACTGGCGAATCCATTTGCTCGTACATCCTACGCTGGTCCCACATCAAGAACTCTATCGCGCACATCTCCGAGGAAAGGATAATCGATGCCTTCAAAGACGGTGTCAAGCGCCCGGACTTCAAGGAAGAACTTGGGCACGTCAAGCCCAAGACGCTCGACCACCTCATGGACATCGCCAACCGATGGGAAGATGTCGAGGACTCCCTCCACCGAACGCATTCGGATGACGAGGATGACTACGGCCGCAGGTGAGAATGTCGCAGCAAGAGAATATCGCGCGTCTATGACGATCGCGACGGAGTCGACATAGTTGCGGCTGGCTACGTCGGCTGACGCAACGACGGCAACCGCAACAACGGATACCGCGGAGGCAACTTCCGTGACGGAGGGCGACCCACGCAAACATGGCAGCATCGCAACCGTGACGATGAGCCCTCATCATACGACAAGTTCTCTGGTCCTTGCACCATACACTTCTACATCAACAAGCAAGATGGCAAAAAGAAGGCCAGCCATATGCTAAACGACTATCGCGAGTTCTAGAAACTCAGCGAGGGTTTCACCCAAATGCGATGCCAGATCATGAACCCTGGATTTGGGCCGGCACCTGCACCAGGTGACATCGCCCACGGAGCTCCTCCACCACCACCCATCGAACTGTCAAATCCAGCAATCGCACCTGCGCCAAACAACAGTACGGGGGGATATCCGCCGCCAAAAGGATCCCTGATGATCCACAAGGGACTCCCTACAAACAGGGTGCAAAATAAGATCACCCGACAGGTCAGCCTGGCCATGACCACTCCGCCTGCCATCATGTAACATCCCAGCAATAGAGCTTAGAAATAAGCTGAACACAGGGTTGTGCATTGCATTCATACATAAGAAAATCCGGATAATTTTCGCGCAAAACTAAAGAAGCTATAGAGGGATCGATATCTCTCTTGTTCTGATAGGAACATCAGAACAGGTGCGAAAGATTTTGACTTGACCTTTAAATATTATATGTGTTTTTGGAGGGGTAAAATTTGAAATTTACTTTGAATTCCAAATTCAATTCTAATTTTGAATTTGGAAATTCAGAAATAATAATGCAATAATTAAGTAAAGGGAAATGATTATAATATTGATATAAAAAATCCTTTCTTATAAGAATACATTAAGTATTGCATTATTCTTTTACAATAAAAGAATAAGAGTAAATTACAATTAAGAAATGAATTTTAATAATAAATAAGAATTGAATTCTTATTTATAAGTAAGGTATAAACATTTAATAAATACAAGTTACAAATAAAACAATAATGGAATACTTTATTACATAAGACAATGTTACATTGTTGTTGCAATAATAGGATAAAATAAAATTTACAACAAATATAAGAACCTATAATAAAACCTTAACTATTGGGCCTAAGCTAAATCTTGTATCTTCTTTTCTTCTCCTTATCTTCATTCCTGCAGAATAAACAACAAAAGAGAGGAAACATTTTGTTATGTTAAAATGTTTGCCCCACCATAGGTGAGGCAATTTAATTTATTAAACTTTGTTAGGGAATTTAGGAAGTACTCCTAAATTCCACAACCTAGAACCAGAGGGCATTACCAAATCTAGGCAACATTTAGGACATGGATCAAATGCTTCTATACACTTGAAATAGAGAGAGGTATCTGTGGGTCAAAGTAACCAATTTTTTCCAATCTTAGGCAAGCTATAATACCCTCTAGCTCTAGCTAAGTTTAAACTTAAAAGAAACACGAAGTCAAATATACATGCTAGTCAAGTTTAGCAATAATTAGCTAAACTGGCTAATTCTTACAGTGACAAGTTTAGCAAATAGAAAGAATGACAGCCAACCAGGAATATCCACTTTAGCAGAAGCTAAATCAACATTTGCACCTGGCATGTAAAGTAGAAAAGACAATGTTACAACCAGAAAATATCCATCATTCCTTGATCTCATCCATAGAAAAATATCTGTGGGTAAACTTGCACCCCAGTGGGGGCCAGTTGTAAGCATCTCACTCATCTGCATGCACCAGTGTGTTGTCAAGCCAACAAAGATGCAATCAAGGTAGAAAAGGAAGCCACGGCTACATAGGGGGGTTTTACCTGTACACACATCTTATCTCTATATTCTCAGAGCAGCATAAGATATCACTGGTCATCACCAGATTCACAACAAATCCACCACACCAATTTACACAAATCATCCAATAGATCAACATGTTAACCCGAGCAAGCTCAAGCAGCACAAGGAGAAGAATGTTAGGTGTGCAACAAGGAGGACAGTAGCAGATCAACACCACAAGGAGGAGAAGGAAATTGTTTCCAGAAGCTTACCAGTAATAAAGAAAAATGGAACCTGATCAAGATCCATCACAAGAATCACTACAAACACATATTCCCCAAGTCACTGTTCTACTTAACACTAGCAGGTTGGTTTCTTAGATCAGTATAACATCTGTTCTTGTCTTTTTATTTCTAAGCATGGAGTTGTGTGGGAGAAAGAGCTCTCAGTCTGGGTAGTACTGCTACTCCAAAATCATCCTAGAGCTAACAAAAGGGCAACAAGAGTATCTGTTCAGGTGCAACAAAAGTAATGCCTCAGTTCTTAAATCATTGGCTTACTCAAGTAAATCCATCATTTGGTTATAGAAAGGATTCCTGCTGGCAACTAAAACTTGAGATAAATAGTTACAACACCAGATTTGGCTAGTCATTGTTTATAAAACAATTGTGTATCCTCAATTGAGGTGTCACAACTTTAACACCATCAACAACCAGATGGTAATTGTGTAACCAAATCCAAGTAAAAGCTACCTAGCAACAAATCCAATCCATACCATCAGTTTTTATAACTATGAAGCATTTCAACATGTACTGTCATGTGGAAAGTATCCACATAGTATCACATTTCCACTTAAAAATGAAAATCAATTTAATTCATATCATTTTCCTAGAAGCCACAGTTAGGAATCATGTAGTCAATTACTGTCATGTTGACAGCATACATACATAACTAACCAATCTCACTTGCAAATGAATTTAAATCATTTTCCTAGCTAATGGGCCAGGAATCATTTAGTATACTTCTATTATCACTAGCAGAGGAGTGCACATCCTAGCACACTCAGAGCTGGTTGTCATATATCATCCACCATCCAACTATTAAGCATCACAGTAAGCTGCCAAGGTCACTATTGTGCACAGTCCAGGGTGGAGGCACCACAGTAGTAACTCCTAAAGAAAGGACAGCCAAAAATCACAATCTTCATTTCATAGGATAATCCAGAATTCAAAAACTACCCACTCATATAAGTTTATAAGAGTTCAGATCATCTTCCTAGTCACATCAACTAGGAATCATTCATTAAACTAATCACATATGCAAGCCATTCCAAATAAAGCAAGCCACTAGACTAAACCACAGCCAGTAAACAGATATCACCTAAGCTAGTAATTTTACTGAAGCTCATTAATCATGGACAAGATCAAAGACCATGTATAAAGGACAACACCAGAATTTACTAATTCTAACTCAATTGAACCATAGGTCCCAAGTAATTTCATCAAGCAGATGAACCCTAGAACATGGGATTAGCACCAATTAAGGGTTGTCCAAGTAGTAATAAGGAATTGAAAGGGAGACAGAGAACAAGGGGGAGAAATCAAACTTACCCGTGGTCCTCGCTAGAGTGTGAAGAGGAAGCAGTGGCCGGCGTCGAGGATGAACACGGCGACACGGGGAGCACCCAGAGGGCGCTGCAACCCGCGCCAAGCCATGTTATAGGGAACACAGTGAGGAAGACGGCACCATCTCTTCACCAAGGCACCAGGGTGACTCCAGAGGAGCGTCGGAGCACCACATCCTCGGCCACAGCACAAACCCTAGCCAGCAGAGAGAGAAGCGTGGCTAGGAGGGAGCTCAAGCATTAAATCGAGCTGGGGCCATTGATGCAGCGTCATCCACAACGTCATCTCACACCACGATGACGGCCGTGGTGGCCGGAGCCGGCCAGGATCAAGGAACAACGGCGACGGCACCAGGGGATCGCCCAGAGAGAGAGAGAGAGAGAGAGAGAGAGAGAGGAATTCGAGCGAGGAGGAGGACGCACTGGACCAAGTGGGTCGGTTTGACCGGCTTGGTCCACCAATCAGGTTGGTCTAGCCCAACCATGGGCCAGGCTGACTGGTGGGACCAAGGTAAAATGATATCAAGTAAATAAATAAAAAGAAAAAGGAGATAATAATTACCAAGATAGCCTCAATACAATAGTAGTTGTAGAAAAATAAATAAAAATCCTAAAAATACATATAGTATATCAAATAGTTCACAAAAATAATATATACCTAATAAAAATATAACTTTATTTATTTAAAATAAAAATAAAGTAAAACAATTATTAACACCATTAAATCTTCGATGAAATTTTATAAAATAAAACATAAACCCTAAAAATAAATAAAAAATCATTTTTGTGTATCAAAATAACTCTACTATTTTATAAAAATACTAACTTAGATTTTTACAAATAAAACATAAAACAAATAATTAAAGACACTTAATTCTTTCCTGAATTTTATAAAAATAAAGATAACACCTAAAAATAATTAAAATTCATTTTCAAGGTCTTGAATAAATATATTACACTAGAAAAATATTAAAATATATTATTAGGAAAGTCTTTAATATTTTAAATAATAAATCCTTACCTAATACCTATTTTGTGAATTCTTTAAAAACAATTCTTAAGTAAGAAATAATCACAAATCTTATAAAACCTTGAGAAATTAGTGTCTTAGTACTAATTCCAAACCCATAACTTGAATTCATAATCAAACTTAAGTATAACTTTTAACTTTAAAATATTCTTTTGAAAAACTTATTAAGAATCCTTTTAAATAAACATTGGGTTTCACCCATTTATATAATATGGTGAATAATCATTATATCTTAACCACTATTAACATAATTTTAAATTCTAACAAAATACTAAGACCATTTAAATATGATTCCATTAGATAAATACATATTCCTTTCATAATAGCAAAACAAATTTAATCTAATCATTCACTTGAATGTAAAGTGAATAATCCCACACTTTAATCATACTTATCATAAATCCAAAACTTTAGAATAATTAAAACAAATTATACCTTAAGTTTACTTACCATTTTAAAGTTAACTTTAGTCTCAATGCTTATAAACATTAAGTATAATGCACTACTTATGTTTTTATAGTTAACTTTGGTCTATTTCAATTAAGACTTAAAGCATCTCAAGTCCAGGCTATTCAAGCAAGCATAAGCAACATCAATCACATTCTATCCATCATATTCTAAGAACTATTAGGGTTGTTTAAACCTTAGGAAGGAAATATTTTCTTCAAATGTTATTCTTTTTGCCACTTTAAATAACAATCTTATAATAAGTTCTTCAACTCTTAACAAATCAATCCCACGGACTTATATCATAGTCACCACATGACAATTCACCATAATCACATCATCTTATACTTTACTTACATATTTTGGATTGTTAACACTTAGGTTCCTTATAAATGTCATTACTTGTAAAATAAAATTTGAAAATAAACCAACTCTGAAAAGAATCACTTGAATTCACTTCACTCAAAGTATTGGGGATTCAATTTGGGAGTTTTAAAAAAATGCATAGCATTACTTATGCATAACTGCATATTGCCTCTTTAAACATTAGTCCTCACCGGACCAATGATGCAGATTTCAGATATTGGATCTTATGTCATCTCGAAGACCGTGAGTGCATAATCTTGCAATCACAAAAGGCAAGTTCACACTTGCTCATGTCCTTTGTTTATTTTCTGTAAAGTATTTTACAAATCTAGTGTTGTCTTCACCTGCATTTGAAAAAGGTCAGAAAACACTATTGTCAATAACAATGAGAACTATTGATTACTGATCCAGGGTGATCGGCTAATCTATTAAATCTCAAAGTTGGGATACCACTATTCAGAACTATATCACCTAGGACTTAACAACCAATGTCTCCAGTGATTCTTGCGTTGTATATTACGCGTTGACCATGAGATTTGGAATGGGACGGAGAAGTTAGTTGTATCTTCTTCCTCTCGCATGAAGCCGGATGTGCAGGTCGTGGCTGTTATCCTCGTAGCATGCATATTAATTGGTAATTCGTAGAGGATATGCAGCATATGGGTGGGAACCCTCATCGTCCCACGATAGTTCTGGCATCTAAGGGTCTGTACAAACCATTGCCGTAATTCAATATGTGGGCATGGTGTACACCAAGGAGGCATGCGAGGTCGCAAAGGGGCAGTGATTGGCTTGGATCATCTACTGGGCCCCACACCATAGGAAGTGTGGACGGGAAAAATTGCCTGGTTGTGCAACAAGGATTTGATCTCTCATGGGTAAAGTAACACACCTTTGCAGAGTGTAAGAACTGTAACTTGTTACTCCCTGTTCCGGGAAGGAGCTGTGAAAGCGGCGGGAAAGGAACCCAATGAAGGTTCTGGTAAACCTGTGAAGGCTGACGGACATAGCTTTTCAGAATAAAAGCAACCTTTGAAGAAATGTTTATGAAAACTTGCATTGCCTATGACCTATGGTCTGTGGTTGTAGTTATAGTGCATTAAACACTCCTTTTCTAGTGGACTTGCTGAGTACGCTCGTACTCAAAGTATCTTCTTAACCCTTGCTAGGTTCTAAAGCTAGTACAGATGATGACTACATCAAATCATGCTCCAGGAATCATCATCAAAAGCTAAAGCTCTTCAATAAAGTCAAGAAAGTCAACATATACAGCAACTCAAGTGAAGACAAAGTCGCTGATTAGATAAGAATAGAATCTCTAGCCCTAGAACCCATTTCTGTAGTGTATTGCAATAGCAGCAATGCCAGACCATTAGTTGAGATATTAATCTTAATAGTATTATAGTTTTGGAGTTGATTATTTCTGATTCTTCTTTGTAAGAAGTTTCTTTCTCTCTCTTTAACCTAGAGTGTTCTCTGGATCTTGTGTAAAGATTTTGTAACCTATAGTCATGTCTTGGACCTGCTGTGTTTCTGTTGTACTACTCTGAGGGATGTAATACTAGTGAACGGTGTTTCATTGGTGTTATGTCAACGACTATAGTATACTACATCATGCAGTGGTATGCTGGGTCACCGCACATCCCTGAGTACCTTAGTGGCTCGGAGTCCTATATTGCGTTTGATCGTTCGGATCACCCCCGCAAGATCCCTCGCCCAGGTCATGCTGCCCTGGTGCTCGAGGCGCAGATCGGAGGGTTCGAGATGAGTCGCGTCTTCATGGACAGATCTTGCTGTGATGCGGATCCCGCTGTGCATCCTGGAACAATCTGATGTTCACCAGCACACACGCAGCGATGCGGATCCCGCTGTGCAGCCTGGGACGATTTGACACAACGTTCCACGGCATAGTCCCAAGGAAGGGCATATATCCCCTGGGAAAGATATGGCTCGATGTCATCTTCGGCCAACCTGAAAACTTCAGGCGTGAGCGGCTGGAATTCGAAGTGGTGGACTGGCCATCACAGTACCACGCCATCCTCGGGCGCGTGGCATTCGCAAGATTCCTAGCAGTACCACACTACGCGTACCTGCTACTCAAGATGCCAGGACCCAGGGGCGTCATTACCGTCCAAGGAAGCTTCACCCGATCCGACCACTACGATAGAGACTTCAACATAATATCTCAGTCGTTCGGCATGCAGGAGGAGATCACGGGGCTTCGAGAGGTGACAGACAACGGGGCACCCCCAGTCTCCAGGCAAAACACACCTGATATGTCGTTCGACTCCACGGTCAACACGAAAAAGGTGCAGGTCCACCCGACAGATGCCTCCAAGACGACGCTGATCGCTAATGACCCTAGCCCCGCATAGGAAAGTGCGCTCGTCGAATTCCTCTGTGAGCGTTGGGAAATCTTCGCCTGGTGTCCTATGGACATGCCAGGAGTTCCCGGGGAATTTGCCGAGCATGCACCCAATGTGTTCCCTGACGCAAAGCTAGTCAAGCAGTCGATCCGACGACTATCCGAACCAAGAGCTGAAGCCGTCGGAATTGAAGTCAACGGAATACTCGATGCCAACTTCATCCGAGAAATCAAGGAGAGTGAGTGTCTTGCCAACACCGTGCTGGTCCCCAAAAACGACACAGACATCCTGCGGATGTGCATGGACTTCACATCGCTCAACAAGTACTGTCCCAAGAACCACTTCCTTCTACCTCGGATCGACCAGATCATCGATTCGACTGCAGGATGCGAGAAACTCTCCTTCCTCGACGCTTACTCACGCTACAACCAGATTTGGCTGAAGGTTGAAGACCAGGAGAAAACAATGTTCATCATGCCATTCGGAGTATTCTGCTACAACAACATGCCCTTCGGGCTGAAGAAAGCAGGCACCACGTACCAAAGGTGCATGCAGGCGTGCCTGAAAAACCAGATCGGTCGCAACATACAAGTCTATGTCGAGGACATAGTAATCAAGACGAGGGAAGCCAAGACACTGATCGACGATCTCCGCGAGACGTTCGATAACCTTGATCACTATAAGATCAAGTTGAACCCAGAAAAGTGCACCTTCGGTGTCCCATCTAGCCAATTACTCGGCTACTTCATCTCCCAACGGGGGATCGAGGCGAATCCGAAGAAAATCCAGGCCATACTGACCATGGAGAAGCCGAAGAACCTCAAAGGTGTCCAGCAGCTAGCTGGGCGCATTGCAACGCTGAGCAGATTCATCAATCGCATGGGTGAGAAGGCCTTACCTTTTTACCAGCTGCTGCGCAAAGCTTACAAGTTCGAGTGGACATCCGAAGGAGACGACGCATTCGAGGATCTCAAGCGGCTTCTCTCCACCTCACATGTCCTTGTCACACCAAAGGAGCGCGAGCCTCTGCTGCTATACATCACAGCCACACATCAAGTGGTAAGCACCATACTCGTGGTCGAACGATCGAAGATGGCAAGACCCACAGGGTCCAACGCCCAATCTACTACCTCAGCGAGGTACTGACTCCAACGAAGCAGAGGTACCCTCACTACCAAAAGCTCGCCTACTACGTATTCATGATGGCTCGTCGGCTGAGCCATTACTTCCAGGAGCACCAGATCATGGTGGTCAACCAGGCCCCACTATCCAACATCCTGAACAATCCCGAAGCCACGGGACGCGTACCCCTGTGGGGCATCGATCTATCTCCTCTAGACATAGTCTATGAGCGGCGCAATGCCATCAAATCCTAGGTCCTCCCTGACTTCCTCGTCCACTGGATGGAACTCCAGCTACCGGACACTCCGGACATGACGCAATCATGGACGATGCACTTCAACGGCTCCAAGCATGAGGCTGGAGCAGGATCTGGCGTCATACTGACGTCCCCTCAGGGCGGCAAGATGAAATACGTCATTCGGATGAAATTTCGCGCCTCCAACAATGAATCTGAATATGAGGTCTGCATCCATGTCATGCAGATGGCCAAAATCTGCGGCGCAACGTGCCTAGTCATCTACGGTGACTCAAACCTCATCGTATAGTAGACGATGAACGAGGGCGACGCTCACATCGCCAACATGATCACGTATTGTGCACTCTACAACTCACTCGAAGGAGATTTCAACGGCTGCGAGCTTTGACACGTCGAAAGGGAAAGCAATGAAGAAGCCGATAGGCTCGCCAACATTGGCTCCACCTGCGCATGAGTGCCACCAGGCGTGTTCCTCAAACAAATCTATGTACCCTCTATCAAAAGGAAATTCACCAAAGGATCACCCGAAGAAGCACAACACTTGGGGGCTGCGCCACCCGAAGGACAAGAAGGACCCAAAAAGCTTGACACCGAGGCCGAGCTGGTTATCCTGATGCAGGTCATGGCGGTTGAAGAGACGTGGACGCAGCCGTACCATCGGTACCTAATAAACAAAGAACTACCCGATGACCCGACAGATGCCCGGCGCATATATCGCCGGTCCAAGGCCTTCACCATCCACAATGGCGAGTTGTACAAGCGCAGCATTTCGGGTGTGCTCCAAAGGTGCGTCACCATCGGTGATGGAAAAACCATCATCCAAGACATCCACGAGGGCATCTACGGACATCATGCAGGCAGCCGCGCCCTGGTCGCCAAAGCTCTACGAGCTGGATTCTACTGGCCAGCAGCCATGAATGACGCCAAGGACATCATCCAAAGGTGCAACGCCTGCCAGAGGTACGCATACAAACTACACGCACCAGGATCTGAGCTCAGGCCCATACCACTGGCCTGACCCTTTGCCCAATGGGGCCTCGACATGATTGGAAAACTGCCAAAATCCTCGAAAGGAGGCCACGTCTACCTCCTGGTTGCAATCGACAAGTTCACCAAGTGGGTCGAGGCCATGCCCGTCACCAACCAAAGCGGAAAAACCGCCGTCAAGTTTTTCGAGTCCATCGTCCATAGGTTCGGTGTGCCACAAAACATCATCACGGACAATGGCTCAAACTTGATCTCAAGGGAATTCCAAGACTTCTGCGAAGGCCTTGTCATCAACATATCGTACGCCTCCGTGGCGCACCCGCAGACCAACGGACAGGTCGAAAAGGCCAACGGCCTCATAGGCAGCGGCATTAAGAAACGCCTGCTATGCCCACTTGAACGGCTAGCGGGAACCTGGGCAGAGGAGCTACCCTTCGTCCTCTGGAGCTTGCGTACAACGCCGAACAGCTTGACTAGCTTCACACCCTTCTTCATGGTGCATCGAGCCAAAGCCGTATTACCTGCAGAGGTATGCACAAGGCCCCACGGGTCATCTCCTACAGCAAAGCAGAATCAACGACCGCACTTGAAGACGTCATCGACACACTCAACGAAGCACGCGACATCGCCACGGATCGCTCAACGGGCTACCAGCAGAGCCTCCGCAACTACCACAGCCGTCGTCTGCGCCCCAGGTCCTTCGTCGAAGGAGACCTCGTCCTACGACTCAAGCAAGAGCGGCCGAAGAAGCTCGAGTCACCCTGGGAAGGACCCTACATCGTCATCGAAGTCATCCCAGGTGGCGCCTATCGCCTCATGGCCATCGCATCAGGAGTCGAATATTCCAACCCATGGAACATCGCACAACTGCGACGCTTCTACCCCTAGCTACCTCTTTACTTTCAATAAGGCTACTCAGCCAAGGCTACTCAGCCGAACAATGTATCTCCTCGTTACGTTATGAATAAAAGCTAAGTCCCTCGGCCAATATTTCTTTCCCTCACATTACTTTTTGCTATAACATGCTCGGGGGCTACGCCTCACCTCACGACCTCGTTGACTAAGAACAATGCATACAACCTGAGCAGATTACCACGTCAGGCTAACGAAAAGGACATGCACATAACAAATCACAGCGTGCTAATACAAATAAACTTTACAAAGGGCACAACGAGCCCACTCGAATACATACAAATTTTACATCAATCTGTTTTCTTTACAAGACCTACCTATTCTGGAGTATAACACTTGCCCGTTGCTCGAACAGATCAAGGATCTCTTCAGCATACTGCCTCACAGCCGCATAATGCGGGCGCATATCCCAAAGACTACCATCTGGTCGAAGGGGCGGCCCACTAGCCACCACCGCGAGATCGACATCACGGCGATGCAGCCGATCAAGTGAAAGAGCAGCCTTCACCCCAGCAACCAGCTGGTGTCACACCAACTCCCTAACGCGGCCTATGTAGGGTTTCGTAGCATGGAAAACAAAAAATTTCTACCGCATACAAACAAACAAGCCAAGATCTATCTACTAGATTGTAGCAACGAGTCGATGGAATAACTCACCCTCGAAGATTCCAAAGTGTTTAACGAGAGCGGATTCTCGTGGGTGATGTAGTCGTACTCTTCCCGATCTCAAGATCGCGTAGACGATCCTTCCGGCGCTGCGTTCCGGCAGCGCTCCCGCAGTCGGTCACACGTTCGGTACTCGACGAAGACCTTCCTCTCCCTTGTTCCAGCAGGCAGCGGAGGTTGTAGCACTCTCCTTGTGATTCCGGCAGCACAACGGCGTGGTACCGGAAGTTGAGGGGAGATCTCGCAGGGCTTCGCCTTAAGCCGGAGCGAGTATGGTGGAGTATGAGAGAGTCCCTCGACGATCTAGGGTTTAGACACGCCGAGGAGGGGGCTAGGACAGCGGCTAGGGTTTCACCTAGGTGGCGGCGAGTGCCCTAGGGCCGGCGGCGGCTATGGAGGCGGCGACTTGGTACTAGGGTTTGGAGGAGAGGGTCTTGTGTGTCTCTAGGAGGGAGCCCTGCCCCTCCTTATATAGGTGGAGGGGCCGGCCGGACAAGGGGAGGGAGGGGACCCTCCCTCCCCAACTCGGCTTGGTGGTGCGCCGGTGGTGGGGAGGAGGGACTCCTCCCCAACTCGGTTTCCTCCTCCTTTTCCACTTCCTAAAAATAGTCGTTTGACTTTCAAACTAGCCATTTGACTTTTCAAACTAGGATTTGAATAAACCCTCTATTTTGTTCAGCGATGACACTTAGTACATGATGCAATCATACCAACTTGATATAACACATTCATGTACCCTTCCCCTCCGGAGTGCCGGACATTCCAGAACCTTCTAGAACATTCCCGATGAAAACACCGGAACCATTCTCCAACTCCGAAACGGGACTTTCCTTATATGAATCTTATTCTCCGGACCATTCCGGATCTCCTCGTGATATCCCGAATCCTATTCGAGACTCCGAACAACATTCGGTCTCTTACTCATCATTCCATAACTACTCAAACAACGTCGAATCCTTAAGTGTGTCTCCCTACGGTTCGTGAATTATGCGGACATGATCGAGACACTTCTCCGATCAATAACCAATAAAGGAATCTGGAAATTCATATGGCTCCCACATATTTCTACGATTACTTTGCGATCGAATGAACCACTTACATACGATATCAATTTCCCTTTGTCTCACGATAGTTTACTTATCCGAGGTTATGATCGTCGGTATCTCTGCATACCTAGTTCAACCTCGTTACTGATAAGTACTCTTTTCTCGTTCCCGTGATATGTGATCCCTTGTGAGCCAGTCACATGCTTGCAAGCTAATTGGATGACATTTCACCGAGAGGGCCCGGAGTATATCTATCTGTCATATGGATGGACAAATCCCACTCTTGATCCATGTGTTTCAACCAATACTTTCCGAACACTCAATGCCACCTTTATAGCCACCCAGTTACGGTGTGGTGTTTGATGTAATCAAAGCATCCATCCGGTAAAGGTGATATGCATGATCTCATGGTCGAAGGAATTAGATTACTATGTATCAGAAAGCATGTAGCAATTGAACTATTAAAATGACTTGATCTTTATGCTACGCTTATCTATAGGAGTATGTCCACCATATCATTCTCCTAACGATATGATCTTGTTGTTAATAACATCTCAATGTTCATGATAGGGAAACCACAATCATCTATTAACCAACAAGCTAGTATTATATAGAGGCTTTACTAGGGACTTCAAATTAAGTTTACAAATCACACAAGTATTAATGTTTCCTTGTTAATACTATTATAGCATGAATGTAAACATTTATCATAAACACAAAGATATAATAATAACTATATTTATTATTGCCTCTAGGGCATATCTCCAACAGCCTACGTCTCAAAACTTCGACAAAAGACCCCAAAGGGTGGAAGGTGCCTCATCTAGGGGGAACATGATGAACAAGATGGATGCCAGGGAATTCCTCGCCTACTTCAGCACCCGAGAAACCTGGTGCACGCGACCGTGCATCGTCACAAGGACGACGGCCCGATCACGGTCCATCTAGAAGAAGCCACCAGCCTCTAAGTCCTGTTGGGTCAGGCAATTCATCCAAATCGCAACACGCTCCTTCTCTTCCCTCGGAACAAGATTGACACCTACACCAAGCATAGAATAAGATGACATGCAAACAAGGTGCATCCTAAAAGAACAGCAGTTCATGAAGACTCACTTTGCAGTTGCTCGCTCATCTGCCACAACTCCCCCGTCAAAAACTCCTCCCTGGCAGTGGCTCGCTCAGCCTTCGATTTCCACACATCTACGCGGCCTCGAATGCTAAGGAAATCCTTCTCCAGGTTGCGGACATAGTCGCGAAGAAAAGCAAGTTGTGACGCATCATCCAAGGATGGTCGCGGCTCGGGAGTATTCGGAGTGTCCATGGGAACCTCACCCGAAGGACCCTAGAGACAAACAATTCAAGACATGAATATCACAAGTACCTCTGGCAACAGCTCGAAACATAATTTATATACATCAAGGCCACCTCGTGGCATAAGTTGAGTTTGTTCATCAGCAAAAGATTACATGACAAAAGCAAAAGAATAAAATATCCTAGCTACAACACTTGAGCCTAGGCACCCGCATCCGGAGTGGCCTTAGAGCCAGACTGCCTTCTCTTGGCATCCTCCTGCTGCTTCGCCTCATACTCCGCCAGCAGATCAATAAGTTTCGACCCATAATGCTCCTTCTCTTCCCTCCCGAGCCATCTGCAGCCGTCGACATCTGGGAGGTTATATGCGGCAAGTCCAGCTCCGCTCCGGACACCATCACAAACCCCATGGAGGCGTCGATGCCCTTTTCCTTGCGCTTATATGCCGCTGGAGCGTCCTCCTACAGAGCATCCACAAGGGCGTCAACATCCTTAAGAGCAGCGCCCTTGGGGACAACCTCCTTGTAGAAGCGCCAGAGAACTTCCTTGGCCTTCGCCAAGGAGCCAGCAGCAGTGCTGTAGCGATCTTCGACCACTGCGGTGGCATCGTCCAGAGCATCTCCATGCTCCAGCGCACCACGATCAAACGTGATGCCTGAAGCGTCTGAAACAAAGAAGGAAAAAGCACTCGAATAAGAGCAAGAAAAGATTCAGTCGAAAAGGCGCAAACAATCAACAGCAAAAGAAACTTACCAGAGAAGGCTTTAGCTGCAGCCATAAGCCTATCTGCCATCTCCTTCTCATGAGCAGCGGCCGCAGAAACGAGATGCTCCTCGCGATCAGAAGCCTCCTTCTGTAGACGCTCCCTGGCTTCGACAACATCATCAATCTCCTTCTGCATGCGCTCCTTTGCTTCCGCAGCATCCGCAGAGTGGTTGCAAGAAAAAGCTTGATCAGATAGCAACCTACATTACCCAAACAGGTGACAGTAAACAATTCAGGTGAAGACACTTACAAATCAATATCCGACAAGTTGAAGATGAGCATCGCCTTCTCCTTCTTCTTCTTCTTCTTCTTCTTCTTCTTCTTCTTCTTCTTCTTCTTCTTGGCTAGCGGTTGTGGCGCCATCGCTCGAATAGGCACGGAGGAGAAAGGTGCGGATGAGGCACATTCATCCTTGCCATGCTGCTCCAGGAAAGATGGAACCCTTGGAGTTGGCGGATTCGAAGCATCCGAAGACTCGCTTCGGGAGCGCTTTCGGGTCCGCCCTTCGCTCGGCTCGGGGGCTTCCAAGGTTGGAGATTGAGCCGGAGGAAGTTCGGACTCTGAATCCACAACTTCGTTGTCCGGCGCAACCGGAAATTTCTCAGGTAGCGGGGGCATCATCCCAACTATCTTGAGATCCTGCAAACCAAAGACGAAAAAGAACATGATTAGTGACACTAATCATAAGCAAATAAGCACTAGAAAAAAGCGCAACGTGCATAACTCAAGTCTCCACCTGAGGGACCACATTTGCAGCGCTCAAAGGGGCAGTCAAGGACTTCCCCGGGAGGTCCTCATCGGCCTTGTACTTCACCAGAGGCCGAAAGGCTCTATCGATATCACCCTTGGACAACTCCTCGGATGAGACCCTCGTCGGGTCATTGCGGCCAGTATAGAGAAACATCGGATGCGCCCTCGCATGGAGTGGATGCACCCGACGCTTGAGGAAGGTGTGTATGATATCCACACCGTTGGCCTCTTTCTCAGCCACCATCTGGAGTGCCTCTACACGACGGTAGAGCTCCTCCACCTCCGCCACTTCGCCCTCCAAGATGTGATTCTTCCAGGATCTCTTCGGAACGATCTTTTGGAGGAATCAAAAGGAGCGAGGCCAAAATTTTGTCCGTCCAACTTGGTGTCGCGAATGTAAAACCACTTCTTCCGCCAGTACTGGACGGACTCGAACATCGAAAAGGAGAACAAAAGAACAGTAGATCTAATAGGATGGTCCAGCCGCCGATCGGATAGACTCCACCGATGCAGAACTGCCTCTTCATGGAATAAAGCTTCTGAAAAAGGCCAAAGTGCGGCTTGATACCGAGCCAACACTCGCAGAAAGTGATAAAGCAGGCGATATGGATGAGAGAATTGGGAGAGAGAAGATGTAGTTGGATCCCATAAAATAAATGGAGTCCACGAAGAAAATCATGAACAGGAAGAGAAAGACCACGGATGACGAAGGCAAGAAACATGAGCCGAAACCCTTCGAGTGGGCGCGGGATTACCTCATCGCCGGGGAGGATGGTGTCATCCTTGTTCTACGGGATCAAACCTGCACCGCGCAGCTTGCACATATCGGTATCGCGCATCTTCGTGCGCTTCCACCTGTCGTCAGTGGTACGAGCAGCAGCACCACCCTTCTTGCCGCCGGCAGCGGCGCTCGAGCCAGCACCGGTGGCGACCTTCCTCGACTTTCCCATCGTGCGACGTCGAGTGCGACGGTGAGCGTGGAGAAAAGAAGAGGGAAATGAGCGGAGAACTTACAGTGTGTAGGGCGAGAGAGGCAGTGCTCGTGAAAATGGAGGCAATGGCGAAAAGCAAATGGAAAAGGGTAAAACGAAATCACTGTTTACCCACGGTATTAAAGGACAAAGACGACGAACACGATCCATTGATCTAGAAGCCCTAGCGCACAAGCAAGATCCAACCCTACACGTGTCAGCACAGCAATGAACCGTCGCTAGCACGTCGTCCACTATGCATGGAAACCGAGGAGACGCCATAATTCTCGCCACGTTCGCGCGTGACTAGTCAACTTCAAGTCAGGCGGTGGGACCCACGATCGTCCCGGCGCATCATCTGTGTCGTCGTAGAAGGTTGAGGTCACCAATCGTCACCACTAACGTCATCAAGACTAAGCTAGCAACGACTGGAAATTTTCGACTGACAAATAAGTACTCACTTGAATCTATGATTCAAGCAACTACTCGGGGGATACTCCTATGAGGAGCGCTGCCCGCGTACCTGAGACATGATTAAGGTACTGCACCTCTCAACTATCTTCGAGTCCCACGTCGAGTCTACGACTCCACTAAGGACTTGGGGGCTAATCCCATAGGAAGGATTGGTCAAGCATCCGAAAAAATGTGTCCTTTGGACCTTAAGCTAAAAATAACTTAATTAAAGTCTCTGCTCGAGTCTACGACTCAAACACACACTCGGGGGATACTCCCATAGGGAGCGCTGGCCGCGCACCCTACGAATTCTTCGACTGCGATCCTTTGGATCCAACAGGACAAAATCTTTCTCGCAACTTTGGCCAAACCAACGCTAAGTAAGAAGCATTCTCCTTGGCCACCCGAAACACCTCCGCGGTGATAAAATTTTAGATGTTGTGTCTGCGATGCAAGGATAAGACCTACAGATATCATCTGATGGCCTGATAACGCACCTGACTACGCACTGCCAGTGAAATACCGTGTCAACAGGCACGACGAAAAATCCTGACGGACGCATTGGGTACATCACTTGAAAACCACTGGGATTCGACTCCTATAAGACCTCAATGGCCTAAGTCGAATTACGCCAACATCCGTTCTAGATTCGAGTATGGGGACTCGAGTCTGAGGAAGGTCGTGTTGTTTTGTCCTATGACAGTTAACTGGCTCTGATCCGTCAGGAGAGTCAGGCACATGCATCAACAATCCCTATGAACTAAAACATTTTTTCTTTAAAATAACAGGCTTAACTGAACACTCGGGGGCTACTGACATGGTTATATCCCACGGGTACACAACATTGGCATACCTAGTCCAGCCCAAGGAAGGCCCACGACAAGATACACGGCCTATGGAGATTTCGGGTCGCCCGAGCCCATGACACCTTCGGATCCTTGGAGAACAAGACTAGAGTAGATAGAATTTCTAAAGGAACAAACCCTAATCTATAACCGACTCGACATACGCCCGAGACCTGCCTATCTATATAAAGGATAGGAGGGCACAGTGAGGAGGGCCTCAATACTCACCTTATACGCACCACACGCCAGATTGCATTTGCGCACCCCTGTAACCTTCGGTTCCACCGTAATCAAGAGCAGACAAGCAGGAGTAGGGTTTTCCCTCCGGGGGCTATTGGCTGTGCTTGGTGCACTTCGTTGGAAACCCCAAGAGCAAGGTGTGATGAGCACAACAGCAAATTTTCCCTCAGAAAGAAACCGAGGTTATCGAACCAGTAGGAGGAAGGAAACATCCCAAAGGTGTTGCAAGCAACGTGGAAACCTGCACAACACAAACTCAAGACTTTCCCCCAACGAATCAGTGAGGTTCTCAAGCTCACTGGTTTGCTATAACAAAGGATTAAACGTATGGTGTGGAAGGTGATGGTGGTTTGCAGCAAGTAAATAGTAACAGTGGAAGATGTATCAATGGTAAAGATTGGACCGGGGTCCATAGTTCACTAGAGGTGCTCTCCTTAGATAAACAACATGGCATGAAAGGTAAACAAATTACAGCAGAGCAATTGATAGGAACTGAGCAAGGCATAACAATGCAATACTATCAGATTCGATTGGGCAATGCAACAAGATACATAGACTGCCATCCAACTGCATCTATGACTATAAGTCCACCTTTGGGTTATCATCCGAACCCCCTCTAGTATTAAGTTGCAAGCAACAGACAAATACTTTAAGCAAAGTGTGTAAGGTAAACAATCCATGAACAAGAGACCGTTGTTTTCTCCCTAGTGGCAACAACACATCTACAACCAAAGACATTTCTGTCACTTCCCTTGGAACCTAGAGGCATGAACCCACTATCGAGCATAAATACCCCTTTTGGAGTCACTAGAAACTACTCGGCCAAGATAGCTACTAACAACGGAGAGCATGCAAGATCACAAACAACACAGACATGATAGAATCATAAGACAAAACCATTAATCAATCTGACAAAGTAATCTCAATATCCATCGGATCCCTGCAAACACAACATGCATGATTACAAATAGATTAGATCTTGATCATGAATGGAGCTCACAAGATCTATACATCAAAGCACAAGGAGGAGATACAACCATCTAGATACTACATGGACCCATAGTCCAAGGTGGAACTACTCACGCATCATACCAGAGAAGAAGGCCTCTGGGATGATTTCCCCTCCGGCAGGGTGCCGGGAAGAACTTTAGATCCCCCCGATCTAGGGACGATGGTGGCAACGGCTACAGAAAGTTTCGTGGAGTTTTGATCAAGTGCCTAGGTTTTCTGCATCGGGGGCTTCTTATAGGCGAAGAGGCGATCAAAGTAGATACTAAACAAGCATGGCACATCAAACATTATAGATATGTTTCCAACGTATCAAGCATCCCCAAGCTTAACTCGTGATCGTCCTCGAGTAGGTAAGTGATAAAAGAATAATTTTTGAGGTGACATGCACCTTCACAATAAAGATCAAACCATTTGCAAGCATTGAAAGTTGGGATCAAAGAACTTTAAACATGTGCATGAAAGATGGAGTTCTAACAATAAGACAAAGTAACTATGCATGCAACATGAAAGGCAACAAACAAAGTTCATGAATAACATGCATTGAAAAACGTTTGTTTGTTTCACATACAGAAAACATGGAATAGTGGAAATCATCTTATCCCTCATAGAGTAGCAAATAGATGCATAGGACACCTTCAAAGTTCACAAGGGTGACTAGAAACAAATAGCACAAGAACAAGTAACATCACAATATGCATCAATCAATAAGTTTTGGGACACTGCACATAAAACTAAGAATGGAAACTATGCTCTCTTAATGGTGCCTAAAGGTAGAAGGTGGAGACTCAATAATAGTGGAAGAAAGACTCTTCATAAGGGAAACAAGGATTTCAAGTTTCAAAAAGAGCTTCCAAAACTTAAGGTACTTGTTAGCTTTCAGCCCTCATTGCCCCTATCATATGCATATTGAAGTTATTAAGGTTAAAGTGAACAAACTATGGAGTATATGCTTGACAAAGTATAAGTTGGCAATCTCAAGTCCCTTGAATACGAGGGCCACACCTCATGCTACTCAACTTCAGTCACCTGTAAGTTCTTGTCATTGTAACTACATGTGTATCATAGAGAACCGCCAACGGGGTACTCCTTGCACATGGTACAGGAGCTATCCCATAACCAAAATGACAAGGCAAGCAAACAATAAGCATCTTAGCGATATTTTTATTTACTATGTGCATAGATTTTTATTGAGGATGCTTCATAGATAGCTCACTATGGTGATGTTGCAAGTTTCCACCATGATTAGGCATGGCTTAGGCTAGCGGCCCAGGCGTTTCTCTAATATAAAATACATACTCCATGGACTTACAAGTTCCCTCTTTATTTCACACTGGTGACATCCATAGACAAAAGAGCATGATATCAACTGAGTACAAAGTACAAGCGCAATGTTGAAAACGTTCCTCGTGATAGTATGGTTCTGCTAATTCCAACGTATAAGTGCAAGCATATACAACATAGCCGACACAATGGTTCAAGTTCATTAGGGACAAATAATATAAAGTGTGCCATCAAGTTTGTGAGGGCTTTAATCACTAAGTTTTTACATATCAAAATAGTTTTTAATTGAAAGATAGCTGAAAACAAGAATATACTTGGAATGGTGTAACACACCATGCATAGGAGTTTATAGTGGACACTTTGGAATAACTTGGTTTCTTGGGAGTTAGAAGCATGAGTACAGATTACTCATACAAGTGGAGGCTAGCAAAAGACTGGGAGCAACCAACTACGAGAGTAATAATGGCCATAATCATGCAGAGCGATAAAACATTACTAATCAAAGCATAGAGTGGTACTACAAGTCAAGGACTAAGTGATCATAGAGTCTAAGGTGACTTGTCATAGTCATAACATGGTGTGAGCATGTGCCAAGTCAACCCAAACAAAGCATCAAAGGAGAATATCGTAATACTATGCTTTTGTATGCTAAAACAACGCATATTTTCTTCAAGGCACACTAAGTAATCCCAATTGTTTGGAACAAGATATGCTATAGCAATAATAACTAAGCATAATGTCAAAACAACACCTAGCATGTCATGCTAAATTCTAAGTCACAATCAATGCAAGCTCCTCTTGCACTTTCAAGTAGGAACTTCCTACTCCTTTCCAACACCAATCGACTTATTTGAAACAACACGGCGAGAACGGGGGTCCAAACTACTTTATTCAAGCAAAATAAACAAACTAATCAAAGCAAACAAAAACTAAGACGCCCCAAGAACAACACAACTGTGCATGAAACGAAAACGAAGTGTCTAGACAGACCTGGGCTTTTTATTGATGAAGAAGGGGATACCTTGGGCATCCCCAAGCTTTGATGCTTGTACTTCTTGGATATTTCTTGGGGTGACACCAGGGTGGCATCCCCAAGATTGAGATTTTGTCCATTCTTCATCTCATTACATCATTCTCTCTCTACACCTAAAATTTTCCTTCATACAAAACTTCACACAATCTTCATTAGCAACATTAGTATATTCAAAAGATAATAGACCTTTACGAAAAGCTTTGGAATAGAAAAAAATTTCACTAAAAACACAAGCTACTGTAGAAAATCCTTCAAAAATCTCAATTCCCCAAAAGAGAACTCAAAAAGGAGTCAATAAGAAGCAAATGCAAATAATTGCAGAAATCTGTAAAAACAGACCAGTAGGTAGAAACCTATTTTTTCGAAAATCTTCTATTGCTCAAATCAAAAAGTGTTGAACTAACGAAAGTTATCTAACATACTGGGAGATTTATTCGTAAATTTTCAGGTCAATCTGACTTACATAGACTCCTCAAGAATTTTTATGGTGGAGGACAGAAATCTGTTTCAGGGACAGCAACTCCCCAAATCTTACTTCCTCTCATTAGAGGTCATTCTTGGCACAAAAACAAACAAAAAGGATAAGTAGAGGTCATTACTGAAGTAATAACTTCCAAGACTCAAGGAAACTCTTGGCTTATCTCCCAACAAGTACTTTCTTTAACGCCTTTAAGTTAGGCACAAGAAGCAAGAAGAATCAAGTATTTTCAAATGAGGAAGCATTAACATCAAACCTTGCTTTCAAAGGAGGAGCAAAAAGCAACTTCTCTCTCCTCATAGGGAAGTGTTCAATACCTTTATTGAATGGAAATTGATATTTAATGGTGCCTTCTTTCATATCAATGATGGCACCAATAGTCCTAAGAAAAGGTTTTCCCAAAGTAATAGGACAAGAAGCATTGTATTCAACATCCAAAACATAGAAATCAACAAGGACATAAACAGTGTTAACCATAATGAGAACATCATTTATACTCCCCATGAGTTTCTTCTTAGCATTATCATTAAGTGGGACATCCAAATAACAACCTTCCAAAGGTGGAAAATCAAGCATTTCATAAATCTTCCTAGGCATAATAGAGACACTAGAACCAAGATCACATGAAGCTTTGAGATCAAAGTCATTCACTTGCATATTAATAATGGGTTCCCAACTATCTTCTACTTTCCTAGGAATAGAAGCTTTATGTTTTAGCTTCTCTTCCTTAATCTCAACAAGAGCGTCTGTTATGTGTTTGGTGAAAGCAACATGCATATCACTAGCATCAGGACTTCTAGCAAGATTTTTTAGGAACATAATCACTTCAGAAATATTGCAACCATCTATATCAAAATCAAACTTAGCATCACTAGTAGTATACTCATTAGGCTTAGGCATTGTAGGAGGAGGAATAGGGACTTCTTGTGGTTTAGTGGTATCCATTCTAGTGATTGTGTACACACTATTGTTTCTATCAATTTCAGCTTCCCTTTCCCACTTAGCATGAAGTTGAGCTAACAGTCTAACATTTTCATCAATAGTAACTTGTATGGCATGAGTGGCAGCAAAGGTACTTTCCATGGTTTCAGGTTTAGCATCCATTTTATTAATCAAAGAGGACTGTGCTTCAGACAAAGAGGATATATTTTTCTCAACATTAAAAAGCTTTTCCTCTATAGCCTTATTGAAAGTGGTTTGTTTACTAATAAAGTCTTTGAGCGTGACTTCAAGTTCAGAGGGGGCACTTCTAGCATTGTTCTAAGAGTTTCCATAGGAATTGCCATTATAAGGAGGATAAGGCATATAGTTGTTACCACCAAAATTACTCCTATAAGCATTGTTGTTGAAATTGTTGTTTCTAATGAAGTTCACATCCACTTTCTCTTCTTGAGAAACCAAAGAGGCTAAGGGAACATGATTAGGATCTAAAGGAGCTTTCCCATTAACAAGCATAGCCATAATAACATCAATCTTATCACTCAAAGAGGAGGTTTCTTCAACAGAATTTACCTTCTTACCATGTAGAGCTCTTTCAGTGTGCCATTTAGAGTATTTAACCATCATATTATCAAGGAGTCTGGTTGAAGCACCCAAAGTGATGCCCATAAAGGTGCCTCCAGTAGCTGAATCCAACAGGTTTCTTGAAGAGAAGTTCAAACCTGCCTAAAAAGTCTAGATAATCATCCAAGCAGTGAGTCCATGAGTGGGATAATTCTTAACCAAAGATTTCATTCTTTCCCAAGCTTGAGCAACATGTTCATTATCAAGTTGTTTAAATTTCATAATGTCACTTCTCATAGATATAATCTTAGCAGGAGGATAGTACTTTTCAATAAAAGCATCTTTGCACTTAGTCCAAGAATCAATACTATTTCTAGGCAAAGATAGCAACCATTCTTTAGCTTTTCCTCTCAAGGAGAAAGGAAGAAGCTTGAGCTTAATAATATCTCCATCTACATCCTTATACTTTTGCATCTCACAAAGTTCAACAAAGCTATTAAGATGGGCAACATCATCATTAGAACTAGCACCATAAAATTGCTCTCTCATCACAAGATTCAACAAAGCAGGCTTAATTTCATAAAGGGTAGCATCAGGAGTAGGTGGAGCAATATGAGTGCTAAGAAAATCATTGTTGTTGGTGCTAGTGAAGTCACACAACTTGGTGTTCTCAGCAGAGTTGATTTTGGAAAAAGGTGGGCAAGCCAAAAACAGTAGCAGCACCTAGAGCAGGAACTAATTTTTGTCTGTTTTTGAATAAAGAAAGCAAACCAAACTAAACTATTTTTTTTTTTTGAGTTTTTGAAAAGAGGCAAACAAAACCAAGCAAAAGAAACTAAGCAAAGTAAAAACAAAGTAAAGAGAAAGGAAGTGGAGGAGTCCCCTTGTGAAGACGTCCTTAGCCTCCCCGGCAACGGCGCCGGAAAAGTCTTGTTGGCTGTGCTTGGTGCACTTCGTTGGAAACCCCAAGAGCAAGGTGTGATGAGCACAGCAGCAAGTTTTCCCTCAGTAAGAAACTGAGGTTATCGAACCAATAGGAGGAAGGAAATGTCCCAAAGGTGTTGAAAGCAACGTGGAAACCTTCACAACACAAACTCAAGACTTTTCCCCAACGAATCAGTGAGGTTTTCAAGCTCACCGGTTTGCTGTAACAAAGGATTAAACGTATGGTGTGGAAGGTGATGGTGGTTTGCAGCAAGTAAACAGTAACAGTGGAAGATGTATCAATGGTAAAGATTGGACCGGGGTCCATAGTTCACTAGAGGTGCTCTCCTTAGATAAACAACATGGCATAAAGGGTAAACAAATTATAGCAGGGCAATTGACAGGAACTAAGCAAGGCATAACAATGCAATACTAGACAAAAAGATCCTATGAGATTCGATTGGGCAATACAACAAGATACATAGACCTCCATCCAACTACATCTATGGCTAGAAGTCCACCTTTGGGTTATCATCCAAACCCCCTCCAGTATTAAGTTGCAAGCAACAGACAACTACTTTAAGCAAAGTGTGTAAGGTAAACAATCCACTTGTTCCATGAACAAGAGACCGCTGTTTTCTCCCTAGTGGCAACATCACATCTACAACCGAAGAGATTTCTGTCACTTCCCTTGGAAACTAGAGGTATGAACCCACTATCGAGCATAAATACCTCCTCTTGGAGTCACTAGCAACTACTCGGCCAAGATAGCTACTAACAACGGAGAGCATGCAAGATCACAAACAACATAGACATGATAGAATCATAAGACAAAATCATTAATCAATCTGACAAAGTAATCTCAATATCCATCGGATCCCCGCAAACACAACATGCATGATTACAAATAGATTAGATCTTGATCATGAACGGAGCTCACGAGATCTATACATGAAAGCACAAGGAGGAGATACAACCATCTAGCTACTACATGGACCCATAGTCCAACGTGGAACTACTCACGCATCAATACCGGAGAAGAAGGCCTCCGGGATGATTTCCCCTTCGGCAGGGTGTCGGGAAGAACTTCAGATCCCCCTGATCTAGGGACGATGGTGGCAGCGGCTATAGACGGTTTCATGGAGTTTTGATCGGGTGCCTAGGGTTACTGCATCGGGGGCTTCTTATAGGCGAAGTGGCGAGACAGGGGGTGCCCCGGGGGCCCACACCCTGCCTAGGCGCGGGCCAGGCTTGGCCGCGCCTAGGGGGTGTGGCCATCCCGTGGCGCCCCTCCGTCTCGTCTTCTGGATTCGTGTCACCCACGGTAAAATATTGACTTTGGCTTTTGTCCCGTCCAATTCCGAGAATATTGTTTTTGTGCCTTCTGGAACCAAAAACAGAAGAAAACAGGTAACTAGCACTGTGGCAACTTGTTAATAGGTTAGTTCCAGAAAAGATATAAAAACACCTCAAAGCGTAGAAAAATCAAAGCAAAGTAGATACTAATTAAGCATGGACCATCAAAAATTATAGATACGTTTTTGACGTATCAGGGGCCTGAACCTGGGTAAAACTTCGTGGCCCCGTGTTGCTTGTCTATTAACCGTTCCGCGATATCCAGCATCCCCATCTTATCCAAAACCCAAGTCCATAACAATGGTCATTGACGAGATCGAACCTCGTCAACGGCGTCAGAAAATAGCTTGATGTCTATGCACTTCTATTCTTGTAGACAGTTGTTGGGCCTCCAAGTGCAGAGGTTTGTAGAACAGCAGCAAGTTTCCCTTAAGTGGATTACCCAAGGTTTATCGAACTCAGGGAGAAAGTGGTCAAAGGTATCCCTCTCAAGCAACCCTTCAATCAAGATACAAGAAGTCTCTTGTGTCCCCAACACACCCAATACACTTGTCAGGTGTATAGGTGCACTAGTTCGGCGAAGAGATAGTGAAATACAAGTGGTATGGATGACTATAAGACAACGGTGCCAGAAAAGAGCTTGACGGGAGGAAGAGGCTAAAGGCAATCTGAAATAAAGATGGAAGCAAGCAAACATGAAACAAATCTAGTTGCAAACGGTGTTTCAATGCTTAGAAACAAGGCCTAGGGATCATACTTTTACTAGTGAACACTCTCATATAAATATCTTCTCTCCATGATACTACTCTGAACTACTTCCGGTTGGATAACTCTAATCCATGGTAGGGCTACAAAAGCACTCCTTAAAGTTTGCAATCCCCATATAGATAACCCCACACTGTCACCTTGAGCGCTAGATGGTTCCTTCAAACACCACAATTTCATAGAGACAACTAACTCAAAATATAACTCATGACAAGTATTTATGTAATCTATAGCCTAAGTGCCACACGGTGTGCACGCTGTCACTTTCACACACGTGGGGAGAGCCGGAGATTGATTAAAGCACTTGAGTAGCAAAGTAGATCTACTTGATTACAAAGCTCATGACCACAATAAGATCACACATAGAGAGATGAACACATAGCTACCGGTAGAGCCCTTAACCTCGAGGAAGAACTACTCCCTCCTTATCATGGAAATTAGCAACGGCGATGGAGATGGTGGTAGAGATTGATGGAGATGAATCCAGGGGCACTTCCCCATCCCGACAGGGTGCCAGAACAAAGACTTATGTCCCCTGAATCTCCCCTTCCGTGGCGGCGGCTGCAGAACTTTTCATGGATGGAGGCTGACTCATCTAGGGTTTTCTCATAAGGGACTTTATATTGGTGGAAGGGCAAGGTCGATGGAGGCCCAAGGGGCCCACATGTAGGGTTTCGTAGCATGGAAAACAAAAAATTTCTATCGCATAGAAACAAACAAGCCAAGATCTATCTACTAGATTGTAGCAACGAGTCGATGGAATAACTTACCCTCGAAGATTCCAAAGTGTTTAACGAGAGCGGATTCTCGTGGGTGATGTAGTCGTACTCTTTCCGATCTCAAGATCGCGTAGACGATCCTTCCAGCGCTGCGTTCCGGCAGAGCTCCCGCAGTCGGTCACACGTTCGGTACTCGACGAAGACCTTCCTCTCCCTTGTTCCAGCAGGCAGCGGAGGTTGTAGCACTCTCCTCGTGATTCCGGCAGCACAACGGCGTGGTACCGGAAGTAGAGGGGAGATCTCGCAGGGCTTCGCCTTAAGCCGGAGCGAGTATGGTGGAGTATGAGAGAGCTCCTCGGCGATCTAGGGTTTAGACACACCAAGGAGGAGGTGCTAGAGCCGGTGGCTAGGGTTCCGGGGACCCCAAGTCGGCGGCTAGGGCAAAACCCTAGGAGGGCGGCGGCGGCTATGGTAGGCTGCAGCTTCTAGGGTTTGAGGTGAGGGACTTGTGTGTTCTAGGAGGGGTCCCTGCCCCTCCTTATATAGGTGGAGGGGGCCGGCGACCAAGGGGAGGGAGAGGAGTCCCTCCCCAACTCGTCTTGGAGGGTTGCCGCCGGTTGGAGGAGGGAACTCCTCCCCAACTCGGATTCCCCCTTTCCTCCTCTTTTCCACTTTCCAAATTTAGCTATTTGACTTTTCAATTTAGCTATTTGACTTTTTCAAACTAGGATTCAATTTAATCCTTTATTTTGGAACAGCGAGGACACTTAGTACATGATGCAATCATACCAACTTGATACAACACATTCATGTACCTTTCCCCTCCGGAGTGCCGGACATTCCGGAACATTCTAGAACATTCCCGATGAAAACAACGGAATCATTTCCGAACTCCGAAACAGGACTTTCTTTATATGAATCTTATTCTCCGGACCATTCCGGATCACCTCGTGATATCCCGGATCCCATCCGAGACTCCGAACAACATTCGGTCTCTTTCTCATAATACCATAACTACTCAAACAACGTCGAATCCTTAAGTGTGTCTCCCTACGGTTCGTGAATTATGCGGACATGATCGAGACACTTCTCCGAACAATAACAAATAGAGGAATCTGGAAATTCATATGGCTCCCACATATTTCTACGATTACTTTGCGATCGAATGAACCACTTACATGCGATACCAATTTCCCTTTGCCTCACGATAGTTTACTTATCCGAGGTTATGATCGTCGGTATCTCTGCATACCTAGTTCAACCTCGTTACCGATAAGTACTCTTTTCTCGTTCCCGTGATATGTGATCTCTTGTGAGCCAGTCACATGCTTGCAAGCTAATTGGATGACATTCCACCGAGAGGGCCCAGAGTATATCTATCCGTCATATGGATGGACAAATCCCACTCTTGATCCATGTGTCTCAACCAATACTTTCCGAACACTCAATGCCACCTTTATAGACACCCAGTTACGGTGTGGTGTTTGATGTCATCAAAGCATCCATCCGGTAAAGGTGATATGCATGATCTCATGGTCGAAGGAATTAGGTTACTATGTATCAGAAAGCATATAGCAATTGAACTATTGAAATGACTTCATCTTTATGCTACGCTTATCTATAGGAGTATGTCCATCATATCATTCTCCTAACTATATGATCTTGTTGTTGATAACATCTCAATGTTGATGATAGGGAAACCACAATAATTTATCAACCAACAAGCTAGTGATGTATAGAGGCTATACTAGGGACTTCAAATTAAGTTTACAAATCACACAAGTATCAATGTTTCCTTGTTAATACTATTATAGCATGAATGTAAACATTTATCATAAACACAAAGATATAATAATAACTACATTTATTATTGCCTCTAGGGCATATCTCCAACAGTCTCCCACTTGCACTAGAGTCAACTAATCTAGATTACATGGTAATATACCGAACACCCATGGCAGTTTGATGTTGGCCATGTTTTGCCCTCGGGAGAGGTTTAGTCAACGGATCCGCCACATTTAGATCTGTGTGTACTTTGCAAATCTTTATATCCCCATCTTGGATATGTTCTCGAATAGCGTGAAAACGTAGCTTGATGTGCTTCAGCTTCTTGTGTGACCTTGGTTCTTGCGCATTGGCTATGGCTCCCATGTTATCACAGTAGATAGACATTGGGTCCAGCGCACTAGGAACCACACCCAGCTCTGTAATGAACTCTTTCATCCATATCGCTTCTTGTGAAGCCTCCGAAGCAGCCATGTATTCCGATTCAGTTGAAGATCTCGCCACAACGCTTTGCTTTGCACTCCTCCAGCTAACTGTTGCACCATTCAAAATAAATACGTATCCAGATTGTGATTTAGAATCATCCGGATCGGTGTTCCAACTAGCATCGGTGTAACCATTAACAACGAGTTGTTCATCACCTCCATAAGAAAGAACCATATCCTTAGTTATTCTCAAGTACTTAAGGATGTTTTTGACCACTGTCCAATGATCCACTCCTGGATCACTTTGATATCTGCTAGTCAAACTAACAGCATATGCAATGTCGGGTCTAGTACATAGCATGGCATACATTAGAGATCCTATGGCTGAGGCATAGGGAGTCTTACTCATCCTTTCTCTATCTTCTGCCGATGTCAGACTTTGAGTTTTACTCAAGGTCGTATTGGGCAACATGGGCAAGAACCCTTTCTTGCTATCTTCCATTCCAAATCTCTTTAGAACTTTGTCCAAATATGTACTCTGTGACAATGATATTTGGCGTTTCGATCTATCTCTATAAATCTTTATGCCTAATATGTAAGCTGCTTCACCAAGATCCTTCATTGAAAAACTATTATTCAAATATTCCTTGACACTATTAAGAAGGTCTACATCATTCCCAATCAACAATATGTCATCTACATATAGTATTAAGAATGCTACAGAGCTCCCACTCACTTTCTTGTAAATACAAGCTTCTCCATAAGTTTGTATAAAACCAAAACTTTTGATCACCTTATCAAAACGTTGATTCCAACTTCGGGATGCTTGCTTCAATCCATAGATGGATCGTTGAAGTTTGCATACCTTGTTAGCATCTTTAGGATCAACAAAACCTTTGGGTTGCATCATATACAACTCTTCATCAATGTCTCCATTGAGGAATGCTGTTTTGACATCCATCTGCCATATCTCATAATCATAATATGCAGCGATTGCTAACATAATCCTCACAGACTTTAGCTTCGCTACTGGTGATCGTAGTCAACTCCTTGAATTTGTCGAAACCCTTTTGCGACAAGTCGAGCTTTATAGACAGTAACATTACCATCACCATCTGTTTTCTTCTTGAGAATCCATTTGTTCTCGACAGCCTTTCGGCCATCCGGTAAGTCCACCAAAGTCCATACTTGGTTTTCGTACATGGATCCAATCTCGGATTTCATGGCTTCTTGCCATTTATTGGAATCTGGGCTCATCATCGCTTCCTCATATGTCTCAGGGTCATCGGTGTTGTCCACCAACATGACACTCATAACGGGATCATACCAATCTGGAGTGGTACGAGTTCTCGTTGACCTCCGAGGCTCTGTAGCAACTTCAACCGAAGTTTCATGATCACCATCATTAGCTTCCTCTCTAATTGGTGCAGGCACCACAGGAACTTCTTCCGGTGCTGCGCTACTCGCAATTTCGAGAGAAGGTTCGACAACCTCGTCGAGTTCTACTTTCCTTCCAGTCACTTCTTTCGAGAGAAATTCCTTCTCTAGAAAGGATCCATTCTTGGCAACGAAGATTTTGCCTTCGGATCTATGATAGAAGGTATACCCAATAGTTTCCTTCGGGTATCCTATGAAGACGCATTTTTCCGCTTTGGGTTCAAGCTTGTCCGGCTGTAACTTCTTTACATAGGCTTCGCATCCCCAAACTTTAAGGAACGACAATTTAGGTTTCTTCCCAAACCATAATTCATACGGTGTCGTTTCAACGGATTTAGACGGTGCCCTATTTAAAGTGAATGCGGCTGTTTCTAATGCATAACCCCAAAATGATAGCGGTAAATCTGTAAGTGACATCATAGAACGAACCATATCTAAGAGAGTTCGATTACGACGTTCGGACACACCATTACGATGTGGTGTTCCCGGCGGTGTCAACTGTGAAAGTATTCCGCATTTCTTCAAATGCTCGCCAAACTCGTAACTTAGATATTCACCTCCACGATCAGAACGTAAAAATTTAATCTTCTTGTTACGTTGATTCTCTACCTCACTTTGAAATTCCTTAAACTTCTCGAAAGTTTCGGACTTATGTTTCATGAAATAGATATACCCATATCTACTCAAGTCATCCGTGAAGGTAAGAACATAACGATAACCACCGCGTGATGCTACACTCATTGGACCACACACATCGGTATGTATGATTTCCAATAAGTCCGTAGCTCGCTCCATCATACCAGAAAATGGAGTCTTAGTCATTTTACCCATCAGACATGCTTCGCATCTATCAAGTGATTCAAAATCAAGTGATTCAAGAAGTCCATCGGAATGGAGTTTCTTCATACGCTTCACTCCAATGTGACCAAGACGAAAGTGACACATATAGGTCGAGTTATCGCTTGATTTCAACCGTTTAGCCTCAATGTTGTTGATATGTGTATTTCCACTATCGAGATTCAATAAGAATAGACCATCTATCAAAGGTGCATGTGCATAAAATATATTACTCATATAAATCGAACAACCATTATTCTCGGACTTAAACAAGTAACCGTCTCGCAATAAACAAGATCCCGATATAATGTTCATGCTCAACGCAGGCACCAAATAACAATTATTTAAGTATAAAACTAATCCCGATGGTAGATGAAGGGGTAGCGTGCCGACCGCGATCACATCAACCTTTGATCCGTTTCCTACGCGCATCGTCACCTCGTTCTTCGCTAGCTTCCGTTTATTCTGCAGCACCTGTTTCGAGTTACAAATATGAGCAACCGAACCAGTATCAAATACCCAGGCACTACTACGAGTACTAGTGAGATACACATCAATAACATGTATATCAGATATACCTTTCTTCTTGATGTTGCCGTTCTTCAAATCCGCCAAGTACTTTGGGCAATTCCGCTTCCAGTGACCTTCTCCCTTGCACTAAAAGCACTCAGTATCAGGCTTAGGTCCAGCCTTGGTCTTCTTCGCCGGTATGGTAACTTTCTTACCACCCTTCTTGAAGTGTCCCTTCTGCTTAGACTTGCCTTTCTTGAATTTGGTGGTCTTATTGACCAACAACACTTGGTGCTCTTTCTTGATCTCCACTTCTGCAGACTTCAACATAGCAAACAGTTCTGGCAACTGCTTGTTCATGTTCTGCATGTTGTAGTTCATCACAAAGTTCTTGTAACTTGGTGGTAGTGATTGGAGGACACGGTAAATCCCCAAAGCATTAGGAATCACTATACCCAAGCTTTGAAGTTTGTTTGCGTGCCCAGACATCTTAAGCACATGCTCACTGACGGAGCTGCCCTCTTCCATCTTGCAGTTGAAGAACTTTTCAGAAGCCTCATAACTTTCAATTGCCGCATGAGTCTCAAAGATCAATTTGAGATCCTCGAAAATATCATATGGGTTTGAATTCTCAAACCTTTTCTGAAGCTCCGATTCCAAACCATACAAGATAGCACACTGAACTATGGAGTACTGATTCTTCCGAGCGAGGTAAACATTCTTTACTTCATCGGAAGCATCAGCTGCAGGTGGGTCACCCAGCGGTGCATCCAGCACATAGGTCAAATTACCAGCTGTGAGGACAAACCTCAAATTGCGGAACCAATCCGCGAAGTTGCTTCCATTGTTTTCAACTTTTCTTTCTCTAGGAACGCATTAAAATTGATGGTAGGGGCTGCCATTGATCTACAACATATTTGCAATAGTTTAGACTAAGTTTATGACAAATTGAGTTCAGATTAATAATAAAGTTAATCTAGGTGAACTCCCACTCAAAACAACATCCCTCACATTGTTTTAGTGATCACACGAACCAAATCCACTACATCAACACCGATCATCACGAGAGTTGATATAGTTTCAATGGCGAACAATCGTCATGTTCATCATATCTACTATATGATTCATGCTTTACCTTTCGGTGATCCGTGTTCCGAGACCATGTCTGTACATGCTAGGCTCGTCAAGATCAAACCTTAGTTTCCGCATGAGCAAATCTGGCTTGCTCACGTTGTATACACTTGCGGAATCTAACACACCCGATCATCACGTGGTGCTTCGAAACAACAAGCTTTAGCAACGATGCTAACTAAGGGTGAACACTTTATGACTTGAAATTCATGTGCATGAGGGATCATATTATAATGCTACCGTCGTCTACTAAGCAATACAAGATGCATAAAGGATTAACATCACATGCAATTCATAATATGTGATATGATATGGCCTTTCTTCTTTGTGCTTCCGATCTCCATCTTCAAGCACGAACATGATCTCCATCATCACCGGCATTGCATCAAGGTCAATGACGCTTCTCCATGGTTGTCGTCCACCGGCTTCAACTATTACAACTACTTTGAATAGACATGCGGGTCTTAACATAAATTAAAGACAACCATATGGCTCCTGCCGGTTGCCAACTTACAATAAGGAACATTGCATACATCAAATATAATCACAACCATGGCCATATCACATCACTGCACACCCCTGCAAAACAAAGTTAGACGCCTCTACTTTCTTTGCATGTTTTACGTGGCTTGGGGCTTTCTATAAGTGTCGTTCTAACTTACGAACATGAACCATAACATTGATACTAGTATTGTTAATCACCCGTTGTAAATTGGATCTTAACTATGCTAGGAGAAACAGGCACCCGCAAAGCCACTTATGCAATACAAGTTGCATGTCGAGCGTGGAGCAAGTCTCATGAACGATGTCATGTAAGGTTAGCCAGGGCCGCTTCATCCCAACATACCGCAAGATGCAAAGTACGCAAGAAGCAATCGACAGTAAAAGCATCAACGCCCACAATGACCATTGTGTTCTACTCGTGCAACAGATCTACATATAGACACGGCTCTGATACCACTGTAGGGTTTCGTAGCATGGAAAACAAAAATGTTCTATCGCATACAAACAAACAAGCCAAGATCTATCTACTAGATTGTAGCAACGAGTCGATGGAATAACTTACCCTCGAAGATTCCAAAGTGTTTAACGAGAGCGGATTCTCGTGGGTGATGTAGTCGTACTCTTCCCGATCTCAAGATCGCGTAGACGATCCTTCCAGCGCTGCGTTCCGGCAGCGCTCCCGCAGTCGGTCACACGTTTGGTACTCGACGAAGACCTTCCTCTCCCTTGTTCCAGCAGGCAGCGGAGGTTGTAGCACTCTCCTCGCGATTCCGGCAGCACAACGGCGTGGTACCGGAAGTAGAGGGGAGATCTCGCAGGGCTTCGCCTTAAGCCGGAGCGAGTATGGTGGAGTATGAGAGAGCTCCTCGGCGATCTAGGGTTTAGACACACCAAGGAGGAGTTGCTAGAGCCGGCGGCTAGGGTTCCGGGGACCCCAAGTCGGCGGCTAGGGCAAAACCCTAGGAGGGCGGCGGCTATGGTGGGCTGTAGCTTCTAGGGTTTGAGGTGAGGGACTTGTGTGTGCTAGGAGGGGTCCCTGCCCCTCCTTATATAGGTGGAGGGGGCCGGCGGCCAAGGGGAGGGAGAGGAGTCCCTCCCCAACTCGGCTTGGAGGGTTTCCGCCGGTTGGAGGAGGGAACTCCTCCCCAACTCGGATTCCCCCTTTCCTCCTCTTTTCCACTTTCCAAATTTAGCTATTTGACTTTTCAATTTAGCTATTTGACTTTTTCAAACTAGGATTCAATTTAATCCTTTATTTTGGAACAGCGAGGACACTTAGTACATGATGCAATCATACCAACTTGATACAACACATTCATGTACCTTTCCCCTCCGGAGTGTCGGACATTCCGGAACATTCTAGAACATTCCCAATGAAAACACCGGAATCATTTCCGAACTCCGAAACGGGACTTTCTTTATATGAATCTTATTCTCCGGACCATTCCGGATCACCTCGTGATATCCCGGATCCCATCCGAGACTCCGAACAACATTCGGTCTCTTTCTCATAATACCATAACTACTCAAACAACGTCGAATCCTTAAGTGTGTCTCCCTACGGTTTGTGAATTATGCGGACATGATCGAGACACTTCTCCGAACAATAACCAATAGAGGAATCTGGAAATTCATATGGCTCCCACATATTTCTACGATTACTTTGCGATCGAATGAACCACTTACATACGATACCAATTTCCCTTTGCCTCACGATAGTTTACTTATCCGAGGTTATGATCGTCGGTATCTCTGCATACCTAGTTCAACCTCGTTACCGATAAGTACTCTTTTCTCGTTCCCGTGATATGTGATCCCTTGTGAGCCAGTCACATGCTTGCAAGCTAATTGGATGACATTCCACCGAGAGGGCCCAGAGTATATCTATCCGTCATATGGATGGACAAATCCCACTCTTGATCCATGTGTCTCAACCAATACTTTCCGAACACTCAATGCCACCTTTATAGCCACCCAGTTACGATGTGGTGTTTGATGTCATCAAAGCATCCATCCGGTAAAGGTGATATGCATGATCTCATGGTCGAAGGAATTAGGTTACTATGTATCAGAAAGCATATAGCAATTGAACTATTGAAATGACTTGATCTTTATGCTACGCTTATCTATAGGAGTATGTCCATCATATCATTCTCCTAACGATATGATCTTGTTGTTGATAACATCTCAATGTTCATGATAGGGAAACCACAATCATTTATCAACCAACAAGCTAGTGATGTATAGAGGCTATACTAGGGACTTCAAATTAAGTTTACAAATCACACAAGTATCAATGTTTCCTTGTTAATACTATTATAGCATGAATGTAAACATTTATCATAAACACAAAGATATAATAATAACTACATTTATTATTGCCTCTAGGGCATATCTCCAACACCACACCCCCTGGTGGCGCCACCAGGGCAACCCGTGCCACCATAGGGTGTACCCACCCTGGTGTCCTCCTCCGTCTCTGCTTCGTGTTTCCGTATTGCTCCGGGAAAAAAATAGGCAGATTGGCTTTTGTCCCGTCCAATTTCGAGAATATTCATTTTTTAGCTTTTGTGAAATCAAAAAACAGCAGAAAACAGGCAACTAGCACTGCGGCATCTTGTCAATAGGTTAGTTCCATAAAGTGTATAAAAATACCTCAAAGTGTAGACAAAACATAAGACAAATGATATAAAACAAGCATGGAGCATAGAAAATTATAGATATGTTTACGGCGTATCAAAGGTCAAACAATTACTATTGGTAGCCCCACCATATTGAAACATCATCCTTTAGAAAAAGTAACTTAGCTATCATAATAGGGATAACATATCCAAATAGCTCATGCTATATCCCATAGTATACTTTCATGTGTGAGTCATTATTTAGCTTCCAAACAATATCAATTATGTGTATGGTTGACATGGAGAAGTTAGTTGTGGGGTGACAACAAACTAATAGGGCATATCCCTTGCAAGCAAAACCAGATTATGCATACGATAAAAGATGAGGAAAAAACCCTCCAAGTAGGGGTACCAACTCTAAGATGAGGACAAAAACCCTCCATTGATGGCATGAACAAAGTGAGAGAGAGAGTGAGTATGCAGGAGGCTAGGCCTCTCAAATAAGCAAATACAAAAAGGAAAAAGTGAAAAATATAAAGAAATAGGGAAATTAAAATGATACATTATGGGTTGGTCGTATGAATATTTTTGTGGGATTGAGGATGACATTGGATTGAAGTGTTATCCAAATCCATGCTATCATGAGAGGAGGTTTTTACTTGATCTTAAAAAATATGACTGTGATTTCATGCTATTCTTGCTCTAGCTAGTCAATCCAGTTAGTATGAGACCTATCAATCTCAATGGCATCCTCAAGATTACTTAAATTATCTACGCAACACTTAATGGGTGACATTTAAAAAAGGGACAAAAGAAGCAAAAAGTTCCAAAAATAAGAATGCCAAAAGAATCATGTAATAAGAGGCAATGAAACCAAACACTAATAGTAAACTATGATTCGACCATAAACTTAAGGGATAGTGTTTGAAAGTTGGATGTGTCTTGCATATGATATTCCTTGCTTACCAGCCTCATGCATTTATCCTTCTATTGCCTTTATTCTGACCATAGGACCGTTCGCCATATATGCATACATATTTTTATGCGAAACATTACAAAACATTGTTCATGATACTTTATTCATTTGTTAGTCATTACTACATTTTGCTAGACGATTATGATGAATATCATTTTATGATATGCTTGTTTATTGTTACTCTTTAATGAATGGACCATTTAACTATTTGTGATACTTGCTAGCCAAGGTAAGAAACGAACTCCAAATTCCATGTTAGTTTATCACATTTATGCTCGAGGACGAGCACATGTTAATCTTGGGACGCTTGATGCATGTAAAATGCATCCATAAACTTTGTAGTTTATTGTGCCAAAATCCTCATTATCTTGTAACTTTATTATATTTATTGAGATTAACCTACTAATAATTGCAAAAGCGCACAAGTTCTTATTTCAAACTTTGTTGTGTAGGAAATACGCAAATATGAAAGGAAACTAGTACGCGTGAAATTCAGAGTTTTCTGAAATTTGTCCCTATAGAACAACTTTTGAAAATTGCCACGAAATCCCTTGAATATGACGCCAACTAGAAAAAGTCAAAACATTAAAGTTGTGGAGAATTTTATGCTAATGATTGTTGATATAAAATTTGTACCAAACGGAGTACGTACGCGACATTTAGCCCCAGATAACTGAAGTGTACATAAGCAATTTCGGGATTCCGAGAATTTGTGATGTGATTGACTCCAACTCTTTCCATACTTGATGGATTTGACGAGTTAGCGACTTGATCATCTCTCCTCTCAGCTCCCCAATTGCAAATAACACCTGTTTCAAATAGCGTGACAATGTTTCCATGCTTCTTCTAAATGTATTGTGGATGACCCTGTACCTATGGTTATGACCGACCACATGAAGGAACATACAAAGTTGATCTTCGACGGAGGTGTGGATGCTATCTTCCAATAAACCACTCCCCTGCAACCTTCTTACGAGTGCAAAAAAAGAGGCTCTTTTCATCCGGAGCACCTGGAGAGCCTCTACAGAGTTGAAATTGTAGATGTAGTTCAGATTTTTCATCCACTCCTAATCTCGGGTCAGCATAGGACCGCACGTCGGTCAAAGATAGGCTGCACGCCTAACAGCTCTCTTGCGCAACAACAAGATCCATGCCTGAATGATAGCTACAAGCACAACTGCTCGATGGATAAGTGTTGCCCTGTCGACTAATGAGGCGGTTCTACCATGAGTTCTTCCTAAATCGAGATTGTAAACCCATTCGAAATAGTAGGGGAGAGAGATTGGCGGTGATTTACCTCCGCTATGGCAGCCAAGGGAGTAGAAAGCCGGAGAGAGGGAGGGAGATGTGCGACGATCGTTCTTGCCGTCGCTCAGTTGCAAGAGTCCGAGAAAGCGAGCGCTATGATAGATCTGCGTTTCAGCCGCCAATATCCCCCTCCCCCAACGCTGTCATCGCAGAGGTCACAAGAGGAAGAAGGGGATTTTACGGGGAGGGCCAATGCAGAGAGATGAGCGACAATGGTAGGTGATGCTACGCTTGGCACGAAACAGGGTCAATCTCCCGTTTTCCGCATGCGCAGCCACGGATGCCGCGCGCACACCATCATCTCCATTTTGCAGCTTCGGTATGGCTCCATGAAAACGGTTGATTCAAATGTTATAATTGGACGTACCTATGTATACAAGCTACCTAACACCTCCTGAACCGTTTGTTCACGAACTTCTCTTTCCTACAAGCTACCAAACAGTACTCGAGCTCCGAGCGAACACCGTCAAGAATTCTGCACAACTACCCAACTAACGTACCGGCACCACGCTCGCGCGCCGAACACCAAACCTTCCGGCCACCAGTCAAAGGTCGAACCCAACCAAGCCACGTCATGACTCACCACCGCCGCACACCTCTCCTACCCAAGGGAGCACACGAGATCTATTTACAGCTCTTCCTCCCCGCAGCCGCTATTATAGAGAGGGAGGCACCGCGTCGGCTGGCTGGTTCCCTTCCCGCTTCCTGCTCCTCCCAACGATCACAGGTGCGACCTCTAATCTTATCGCTCAGTTCTCTTACTGTCTATCCATCTCTGGGATCACCAAGAAACAACCCATGTGTTAACCTTTTTATTTACTCTGATTTATTTGTACTACTTCCTCCAATCCAAATTAATGGCCTCAGATTTGTCTAGATTCGGTTGTATCTAGCACTAAAAGTATAATTATTTCTGCAGTTTAGGTTGTCTTTGCAGTTCAGTCGGGATGGCTGCTGAATCCGAGAGTTGCAACTGCGATGCATGGGCAGCGAAGGATCCTTCAGGAGTACTCTCCCCATACAGATTCAGCCGTAGGTAATTACTACTACACCACCTAACACTTTACACTTGCTCGTCATGTGTCAAGAAACCTTCGCTACTGGTGGTAATGTTTACTCAGGACAGTGAACAACGACGGACTGCTGATTGATTTGTATGCAAAGTTAAGTTTCGTCCTATAACTAGCTCTTATGCATATATACCTGCTGCCCTGATCGATTACCAGGACTGTGCAACGTGACGATGTTTCATTGAGAATCACGCATTGTGGAGTCTGTTATGCTGATGTTGTCTGGACAAGAAATAAGCACAATGACTCGGTGTACCCTTTAGTCCCTGGGTAAGCAGCTTTCAGATCCTTGTATCTGGGGAAAGAAATTAATCCATTTTTTTATTCTGTTAACGTTGAATCCAATTAATTACTACGCTTTCTAGTGTATTGTACACATAAATAAATGTTTGCGTGCTAAGTCGGGTGCCTACAATTCAGGCACGAGATTGCTGGAGTTGTAACTGAGGTTGGTTCAGACGTCAAGGGCTTCAAAGCGGGGGACCATGTGGCTGTTGGGACATATGTCAATTCATGCCGTGACTGCGACAACTGCAATAGCTTCCTCGAGAACCACTGCTCAAAATTTGTTTTCACTTTCAATGGTGTTGATACAGATGGTACTGTCACAAAGGGAGGATATTCCACGCACACCGTAGTCCATGAACGGTAGGGTTACATTTTCTTCTGGAGGTTTTGAATAGACAAACTACCGCTATTGAACTTCTAAATTGCAAAGTCGATCCTCAAGTGAACTTCGGTGTAGCCTTTTTTTTTTCAAAGCGACTAATAGTCGTGGCATGTACAAGGATATAACATTTCCTGATAATTTGTTTTCGTTGCAGGTACTGCTACAAAATACCTGATGGTTACCCGCTGGAAAAGGCAGCACCTTTAGTTTGTGCTGGAATCACTGTGTACACTCCAATGACGCGGCATAACATGAACCAACCAGGAAAGTCACTTGGTGTCATTGGTCTTGGTGGGTTGGGTCACATGGCAGTAAAATTTGGAAAAGCCTTTGGACTCAAGGTGACAGTTTTTAGTACCAGTGAATCCAAGAGAGATGAAGCTATCAGCCTTCTTGGTGCAGATAATTTTGTTTTATCATCAGATGAAAAACAGATGGGGGTATTGAACATTCTTAATCTCAACTTATGACAAACCGTTACATCAGTATGCATCTCCTTACCTTGTTTTCGATTCCAATTGAACCGTGCTAGAATGTATAACCTAGGAACCTACTGCATATTTCAAAGTAGTACTTACTAAGCTCAAACGTGCAAGTAAATTTGCCCTCAGTTAGTGTGCTTTACTAATTTGTTCAATGCTTCCATTAAACACTTCGTCCGGTCTACGTGCCTTGATCCCCACAGCCCCGTAGATCTAGTGGGTAGAGTTGTATGGGGTGTTGGCTCTCGGTGAGCCTGTGTATATGTTGTACAGAACTCTTTTTCTATCAATGAATCGAAACGCAAGCTTTTGCGTTTTCATGAAAAACACTTCGTCTGGTCACTGAACTAAAGAGGTCTACACATAATTGCAAAATGATAGCAGAATTGTGGTATCAAAGTATGGCATCAATCCTAGTCATAGAATATGTTTCACCATTCCGTATGTCAGCATTCCACTACTTTTTGCACAAACAGCAGCTGGGAAAATAGTGGAGGTTGAAAAGAAACTGTTGGATGTCTCCCTCATTCCTTTGAAAGATCTCTTCCTTTTGTTTTTACTTGAGAACAGTTTTCACCAACACAAGATATTAGCTTACTTTTCTTTTCTTTTGTAATAGTACATGTACAATGTATAACTTATGGCATCTGTATAGAGTTGCCCTGAAGTTATTTGCCACATTGTTCTGACAGCATATATGACAGAATTTATCTCGCAAAATGAATTCATCGTGCAGAATTATGTCTGTTATTCTTCTCACTCTGCTTATACATGGGCGTGAGAATAACAAAATGTTTTATTTTTGTAGTCCCTGAAAAATTCCCTGCACTTCATTGTGGATACTGCGTCTGGTAACCACCCATTCGACCCTTATCTCGCGCTTCTGAAAGTTGGTGGCGTAATGGCGCTGGTCGGCTTTCCTGGAGAAATCAGAGTGCATCCTGCAACACTTAACCTGGGTAAATTACCTTTCTGTTACCAATGCAGTCGAAATAGTTGCTGAGTGAGAAGTTTGCTTCATCAACAAATAGCTAGGTTCTTTATCTCTGTGGCTGTATGAGATTTTATCCCATAAAACACGCCAGTAGTTGGTTTCCTGGTTGAAAACTTGGTGACGAGCTGACGGTCTATCAGCATCCAAACCTTGTTACATGTGTTTCATTTTAATGAAACCAGGTTTCAGCCTTTTCGTCGAAAAATAATTAGTCTGAACTTGTGCAGGCGCACGGAGTTTATCTGGCAGCGTAACCGGAGGCACGAAGGACACCCAGGAGATGATAAACTTCTGTGCGGCAAACAAAATCTACCCTGATATTGAGTTGATAAAGATAGACTACATCAATGAGGCTCTTGAGAGGCTTGTTAACCGGGATGTCAGGTACCGGTTTGTAATCGACATCGAGAGCTCTTTCAAGTGATATCTTCGCAGTTGGCATTATTTTGAGATCCTTATTAAAGTACTAGGAAACTTAGCATGGCGACACGCTGTGCCCGTTAGCATATTCCAACTTTATTAATTTTGTTAGTAGTTAGCGACAATTATTATGGATCAGAGGGAGTATCAATATGTATAAAACTATGTACAAATGACATTGTTGTTGCATATGTAAATCTCAGTGATACATTTTGGCATGCAAACTCCCCACATATACGTTTTTGGTACCATTTCCATCCTTGAACCAGAAGCTAATAAAAATGTTATTCGTTGTAATCTCTTCTGAAAATAAAATGAAAAAACCATGTAACTATCCAGATTGCAATTCTGCCATTTGGAGGACCCTTATCAGGTTTGGCAAGTTTAGCAATATAACTTCCATGCTCTAGCATACACAAATGCGGTATAACTTATTTCTCATGGTCAGCCAAGTCAATATATTTCACAGATTTTGCATCCCTAGTGTGTTCAGAAAATTTCCAATCTTGGCCTTTTTGTGACTCTTGGGTACTAAAATATGTTAGGATCAACAACCACGATGCTACTCCCTCTGTTTCAAAATATAAGATGTTTTAGGTTTGTGAAAAAAATGTATCTAGACTGGTTTTAGTATATAGATTCACATCAAACTTGAGTGAACCTACGTACTAAAAGAAGTCTAGATACATTTGCTTTACAAAGCTAAAACATCTTATATTTTAAAACAGAGGGAGTAGTTATGTATCTTCAGGTCGTGGTGCAAAAGAAATTTGCAATGCACTACCTGAAACCATAACATTTTAGCAGGTATCAACTCACGGTCAAGAAGAGCAAAAAGAAATAGAGAGGGTGTCCATATCTTACTCATGCCTTCATGGATAATGAATGTTTTCAAGTAGATCAATTACAACAAAACGTGGAAGTTCAGAAATAGTTTTTGTGCACTGTATATTTTTTCATGGTGACTGCTGTGGAGCTTTTTATCCTGTTAGAGTCATTGAGAACTGCACGACACTCTGGAGAACACCTAGTTACTCTTTAATATACATACATCTACACAGAAATATGGTAAAAATTAGCTGACTTAGGCCCAGATTTTTTTCACTTCAGTTTCAGTTTCAAATAATTTTCTAAAAATGACAAAAAAAATATTGAATCATATGCAAAGTATGTGAGTGGTAACATGCCTCTATATATAATTAATCAGGTAACAGTGCTCTTCGGTTATGTATGGCAACTCTGATTTTCTATAATGTTGAACTGTTAGCTTCAAGATTTCAAAAAAAAAAAAATGCAAGGAGGACGAGGGAAGCAGCTGGAAAGTTGTGGATTAGTCTTCTGAAATAGAAAAATGCAGAGCAACAGCGATCAATATCGCAAAGGTGCTAAATATTTTTTGACTAAATTTGTGAAATAAATGGGTAAGATGAGACCACCATTCACCTCCAATTTGTAGGGGTGGACATATAGCTCGAGGCTCAGTTCGGGCTCGTCAAGGCTTGGCTCGGGCTCGACTCGGCTTGGAGGTTGAACAAGCCAAGCCTAAAACCTGGAACTCGGGCTCGAGGCTCGACAAGCCCGCTCGATCAAGCTCGCAAGCCGGCTCGAAGGCTCGATGTAATTAAAAAATTCGCCATCACCTTTGCTAAAATTGTAACAGTTCACAATTATGATCAACATTTCATCATGAATACATGCATATCATAGTATACCAAGATTCAGAAAGTACGACTGATGATAACAAGTGCATATGTCACAAGTTTACAACATAAACTTCCATTCCGGTACATAGATAGTGTCATACATCACGAACACAAACATACAATGATAGTGGCATACATCACAAACACAAACACAAACACAAACACAAACACAAACACAAACACAAACACATGCACTTAGTTCGACAAGTAGAACATTTGAGCCCAAAAGAACCATCATCTCGATCATTTCATCTTCCTCCATCCTTGTTGCATGTTGATTCTGCAGCACACAAACAAAAGAAAATCACATTCACTTTACGGTGCACCATGTTCTGTACGAGTCATGTTACTTTCAGTTTCTGTACTAGCATATTTGCTGCACCAGCCTTTCCTTTTCTACTCTATTAACTGAATGCTGCTTGTTTATTCACTCTTCTCAACAGTTTACTTGTGTCTCACCTTTCACTTCTCAGTTAAAGAAGCTGATATTTGTAATCTATTGACAGTACATACTACATTGCCACGATAGGTTGGGTGCTCCTGTTGCCTGGCTGTAGAAGGAACACTATGCCCAATCCAGATTAGCAAGTGCTCGGGTTGTATTTACTAACTACAATCTTGAATTTGGAGTACATCATATTGGTAAAGCAATGACATACTGTGATAAAGCCACAACTGTGAGTGCCATACTATATCTTATAAATTCTAATCATTGTATTAAGAACAATTCGTATGACAGATGATAATTTTTACATTTTAACGAATTCTTGTGTTCTGTACCTTATTGCAGGTTTCTCATATTCAAGGGAAGTGGCAGGCCATGGCGCCATCACTCCACATCGTGAAAAATTCTACGGCATTCTCAATGGAACCGATCCAGATATAGGGATCCATACACTGATGACTGTATACACCCAAATTCATTTAACTAATGAACCCAAATTTAACTAATTTATACAGCCCAAATTCTACACCCAAATTGCAGGAGATCATTACAGAAGCTGAGAAGCATTATTACTACTTACTAGAAATTAAAACAGCCCAAGCATCAAGCAAGAAGGAGGAGGAATTAGGGATGTGGGGTGGGGAGATGCTCACTTGCTGTGGCGGACAGGCGTAGGGATGGAGTAAAGAGGCCGGCCTCTGGTGTGGCGGACATGCGGAGGGCCGACGGCCGGCGGGCAGGCAGAGGGCCGCCGCGGCGCCGGTAACCCTAGCTTCACGCGAGACCAAGGGGAGGGGTAGGGGAAGTGGGGAACGGGTTCAGGAGGGGTTGGGGTAAGGTAGTGGAGCCATGGAGGAGCCTGCAGCTGTCGGCGACGGGCGACACGCGGTGGGAAGCTGTGGCGGCGCGCGGTGGTAGCGAGGAGTGGAGCCTGGGTTCGGGGTCGCCCTCGGGAGCAAGAAGGAGCACGCACGCACGGGAGGCAGGGGAAAGTGGGGTGGGTCGGGCTCGGGCTCGTGGGGGGGGGGGGGCAGGGGCACCGTATCGGCTTAGTTAGGGTTTCGGCTCAACGAGCCGTTCGAGCGAGCCGCGAGCCTGACCAAGCGAGCCACGAGCCCTGTTTTCAGCATATTTTCAGTACCAAGCCGAGCTTGGGCTCGGCTCGAGTTTTACCAAGCCTGGTCGAGCCGAGCCACGAGCCGGCTCGGCTCGGCTCGACTCGATTCCACCCCTACCAATTTGTTCCCAGTATCTCTCCACGGCTATATTATGTCATTTATGGGAAACTGTTAGATGCAAATACCTAAAACATCGATATAGGAATAAACAGAGACTTATTGAACATAGATATCTACTCCCTCCATTTTAAAATATAAGATGTTTTAGGTTTGTGAAAAAAATATATCTAGCCCCTTTTTAATATCTAGATTCACTCTAAACCGAAGTGAACCACGTACTAAAAAGCTAAAACATCTTATATTTTAAAACAGAGGGAGTATATATTAACGGAAAGAAGTGCCGGCGTATGACGTACATGAGGTTCCTAATGAATTTTGCAGTTGGAATTATCAGGAATTCTTGGGTCAGTCATGACACAATCAAATGCACATCTTCCTATTTGTTTCCTCGTCTGATCATTAGAACTTATGGGTCTTTTGTCATCGCTCAAGCAGCAGATCTTTTCTTATTTATTTCTTTATCTCAGCACGTTCTTCTGTTTCCATGGCCCATACCAAGATAACTGCATATAAAATAAAATCAAGGACCATGTTAAAATGCTCCAGTGCTAGCATTTGACTTGTGCCAAACAGCTTACAACATATTGTAAGAAAGAACATACTCCTATCAGATAATCCAACTGATGTCCTAAGCTTCTTGTGTTAGCACGTCACTCACGTGCAGATTTCTTTCAAAACATCTCTTGCCATGACCATTGCCTGTCAGTGCACAACTGCATATACTTATGGCTGTAATTTTATTTTCAAGGTGTGCTGACAATGAGTGTCGACTCTTGGGAGCTAATGAGAAATCAAGCAGTGAAATGGGTCTGATCATTCTACGTGAATGTGCACATATGACTCGCCTCAGTTAGAAGCTAAATTTATGAAAATGAGAAAAAAAGTATATATTATTTTTAAGCATGAGAAAAAATAGTATTCCATCCGTCTCAAAATAGATGGCTCAGATTTGTTAAAATTTAAATAAACCTAGACATTATTTAATATATAGATTCATCCAAATTTGGCAAACATGTGACATCTATTTCGAGACGGAGAAAGTATCTATTCCCTCCGTTTAAAATATAAGATATTTTAGATCTATGAAAAAAATGTATCTAGACTTTTTTTAGTCTATAAATTCACTCTAAACATGAGTAAACCTACGTACTAAAAGAAATATAGATATATTTGATTCATAAAACTAAAACATCTTATACTTTAAAACGGATAGAGTATTATTTTATTGGTAGTTTTGGTAGCAGAGGAAAGTTTACCTATTCACAGTTTGATAAGGATCGGCAAAGCCATGGCACGTCTCTCCTGTAACTGTCATGGTGTTCGTCTCGTGACCATGTCCACCTCTCAGTTGACGTTGACCGTACTCTCCAAGGGCACAATAGTGTCTGATTCGCAGTGGCGCTCACGGTAGCATCGTGGTGTTCCTCGACTCTTTTTGATGGAATGCCACAGAGCCGACGTCCAATGCCGTCTCCAAACTGGTCTCGTAGTGACGATATGTCGCTTCAAATAAACGGAAAGCAATTGAGCTGGTCAACTGCAAACACAAAGATGAAAGACCGAATTTATGTTCTTTTAGCATGGTCAAATCAGAACATCCTTGATGCCAAAAGTTCAAAACATAAATGATCATATTAATACACAATCCTCAGATCAGAAGTGTTGCGAAAATCAGCAGGCAACTCTTTGAAGCATATATCATCCCTCACTATTCATTCTCTCTATCCATTAATCTACTACTATTTGATCCTACAGACTAGACTAAAACCTTTCTAGATTCCTAAGTTTGCTTGTTGAAGATCTGTAGATGCTCCTCCTCCTTGTTTTTAATGTTTTTAAAGTTATTTTTTAAGTTCTTGCTTCCTTGCTTCCTCTAGATTTCTCTCTAAAGTGAGTATGTGTGTTTTTGGTCCAAGCTAGGATGGTGAGTTGTGAGACTCTTGGGTCTTGGGTGCATGACTATTTATAGTGTGAGGATGCATAGGATGGTGACACCTCACTAGGTTGTATGGATGACTCGTACTTTAATAACTATGTAACCGTCCTTGTAGTTTGGCTTATGTGTAGATTCATCACCGTTCATGGAAGGATGATATCTGAATCATCACTTGCATGGATAACTAGGCTACTAAGTGTAAAGCTATCATAACATACCTTGGTGGCCAGGGTTCCTAAGGTTCCTTGTGCTAGAAGGAATTTTAAAAAGTTTCCTATGTGGTATTAAGAAAGATTTATTTTGTATCATGACAAGTGATATTTATCACTAGATGGGCCTTGGGCTAAATTGGATATATGGGTTGACTTGCATCTCAAGTGAAAACTTAATTTGCAAATTTAATTGATAATTGTATGTCTCCATCCTAACTTAATTAGCAATGCAGATGATTTGATCTCATCAAGACATGATTCTTTGAGTTGCAAAACACTCATAGTTGATTTGATTTAAATAGTTGGATCTATTTGATGGAATGCAAATGAATTTAGTTTTATCAGATTCCATATCTTTATTAAGTTGTGATTTGATTAAGAATGCATGGCTATTATGCACTTTAGACCTTGTGGTTTTCCATAATTCTATATAGGGTGTTAAGAGATCCTTTTGAGTGGCTTTAGATTTAGAAAAGGAGGAATGTCTTTGATCAAGAAGAATAGATTTGGTAGAATGAATGATGTTTAACATAAGATAGAATAAGATAACGCCGTATTTGGATGTCGTAATTCGGCCTTGGAATTGCCCGTTTGGAATCTGTGGGCCGGATTCAGTTGTTTGGAGTGGACTCGGAATCGTTGCCTAGAAAGTAGAAGCAATTCCAAGACCCCCTCCGCGGAGCGTCCGCGCTGCCTTGCAAGTTCCCGAGCTCCCCCGCTCGGAAATGCACGGAAACAGCCCAGCGTACCGGTTCGATCTCCCTCAGATAAAACCGACTGGAGACGACCGCACTGGAACTGCAGCTAGCCGCCGTCGGCGGTGGATCCGGTGACTCCTCCCCTCCCTCTCCTCTTCCCCGCCCTATTCTCCCCCTCCCCTTCCCATTCCTCTCATCCTCAGAGAAAGCCAGCAGGGGCGACGTCGTCCTCCACTTTACGGCGTCGGCCCCAAACCCTAGATCGAGCATCGTAGGTGAACGGCGTTAGGAGGAGAAGCAGCGGGTGGGGAACAATAGCGGGAGGGGAACGACATCGAGAGGGAAATGGCATCCATTTCCATGGCCTTCCCCAAGACGACCTCTCCCCGGCCTTCCAATTTCTTCTTCCTATTTTTCCTTCTCAAATATTTATATGTTTGATTTTTTTAACTGCAAAATTAGTAGGTGCTGAGTTCAATTGAAGATATACAAGATCATTTTCTATACTCTATGATCTGACATATGAATTTGTGCAATATGTACATGTGTTGTTCTTCATGTCTATGCTTGAACGTTGGAAAATGAATATGAAATATGATATGTGATTGGTTCATGTAGTGTGTATTCTTTGAATAATTGGATTTCAAACATTAGACAAGTTTATATGATGCAAACTCAACTAAACATTTGATTCCTGGTTTGTACATCCAAACGGGAAACATAATTGGGTGTTATCCCTTGATTCCGATAGCAAATTCCATACTCACCAAACAACATAATTGAAATTGTAGACCATTTCCTTTCCACCTTGGATTTGGAATTTTTAGTCCAATTCAATTCCGAGATCAAATTCATACATCCAAACACAGGGTAAGAATAGATTTTATCCTATTTTGGGGGAATGGTCATGTGTTAAGAGTTGTTCAACACAAGTGTTAAATTAGGTTTAGAGAATATGAGTTACGCATCAAGTTTTACTTGATTCTTAAGAATGTATTATGTGTTGTTTCATTTTAACTCATGAGTTCTACATCTACCCTTCCTAACATAGAAATTTACCAAAGATTGTTTTTAAAGTTTTTAACACTTATACTTCAATCACTTTGAATGTTGGAGATATGTCCAAGTGGTAATAATAAAAGTAGTTATTATTATATCTCTGTGTTCATGATGAATGTTTACATCCCATGCTATAATTGTATTAACCAGAAACATTAATACTTGTGTGATTTGTAAACATGTTAGAGTCCCTAGTAAGCCTCTTGTTATGCTAGCTTGTTGATTAATTGATGATCATGGTTTCCTGATCATGAACATTAGATGTTATTAATAACAAGGTCATATCATTAGGAGAATGATGTGATGGACATACTCCTATAGTTAAGCATAGCATAAGATCAAGTCATTTAAATAGTTCATTTGTTATAAGCTTTCAAATACATAGTAACCTAAATCCTTTGACCACGAGATCATGTTAATCACCATCACCGAATGGATGCTTTGATGACATCAAACACCACTTATAAACTAGGTGGTTATAAAGGTGGCATTGAGTATTCAGAAAGTATGTGTTGAGGCACATGGATCAAGAGTGATATTTGTCCATACATATGACGGATATATATACTCTAGGCCGTCTTGGTGGAATGTCATCCAATTGTCTTGCAAGCATGTGACTAGATCACAAGGGATCACATATCACGGAACAAGTAAAGAGTACTTATCGATAACGAGGTTGAACTAGGTATTGGTGATACCGACGATCAAACCTCAGATAAGTAAAGTATCGCGAGACAAAGGGAAATTGGTATCATATGTAAATGGTTCATTCAGTCACGAAGTCATCATAGAAATAAGTGGGAGCCATATGAATTTTCAGATTCCTTTATTGGTTATTGATCAGAGAAGTGTCTCGATCATGTCTGCATAATTCACGAACCATAGGGAGACACACTTAAGGATTCAATGTTGTTTAGTAGATATGGAATGTGAGTAAGATACCAAATGTTGTTCGAAGTCTCGGATTGGATCCGAGATATCACAAGGAGATCCGGAATGGTCCGGAGAATAAGATTCATATAAGGAAAGTCTAATCCGGGGTTCGAAAATGTTTTCGGTGATTTCACCGGAAGCTTCTGGAAGGTCCACCACCCGGGGGGGATGGGTACTTGGAATGTGCCATAACAATGTGGAATGGTTGCATCATACCCTTGATCACTTGGCTGGGCAATGGGAAGATAGAAATCAAAGTCTAGTTTGAATAGTCAAACTCCAATTTGAAAAAGTCAAATCCCAACATGAAAGCCTAGTGGAGGGAGGAGAGGAAACCTAGAGGGGAGAGGTGATGACTGCAAGTGCACAGATTGGTTGTAGTTAGTTTCGAAATAAAGATATCGATCCCACAAGGAGTAGGAGTCTAAAGTCTAGAAATTCTTGAAATAAATACTGAAAATAGAATTGCTAAATAAAGTTCTAAGCGACAAGACAAAATGCGAGTATTGCATAAAAAGGTGTTTTTGGGTTTTTGGTATAAGAGAACAATGAGTAAAGTAAACAAAACTAAATATAGAAAATAAGTATCGCGTATGTAAAAGAGATTTGAAACTTCAGTGGGAAAAAGCGTTCTCCGGGATTAGCAGATACATCACTAGCATTATAAAGGGGCTAAGGTAAATATTATTATCATGAACATTTTCAACTATGTATGTGTGGGAGGAACTCCATATTTGGAAAAATAGTTAGCAAACACAGCTCAAATCATCCTCATAACCACAGCAGACAGCAATCAACATCAATTGAATTACTGCGCTATTAAGGGACATAACCCCGCAGGACATATCCCATGGCATGGATAGTGTTTTGTGAGTTTCCTCGATTCCAAGTTGATACGTTAGGAGTGACAACAGCTTTATAGTCACTGTAAGTGCTAACATCCCTTCGTCTACCAACAAGTAGTTCCCTCCATCAAGTCCCCATAAGAGGCAAATATTGAGAGGTCGACTTCTCCCAACATCAAGATAAATACAATCTAACACATGGTCACAGCGATGAATATCATAATAAACTTTATCTTATTTAAATCTCATGCTAGGGTTTCTCCATATCCCTAAGAACTAATGATCTACTCAGACATGGACGCAAACAACATCATGGCAATGGTAATGGAAACGATTATCGATGAATAATACTTGTATAAATCCACAACTAGTGCAAGAATTAAAACAAGATCTAGATCAGATGGATGGAGGTGATGAAGATGCAGCGGTTGATGAAGATGTGGCCTCGTAGATCTGCTTAGAGCGAGGATGGATCCCTAGGGAAAGTTCCCCCTCTAGATGCCTTCCGGAGGTGAGATTTCAGCGATTTCTAGATGCTATGTATGTCGTCTCCCCGATCCAGTTGCATGGGGTGAAACTATTTGAGGAGGCGGCGCCAACTATACAGACGGAGCTACACAGTGGCGGCCCATATAGTTGGTCGTTAACACTTCTATATCCTCCAATTGCTTCGGGTTTTCTTCTGGTGTTATTAATATTTCCCAAATAAGAAATTTACGTAGCTTTTTGCTCCTTTTCACTCTAGTATAACTGGTCCAAGAATTGTATCCACAGGATCCATCATATGATCTGATCCAGGTGAAAATAAACATAAAAAGTGCATGCGAACACCGTAAAATACCAAGATCCTACATCTACAATGCAAAATAATAATGTAAAACATGATGCAAATATGCACTCATCAAGAGGTTTCCCCTCCCTCCCTTGTTGACATCCACCAAGGGGAGTTAGGGGAGGACTCAGCCTCCCCTAGTCGCCCCTCCCCACCTATATAAGGAGGTCACCCTACCCCTCACCCAAAACCCTAGGTCGACTGCCCCCTCCCAAGTCGCCGCCGTCCTAGAGCCTCTTCTAAACCGTCGCCGCCTAGCCCTAGCCTAGCCGCTGGTGCCACCACCTCCACCCCTCGGCCTCTAAACCCTAGTCGTCGAGGATCTCTCTACTCCACCATACCCGCTCCGGCTTAGGCGAAGCCCTGCGGGATCTCACCTCCACCTCCACCACCACACCGCCGTGCTGTTGGAATTGTGAGGAGATCTAGAAACTTTGTTGCCTACTGGAACAAGGGAGAGGAAGGTCTTCATCGAGTGACGGACGTGTGACCGACTGCGGGAGAGCTGCCGGAACGCGGCGCCGGAAGGATCGTCTACGCGATCTTGAGATCGGCAAGTGAACGACTACATCACCCACGAGAGATCCGTATCTCGTTAAATTCTTTGGATCTTCAAGGGTTAGTACTCTACCAACTCGTTGCACCAATCTCGTAGATTATATCTTAGCTTGTGTGTGTTCATGCGATAGAATTGTTTTGTTTTCCATGCTATGAACCGCTACAGTGGTATCAGAGCCGACTCTATGTGTAGATCTGTTGCACGAGTAGAACACAATGGTTATTGTGGGTGTTGATGTTTTTGTTGTCGATTGCTTTTTGTGTACTTTGCATTTTGCAGGATGGTGGGATGAAGCGGCCCGGGCTAACCTTACATGACATCGTTCATGAGACTTGCTCCACGCTCAACATGCAACTTGCATTGCACAAGTGGCTTTGCGGGTGTTTGTCTCTCCCACCATAGTGAAGATTCAATTTACAACGGGCACTTGACAATACTTGTATCAACGTTGTGGTTCATATTCGTAAGTTAGAACAGTTCTTTTGCGAAAGCCCTAGCCACGTAAAACATGCAAAGAAAGATAAGAGGCATCTAACTTGTTTTTGCAGGGCTTGTGTTGTGATGTGATATGGCCATGATTGTGATTATATGTGATGTATGCAATGATCCTTATTGTAAGTTGGCAACCGGCAGGATCCATATGGTTGTCTTTAAATTTTGTTTAAGACCCGCGTGTCTATTCATCGAAGTAGTTGTAATAGTTATCGTTGGTGGAGGACAACCATGAAGCGGCACCATTGACCTTGATGCCACGCCGGTGATAATGGAGATCATGTTCGTGCTTGAAGATGGATATCGAAGGCATAAGAATAAAGGGCCATATCATATCACATATTATGAATTGCATGTGATGTTAATCCTTGTATGCATCTTGTATTGCTTAGATCGTGACGGTGGCATTATGAGATGATCCCTCTCACTAAATATCAAGTAATAAAGTGTTCGTCCTTAGTAGGCACCGTTGCTAAGACTCGTTGTTTCGAAGCACCATGTGATGATCGGGTGTTTATAGATTCTACGTGTGCATATAATGGGAGCAAGCCAGATTTGCTCATGCATATACTAAGGTTAACCTTGACGATCCTAGCATGTACAGACATGGTCTCAGAACACGGAATACCGAAAGGTAAAGCATGAGTCATATAGATGATATGATGAACATGTTGATTGTTCGCCTTTGAAACTACATCATATCTCGTGATGATCGGACTTGATGTAGTGGATTTGGTTCGTGTGATCACTAATCAATGTGAGGGATATTGTTTTGAGTGGGAGTTCACCTAGTTAATTCAAGTATTTAATATGAACTCAATTTGTCATAGAATTAGTCTAAACTTTTGTAAATATATTAGATCATGGCAGCCACTACCATCAATTTTAATGCATGCCTAGAGAAAGAAAAGTTGAAAACAATGGAAGCAACTTCGCGAATTGGTTCTGCAATTTGAGGATTGTCCTTAATGATGGTCAGTTGACCTATGTGCTGGATGCACCGCTAGGTGACCCGCCTGCAGTTGATGCTATCGATGAGGTGAAAAATGTTTATCTCACTCGGACGAATCAATACTCCATAGTTTAGTGTGCTATCTTGTATGGTTTGGAATCATATCTTCGGAAAAGGTTTGAGAACTTTGACCCACATGATATTGTCCGTGAACTCAAAATGATATTTGAGGCTCATGCGGCAGTTGAGAATTATGAAGCTTTTGAAAAGTTCTTTAACTACAAGATGGAAGAGGGTAGCTCCGTTAGTGAGCACGTGCTCAAAATGTGTGGGCACGCCAATAAACTCCAAAGCTTGGGAATAGTGATTCCTAATGCATTGGGGATTCATCATGTCCTCCAATCACTACCACCTAGTTACAAGAACATTGTGATGAACTACAACATGCAACACATGGATAAGTCATTACCTGAACTCTTATCCATGTTGAAGTCTGCGGAAGTGGAGATCAAGAAAGATCACCAAGTGTTGATGGTCAATAAGACCACCAATTTCAAGAAGCAAGGAAAGCCTAATAAAAAGGGTAACTTCAAGAAGGGCGGAAAAAAAGTTGCCGCGCCTACAAAGAATACCAAGGCTGGTCCTAAGGCTGATACTGAGTACTTTTACTACAAGGGAGAAGGTCACTGGAAGCGGAATTGCCCCAAGTACCTGGCAGATCTTAAGAACAACAACATCAATAAGAAAGGTATATTCGATATACATGTTATTGATGTGTATCTTACTAGTAATCGTAGTAGTGCCTGGGTATTTGATACTGGTTTAGTTGCTCATATTTGTAACTCGAAACATGTGCTGCGGAATAAACGAAGACTGGCGAGAGACAAGGTGACGATGCGCGTTGAAAATGGCTCCAAGGTTGATGTGATCATTGTCGGCACACTTCCTCTTCATCTACCATCTAGATGAGTTTTATACTTAAATAATTGTTATTTGGTTCCTGCGTTGAGCATGAACATTATATCAGGATCTTGTTTATTGCGAGACGGTTACTTGTTTAAGTCCGAGAATAATGGTTGTTTGATTTATATGAGTAATATCTTTTATGGTCATGCGCCTATGATAGATGGTCTATTCTTATTGAATATCGATAGTAATGATACACATGTTCATAATATAGATGCTAAACGTTTGAAATTGAATGATAATTCTACATACATGCGGCACTATCGTCTTGGTCACATTGGAGTGAAGTGTATGAAGAAACTCCATTCTGATGGACTTCTTGAATCACTTGATTTTGAATCACTTGAAAGATGCGAAGCATGTCTGATGGGAAGAATGACTAAGACTCCATTCTCTGGCATAATGGAGCGAGCTACAGACTTATTGGAAATCATACGTATCGATGTGTGTGGCCCGATGAGTGTGGCATCACGCTGTGGTTATCGTTATGTTCTTACTTTCACGGATGACTTGAGTAGATATGGGTTTATCTATTTCATGAAACATAAGTCCGAAACTTTCGAGAAGTTTAAGGAATTTCAAAGTGAAGTAGAGAATCAACATAACAAGAAGATTAAATTTCTACGATCTAATCGTGGAGCTGAGTATCTAAGTTACTAGTTTGGCGAGCGTTTGAAGAAATGAGGAATACTTTCAAAATTGACATCGCTGGGAACACCAAAACGTAATGGTGTGTCCGAATGTGGTAATCAAATTCTCTTAGATATGGTTCGTTCTATGATGTCTCTTACTGATTTACCGTTATCATTTTGGGGTTATGCATTAGAAATAGCCACATTCACTTTAAATAGGGCACCATATAAATCCATTGAAACGACATTGTATGAATTGTGGTTTGGTAAGAAACCTAAATTGTCGTTCCTCAAAGTTTGGGGTTGCGAAGCTCATGTAAAGACATTACAGCTCGATGATACATTGCAAACGTATCTATAATTTTTGATGCTCATGTTTGTTTTGCACCAATTATATTATGTTTTTGTCCACACTTTGTGGCATTTTTATGAATTTTCTGGAACTAACATATTAACAAGTGCCACAGAGCGAATTTCTTGTTTTATGTTGTTTTTGGTTTCAGAAAAACTAGTAAATAAATATTCTCGGAATTGGACAAAACAAACGCCAAAGTTCCTATTTTCCCGACATGAAGACGGAGTCCAGAGCAGAGAAGAAAGAGGGCACCGAGGCGGCCACACCATAGGGTGGCGCGAGTCCCCTCCTGGTCGCGCCTGGCTATGGTGTGGGCCCCTCTAGCATCCACCGACCTCGCCCCTTCGCCTATATAATCCCCCGAGACGAAAACCCTAATCACGAGTTCAGAATTCCATGAAAAGTTCCACAGTGCCGCCACCACGGAAGACGAGATTGGGGGACAGAAGTCTGTGTTCCGGCACCCTGCTGGGATGGGGCATTGCCCCCGGAGCCATCTCCATCGACTCCACCGTCATCTCCATCGTCGTTGCTGACTCCCATGATGAGGGGGGAGTAGTTCTCCCCCGAGGCTAAGGGCTTTACCTGTAGCTATGTGTTCATCTCTCTCCATGGTGTGATCTTATTGTGATCATGAGCTTTGTAATCTAGTTGGATAAGTAGATTATTTTCTTTGTCTATTATGCTACTCAAGTGCTTTTATTAATGTGATCTCCAGAGACACCTTGTCCCACATGTGTGAAGGTGACAGCGTGCGCACCGTGTGTGTGTGTCTCTTAGGCTAAAGATTACAGAAATACTTACCATGAGTTATAATTTGAGTTGGATGTCTCTATGAAATTGAGGTGTTTGTCTGGAACCATCTAGCGCTCAAGGTGATAGTGTGGGGTTACCTAGATGGGGAATGCGAACTTTAAGGTGTGCTTTTATAGCCCTACATGGTGAATTGGTGTTTTTTATCCAACCGGAGAGTAGTTCAGGGTAGCATAGTGAAGAGAAGTTATTTATGTGTTCAATTATGTTATCATTGCTGAGAGTGTCCACTAGTGAAAGTATGATCCCTAGGACTTGTTTCTAAGCATTAAAACGCCGTTTACAACCAGTCCTGCTACATGTTTGCTTGCTTCCATTTTATTTCAGATTGCAACTACCACTTATAATCATCCACATTGCTTGTATTTCACTATCTCTTCGCCGAACTAGTGCACCTATACACCTGACAAGTGTATTGGGTGTGTTGGGGACACAAGAGACTTCTTGTATCTTAATTGCAGGGTTGATTGAGAGGGATATCTTTGACCTCCTCCTCCCTGAGTTGATAAACCTTGGGTGATCCACTTAAGGGAAACTTTCTGTTGTTCTACAAATCTCTGCACTTGGAGGCCCAACACTGTCTACAAGAATAGAAGCGTGCGTAGACATCACTCGACAAGCTAGAACCCAAAGCGGAAAAATGCGTATTCATAGGATACCCTAAGGAAACTATTGGGTATACCTGTTATCATAGATCCGAAGGCAAAATCTTTATTGCCAAGAATGGGTCCTTTCTCGAGGAGTTTCTCTCAAAAGAAGTGACTGGAAGGAAAGTAGAACTCGACGAGGTTATCGAACCTTCTCTCGAATTTGAGAGTAGCGCAACACCGGAAGATGTTCCTATGGCGCCTGCACCAATAAGAGAGGAAGTTAATGATAATGATCATGAAACTTCGAACAATGTTACTACTGAACCTCGTAGGCCGACGAGGACTCGTACAACTCCAGATTGGTATGATCCTGTTATGAGTGTCATGTTGGTGGAGAACACCGACGACCCTGCGACATATGAGGAAGCAATGATGAGCCCAGTGTAGGGTTCGCAGCATAGAAAACAAAAATTTTCCTACGATGTGAACTATATACCAAGATCCATCTACTAGATACAAACAACGGGCGGATGTATATCCGTAGAGAACATACCCTTGAAGACCGACAAAGCTTAACGAGTTCAACTCGTGGTTGATGTAGACGATCTCTTGCCGATCTCAAGATCGAGAGGAAGTCCTAGCGCCGCAAATCAGCAGCGCATCCGTGCTCGCACACACGTTCGAGGCACCGAGCAACCTCCGCCTCCTCGCTCCAGCGATGCAGCGGAAGCACAACTCTTTCTTGCCGAATAGCCACCGGGAACATGTATCTCGCTAGTCCGAGACCATGGGGGATAAATTCTAGAGGGGGAGAGAGATCCTTCACGAGGAGGTGTGGTGTGAGAGGAGGAGAGGGGGGCCTTTTATAGGGGAGAGGGGGGCACCCAAGGGGCATGGCGCCCAGCCATGGGGCTGCCCCCACCTCTTCCACATTCATGTGGGTGGAGCTCCCACTCAAAATGAAAAGCCTCCACTCCCATTAAAAAGCCTCCACTCAAAAATCCACTCACATGCATTAAATTTCCACCAAATTTAATGCAAGCTCTCATTTAAATAAAACTCTTTTATTTATTTATTCAGAATTTTGTTAATTACTTTAATTAACAAACATTCACATAAAACCCCTTGCTAGTATTCCATTTCACATGCAGAACCAGTTTCAGCAATTTCAACCGAAACAGTTTCGGTGTCTAGTGAAATAAATTCATGCGCTTTCCTTTTCTTTTCGGCATGAAACTTTTGCTCCAATTGGATGTCGGTGTCTCTTAAGTGTGTCACCCTACGGTTCGTGAATAATGCGGACATGATCGAGACCCCTCTCGGATCAATAATCAGAAGCGGGATCTGGAGACCCATACTGACTCCCACACATTCAACGATGACTTTCTTGTGATCGTCGGAACCTTTTACGCTAGTACCTTAATCCCTTTGTTTCACGATATATTACATGTCCGAGATTCGATCATCGGTATCTCCATACCTAGTTTGATCTCGTTACCGACATGCACTCTTTTCTCGTTCCCGTGATATAACATTCTAGTGATCAAATCACTTGCTTGCAAGCTAATCAATGTGATATCACCGAGAGGGCCCAGAGTATATCTATCCGTCATCGGGATGAACAAATTCCACTCTTGATCCATGAGCCTCAACATAACACTTTATTAGTTCTGAATCCATCTTTATAATCACCCTGTTACGGTGTGACGTTTGATGTTATCAAGAAACTCTTCCGGTGTTAGTGATTGACATGATCTCATGGTCTAAGGATTAGGATCACTTCGTAAGTTGTTATAGCAATATAAACTCAATGACTTTGATCGTAATGCTATACTTCGGATGAGTGTTCATCACATCATTACACTAATGTTGTGATCCCGTTATTAACAACATCCAATGTCCATGATCAGGAAACCTTGATCATCTTGTTAATCAACGAGCTAGTTTATGAGAGAGGCATAACTAGGAACTTTCTGTTTGTTTATTAAACACACATGTATTAACGTTTCCGTATTAATACAATTATAGCATGCAAAATAAACATCTATCATATACTTGGAATACACATAATAAACACTTTATTATTGCCTCTCAGGGCATATTCCCTTCAGTCTCCCACTTGCACTAGAGACAATAATCTAGTTACATAGTGATAAATCTAACACCCATTGAGTTTTGGTGTTGATCATGTTTTGCTCTAGGGAGAGTTTTAGTCAACGGATCTGCTACATTGAGATCCGTATGTACTTTACAAATCTTTATATCTCCATCCTTGACATGCTCGCGGATGGAGTGAAACCGGCGCTTAATATGCTTGGAATGCTTGTGAGACCTTGGCTCTTTGGCATTGGCAATGGCACCATTGTTGTCACAATAGATCACCATTGGGTCCAACGCGTTTGCCACAACTCCTAGTTCGGATATGAACTCCTTCATCCAAACTGCTTCCTGAGCCGCTTCTGAAGCAGCAACATATTCGGCCTCCGTTGTTGATCCCGCTACCACAGGTTGTTTGGAACTCCTCCAACTAACCGCTCCGCCATTCATGAGAAATACGTATCCGGATTGAGACTTAGAGTCATCCGGATCGGTGTCAAAGCTAGCGTCGACATAACACTTAGCGACGAGCTCTTCTTCACCTCCGTATACAAGAAACATATCCTTAGTTCTTCGTAAGTACTTAAGGATATTCTTGACCGCTATCCAGTGTTCCGAACCTGGATCCGATTGGTACCTACTAGTCAAACTAATAGCATGTGCCACATCCGGTCTTGTACATAGCATGGCGTACATTATAGAGCCTATGGCTGAAGCATAGGGGACTTTGTCCATTATCTCTCTTTCTTCCGCCGAAGCCGGACTTTGAGTCTTACTCAATGTCTTTCCTTGCAACATAGGTAAGAACCCCTTCTTACTTCCGTCCATTTTAAACTTCTTTAAAATCTTATCAAGGTATGTACTTTGCGATAGCCCTATTAGGCGCCTAGATCTATCTCTATAGATCTTTATGCCTAATATGTATGACGCTTCACCTAGGTCCTTCATTGAAAATTTGCTGTTTAGATAACTTTTAACACTGTTTAAAAGTTCTTTATCATTTCCGATCAATAATATGTCATCCACATATAATATCAGAAATGCCACATTGCTCCCACTCACTTTCTTGTAAATACAAGCTTCTCCATAAGTTTGGACAAATCCAAACTCTTTGATCACCTCATCAAAGCGGAGATTCCAACTTCGTGATGCTTGCTTCAATCCATAGATGGATCGCTGAAGCTTGCACACCTTGTTAGCATCCTTAGGATCGACAAAACCCTTTGGTTGTATCATATACAACTCTTCTTCAATATTACCATTGAGAAACGCGGTTTTGACATCCATCTGCCATATTTCATAATCGAAATATGCAGCAATTGCTAACATAATCCTAACTGACTTTAGCATCGCTACGGGAGAGAAAGTCTCATCGTAGTCAACTCCTTGAATTTGTCGAAACCCCTTTGCGACAAGTCGAGCTTTATAGATGGTCACATTACCATCAGCATCAGTTTTCCTTTTGAAAATCCATTTGTTCTCCACGGCCTTTCGGTCGTGAGGTAATTCCACCAATTTCCAAACTTGATTTTCATACATGGATTCCATCTCGGATTTCATGGCTTCTAACCATTTGTTGGAATTTGGGCTCATCATCGCTTCTTCATACGTCACAGGGTCATCATTTTCATCAACCATGAAATTCATGACAGGATTTCCGTACAGCTCGGGAGCTTCACGCGTCCTGTTTGACCTGCGAGGTTCGGTAGTACTCTCTTTTGGAGTTTCATGATCATTATCATTAGTTCCCTCTTCAACAGGTGGAGCCAACTCCGGAACAACTTCCGGCGCTGCGCTACTCGCCATACTTTGAAGAGAAGGTTCCACAACCTCTTTGAGTTCTACCTTCCGACTACTCACACCTTTCGCGAGAAACTCTTTCTCTAGAAAGGATCCATTCTTGGCAACAAAAAACCTTGCCCTCGGATCTGTGATAGAAGGAATACCCAATAGTTTCTTTAGGGTATCCTATGAAGACGCATTTTTCCGCTTTGGGTTCGAGTTTATCCGGTTGAAGTTTCTTCACATAAACATCGCATCCCCAAACTTTAAGAAATGACAGCTTAGGTTTGTTTCCAAACCACAATTCATACGGTGTCTTTTCAACGGATTTAGATGGTGCCCGATTTAAAGTGAATGCAGCAGTTTCTAGTGCATAACCCCAAAATGACAACGGCAATTCTGTCAGAGACATCATAGATCGAACCATATCTAATAAAGTACGATTACGACGTTCCGACACACCATTTCGCTGTGGTGTTCCGGCAGGTGTGAGTTGTGAAACAATTCCACACTCTTTCATGTGAGTGCTAAACTCGTAACTTATATACTCACCTCCACGGTCGGACCGTAGAAATTTGATCTTTCTATTACGATGATTTTCCACTTCATTCTGAAATTCCTTGAACTTTTCAAAGGTTTCAGACTTGTGTTTCATCAAGTAGATATAACCGTATCTACTCAAATCATCCGTGAAAGTAACAAAATAACGATATCCACCTCGCGCCGACACACTCATTGGACCACATACATCAGAATGTATGATTTCCAATAAATCTGTCGCCCGTTCCATTGAACCGGAAAACGGCGTTCTAGTCATCTTGCCCATAAGGCATGGCTCACATGTATCAAATGATTCATAATCAAGTGATTCCAAAAGTCCATCCGAATGGAGCTTCTTCATGCGTTTAACGCCAATATGACCTAGACGGCAGTGCCACATATATGCGGATATATCATCATTAAGTTTAATCCTTTTAGCATCAACATTATGAATATGTGTAACATTATCATCGAGATCTAATAGAAATAAACCATTCATCATCGGTGCATGACCATAAAAGATTTCATTCATATAAATGGAACAACCATTGTTCTCGGATTTAAATGAATAACCACTTCGCATTAAACACGATCCAGATACAATGTTCATGCTCAGTGCAGGCACCAGATAACATTTATTCAAGTTTATAACTAATCCCGACGGTAAGTGGAGAGGCAGCGTTCCGACGGCGATCACATCAACACTTGATCCATTGCCGACACGCATCTTGACCTCACCCCTTGCTAGCGGTCGCTTGTTCCGCAGCCCCTGATTCGAGTTACAAATATTAGCAACTGAACCGGTATCAAATACCCAGGTGCTACTGCGAGCACTAGTCAAGTACACATCAATAACATGTATATCATATATACCTTTGTTTGCCTTGCCGGCCTTCTTGTCTGCCAGATACTTGGGGCAGTTGCGCTTCCAATGGCCAGTCCCCTTACAATAGTAGCACTCGGAATCAGACTTAGGTCCAACTCGGGGTTTCTTTTCAGGCGCGGCAACCGGCTTGCCGCCCTTACTTCCCTTCCGTTTTCCCTTCTTGTCTTTCTTGAAACCAGTGTTCCTATTGATCATCAACACTTGATGTTCCTTTTGATCTCCACTTCTGCAGTTTTAAGCATTGACAGAAGCTCGGGGAGAGACTTCTTCATGCCTTGCATATTATAGTTCATCACAAAGCTCTTATAGCTAGGTGGCAGAGACTGTAGAACACGATGGATGCCTAAGTCAATGGGAATCGATATTCCCAAGGACACAAGCTTATCGGCGTAACCCGACATCTTGAGTACATGCTCACTAACGGAGTTGTGCTCTTCCATCATGCAGCTAAAGAACTTTTCTGAAGCGTTGTAGCTCTCTACAGCAGCATGTGTGTCGAAAATCATTTTCAACTCACCCATTGTATCAAATGCATTGCCGTTTTCGAAACGCTTTCGAAGTTCCGGCTCTAGCCCATACAATATGCCGCAATGAACTAAGTTGTGGTCCTCCTGACGAGTCTGATAGACATTCTTCTCCTCGTCAGGGGCATCATCAAAAGGTGGGGGGCCTAACGGCGCTTCTAGCACATATTGCTTTTGTGCAGCAGAGAGGAGAATCCTCAAATTCATGGCCCATTCAGTAAAGTTGCTACCGTTCGTTGCTAGTTTCTCTTTCTCCATGAACGCATTGAAATTAAAAGCAGGTGGTGCCATCTACAACAGAATTTGTAAAGTTTAGACTAAGTGTATGATAGATCGAGTTCAACTAATCTATATTACGAATGAACTCCCACTCAAAAGCGACATCCCTCGTGTCCTTTTGGTGATTACATGAACCAAATCCACTACACCAAGTCCGATCATCACGTGAGTCGGTATAGCTTCAAAGGCGAGCATCAAATGGGCATCATATCAACTATATGACTCATGCTTAACCTTTCGGTCTGTGTTCCGAGGCCATGTCTGTACATGCTAGGCTCGCCAAGTTAGAACCTTAGTATTTGCGTGTGTAACTGTTTTACACCCGAAATATGGTCGTGGATCCAAGAACACCCGATCATCACGTGATGTCTTGGAGCGACGAAAACATAATCGGTGCATACTAAAGGAAGAACACATTCTTATCTTGATATTTAAATGAGGGATCATCTTATTATGCTTAACAAAGCGCTAAACAAGCAATATAAGATGTAATCAAACATCATATGTTTATTAGTGAAATTATATGGTTCCCGCAGATGATCTCTATCATGTGCATCGTGGTATGATCACTATCATACCTATATGTGTAAATCCAAGGTCTATGGATTTTACACGCTATGTGTGTTGTAAGAGTATCATCTCATACTTCTACTTACAACACTACCATATCATAACACTAGCCCAGCAACAATCTAAACTAGACGCCTCTAATTTATCCATTGCAAGTTTTACGTGGCTTAGGGCTTTCGAGATAGAACCGTTCTTACCTACGAACATGAACCACAACGAGGATAATCAAATTGTTGACAACTCGCTTGCAAAATAGATATTGACTATAGTAGGAGAGACAGACACCCGCTAGCCACTTATGCAAACTAGTTGCATGTCAAGCGTGGAACAGGTCTCATGTGCGAGGACATGTACAGTTTGTCCGGGCCGCTTCATCCCACTATGCCACCAATATCCAAAATTACAACAAAGGAGCAACAACATGATCATCATCGCCCACATACTCATATGTGTACTACCCGTGTAAAGTATCTACGCATAGATCCGGCTCTGATACCACTGTAGGGTTCGCAGCATAGAAAACAAAAATTTTCCTACGATGTGAACTATATACCAAGATCCATCTACTAGATACAAACAACGGGCGGATGTATATCCGTAGAGAACATACCCTTGAAGACCGACAAAGCTTAATGAGTTCAACTCGTGGTTGATGTAGACGATCTCTTGCCGATCTCAAGATCGAGAGGAAGTCCTAGCGCCGCAAATCAGCAGCGCATCCGTGCTCGCACACACGTTCGAGGCACCGAGCAACCTCCGCCTCCTCGCTCCAGCGATGCAGCGGAAGCACAACTCTTTCTTGCCGAATAGCCACCGGGAACATGTATCTCGCTAGTCCGAGACCATGGGGATAAATTCTAGAGGGGGAGAGAGATCCTTCACGAGGAGGTGTGGTGTGAGAGGAGGAGAGGGGGGCCTTTTATAGGGGAGAGGGGGGCACCCAAGGGGCATGGCGCCCAGCCATGGGGCTGCCCCCACCTCTTCCACATTCATGTGGGTGGAGCTCCCACTCAAAATGAAAAGCCTCCACTCCCATTAAAAAGCCTCCACTCAAAAATCCACTCACATGCATTAAATTTCCACCAAATTTAATGCAAGCTCTCATTTAAATAAAACTCTTTTATTTATTTATTCAGAATTTTGTTAATTACTTTAATTAACAAACATTCACATAAAACCCCTTGCTAGTATTCCATTTCACATGCAGAACCAGTTTCAGCAATTTCAACCGAAACAATTTCGGTGTCTAGTGAAATAAATTCCTGCGCTTTCCTTTTCTTTTCGGCATGAAACTTCTGCTCCAATTGGATGTCGGTGTCTCTTAAGTGTGTCACCCTACGGTTCGTGAATAATGCGGACATGATCGAGACCCCTCTCGGATCAATAATCAGAAGCGGGATCTGGAGACCCATACTGACTCCCACACATTCAACGATGACTTTCTTGTGATCGTCGGAACCTTTTATGCTAGTATCTTAATCCCTTTGTTTCACGATATATTACATGTCCGAGATTCGATCATCGGTATCTCCATACCTAGTTTGATCTCGTTACCGACATGCACTCTTTTCTCGTTCCCGTGATATAACATTCTAGTGATCAAATCACTTGCTTGCAAGCTAATCAATGTGATATCACCGAGAGGGCCAGAGTATATCTATCCGTCATCGGGATGAACAAATTCCACTCTTGATCCATGAGCCTCAACATAACACTTTATTAGTTCTGAATCCATCTTTATAATCACCCTGTTACGGTGTGACGTTTGATGTTATCAAGAAACTCTTCCGGTGTTAGTGATTGACATGATCTCATGGTCTAAGGATTAGGATCACTTCGTAAGTTGTTATAGCAATATAAACTCAATGACTTTGATCGTAATGCTATACTTCGGATGAGTGTTCATCACATCATTACACTAATGTTGTGATCCCGTTATTAACAACATCCAATGTCCATGATCAGGAAACCTTGATCATCTTGTTAATCAACGAGCTAGTTTATGAGAGAGGCATAACTAGGAACTTTCTGTTTGTTTATTAAACACACATGTATTAACGTTTCCGTATTAATACAATTATAGCATGCAAAATAAACATCTATCATATACTTGGAATACACATAATAAACACTTTATTATTGCCTCTCAGGGCATATTCCCTTCAGTCTCCCACTTGCACTAGAGACAATAATCTAGTTACATAGTGATAAATCTAACACCCATTGAGTTCTGGTGTTGATCATGTTTTGCTCTAGGGAGAGTTTTAGTCAACGGATCTGCTACATTGAGATCCGTATGTACTTTACAAATCTTTATATCTCCATCCTTGACATGCTCGCGGATGGAGTGAAACCGGCGCTTAATATGCTTGGAATGCTTGTGAGACCTTGGCTCTTTGGCATTGGCAATGGCACCATTGTTGTCACAATAGATCACCATTGGGTCCAACGCGTTTGCCACAACTCCTAGTTCGGATATGAACTCCTTCATCCAAACTGCTTCCTGAGCCGCTTCTGAAGCAGCAACATATTCGGCCTCCGTTGTTGATCCCGCTACCACAGGTTGTTTGGAACTCCTCCAACTAACCGCTCCGCCATTCATGAGAAATACGTATCCGGATTGAGACTTAGAGTCATCCGGATCGGTGTCAAAGCTAGCGTCGACATAACACTTAGCGACGAGCTCTTCTTCACCTCCGTATACAAGAAACATATCCTTAGTTCTTCGTAAGTACTTAAGGATATTCTTGACCGCTATCCAGTGTTCCGAACCTGGATCCGATTGGTACCTACTAGTCAAACTAATAGCATGTGCCACATCCGGTCTTGTACATAGCATGGCGTACATTATAGAGCCTATGGCTGAAGCATAGGGGACTTTGTCCATTATCTCTCTTTCTTCCGCCGAAGCCGGACTTTGAGTCTTACTCAATGTCTTTCCTTGCAACATAGGTAAGAACCCCTTCTTACTTCCGTCCATTTTAAACTTCTTTAAAATCTTATCAAGGTATGTACTTTGCGATAGCCCTATTAGGCGCCTAGATCTATCTCTATAGATCTTTATGCCTAATATGTATGACGCTTCACCTAGGTCCTTCATTGAAAATTTGCTGTTTAGATAACTTTTAACACTGTTTAAAAGTTCTTTATCATTTCCGATCAATAATATGTCATCCACATATAATATCAGAAATGCCACATTGCTCCCACTCACTTTCTTGTAAATACAAGCTTCTCCATAAGTTTGGACAAATCCAAACTCTTTGATCACCTCATCAAAGCGGAGATTCCAACTTCGTGATGCTTGCTTCAATCCATAGATGGATCGCTGAAGCTTGCACACCTTGTTAGCATCCTTAGGATCGACAAAACCCTTTGGTTGTATCATATACAACTCTTCTTCAATATTACCATTGAGAAACGCGGTTTTGACATCCATCTGCCATATTTCATAATCGAAATATGCAGCAATTGCTAACATAATCCTAACTGACTTTAGCATCGCTACGGGAGAGAAAGTCTCATCGTAGTCAATCCTTGAATTTGTCGAAACCCCTTTGCGACAAGTCGAGCTTTATAGATGGTCACATTACCATCAGCATCAGTTTTCCTTTTGAAAATCCATTTGTTCTCCACGGCCTTTCGGTCGTGAGGTAATTCCACCAATTTCCAAACTTGATTTTCATACATGGATTCCATCTCGGATTTCATGGCTTCTAACCATTTTTGGAATCTGGGCTCATCATCGCTTCTTCATACGTCACAGGGTCATCATTTTCATCAACCATGAAATTCATGACAGGATTTCCGTACAGCTCGGGAGCTTCACGCGTCCTGTTTGACCTGCGAGGTTCGGTAGTACTCTCTTTTGGAGTTTCATGATCATTATCATTAGTTCCCTCTTCAACAGGTGGAGCCAACTCCGGAACAACTTCCGGCGCTGCGCTACTCGCCATACTTTGAAGAGAAGGTTCCACAACCTCTTTGAGTTCTACCTTCCGACTACTCACACCTTCGCGAGAAACTCTTTCTCTAGAAAGGATCCATTCTTGGCAACAAAAAACCTTGCCCTCGGATCTGTGATAGAAGGAATACCCAATAGTTTCTTTAGGGTATCCTATGAAGACGCATTTTCCGCTTTGGGTTCGAGTTTATCCGGTTGAAGTTTCTTCACATAAACATCGCATCCCCAAACTTTAAGAAATGACAGCTTAGGTTTGTTTTCCAAACCACAATTCATACGGTGTCTTTTCAAACGATTTAGATGGTGCCCGATTTAAAGTGAATGCAGCAGTTTCTAGTGCATAACCCCAAATGACAACGGCAATTCTGTCAGAGAACATCATAGATCGACCATATCTAATAAAGTACGATTACGACGTTCCGACACACCCATTTCCGCTGTGGTGTTTCGGCAGGTGTGAGTTGTGAAACAATTCCACACTTTCATGTGAGTGCTAAACTCGTAACTTAGATACTCACCTCCACGGTCGGACCGTAGAATAAATTGATCTTTCTATTACGATGATTTCCACTTCATTCTGAAATTCCTTGAACTTTTCAAAGGTTTCAGACTTGTTGTTTCATCAAGTAGATATAACCGTATCTACTCAAAATCATCCGTGAAAGTAACAAAATAACGATATCCACTCGCGCCGACACACTCATTGGACCACATACATCAGAATGTATGATTTCCAATAAATCTGTCGCCCGTTCCATTGAACGGGAAAACGGCGTTCTAGTCTCTTGCCCATAAGGCATGGCTCACATGTATCAAATGATTCATAATCAAGTGATTCCAAAAGTCCATCCGAATGGAGCTTCTTCATGCGTTTAACGCCAATATGACCTAGACGGCAGTGCCACATATATGCGGATTATATCATCATTAAGTTTAATCCTTTTTAGCATCAACATTATGAATATGTGTAACATTATCATCGAGATCTAATAGAAATAAACCATTCATCATCGGTGCATGACCATAAAAGATTTCATTCATATAAATGGAACAACCATGTTCTCGGATTTAAATGAATAACCACTTCGCATTAAACACGATCCAGATACAATGTTCATGCTCAGTGCAGGCACCAGATAAACATTTATTCAAGTTTATAACTAATCCCGACGGTAAGTGGAGAGGCAGCGTTCCGACGGCGATCACATCAACACTTGATCCATTGCCGACACGCATCTTGACCTCACACCCTGCTAGCGGTCGCTGTTCCGCAGCCCCTGATTCGAGTTACAATATTAGCACTGAACCGGTATCAAATACCCAGGTGCTACTGCGAGCACTAGTCAAGTACACATCAATAACATGTAATCATATATACCTTTGTTTGCCTTGCGGCCTTCTTGTCTGCCAGATACTTGGGGCAGTTGCGCTTCCAATGGCCAGTCCCCTTACAATAGTAGCACTCGGAATCAGACTTAGGTCCAACTCGGGTTTCTTTTCAGGCGCGGCAACGGCTTGCCGCCCTTACTTCCCTTCCGTTTTCCCTTCTTGTCTTTCTTGAAACCAGTGTTCTCTATTGATCACAACAACTTGATGTTCCTTTTTGATCTCCACTTCTGCAGTTTTAAGCATTGACAGAAGCTCGGGGCGAGACTTCTTCATGCCTTGCATATATAGTTCATCACAAAGCTCTTATATCTAGGTGGCAGAGACTGTAGACACGATGGATGCCTAATTCAATGGGAATCGATATTCCCAAGGACACAAGCTTATCGGCGTAACCGACATCTTGAGTACATGCTCACTACCGGAGCTGTGCTCTCCATCATGCAGCTAAAGAACTTTTCTGAAGCGTGTAGCTCTCTACAGCAGCATGTGTGTCGAAAATCATTTTCAACTCACCCATTGTATCAAATGCATTGCCGTTTCGAACGCTTTCGAAGTCCGGCTCTAGCCCATACAATATGCCGCAATAACTAAGTTGTGGTCCTCCTGACGAGTCTGATAGACATTCTCTCCTCGTCAGGGGCATCATCAAAAAGGTGGGGGGCCTAACGGCGCTTCTAGCACATATTGCTTTTGTGCAGCAGAGAGGAGATCCTCAAATTCATGGCCCATTCAGTAAAGTTGCTACCGTTCGTTGCTAGTTCTCTTCTCCATGAACGCATTGAAATTAAAAGCAGGTGTGCCATCTACAACAGAATTTGTAAAGTT